>VXBD01012026.1:0-12907 GCA_013399975.1 Indicator maculatus | reverse complement strand
CTGCATGTATCTTCACGTGTATAACATCTAGTAACGTTTGGTTCAAAGTGCCCGCGCACAGCCGCGTGATCATTTCCAGCTTAACCTGCCTCGTGATAACGTTGTAACTATCTCTTACACAGCTCGCAGCGGCAAGCGCCTTGTCGAGTCTCCATCTAGTGGACAAGCGGCGGAACTGCACCCTTTCATTCCCTTAATTAGAAATTAACTAAATATTATTATTGGCTATGATTGTAAATACTAAATCAGTTATGGTCTATATTATTACAACCGTGTATCCAAATCAACATATATAAAGTGATTAATCTAATAATAATAATAAACAATAATTTCATAACTCATATTTTCATAATTCATAATTAATAATCACCTTCCTCGATCCCTATTCACCCTCTCCACGACAACCTCCAATAACTATTTTTGGCTTGGTCTCAGTTTGGTTTCTAGCAGGTATCTGCCTGCAGTACAGAAGCCCCCTCTTGCTAACACCAGATTTATTCACTGTCTGGAGAAAATACCAGGCTGGACACTTACGACCCACTAATCTGCCATTTATCATAGATATGACCAGGACAGAACTTTTGCTGATATCTGGTTATGGAGCATGTATGCTCCTGAAAGATGGCAGGATCTGTCTCACATGAAAGAGGAATCAAGCCTTTTGTGATACTTGGGATCTGAAGGGTGGGTGCAGTGGTGAACAGTGAACCCAAAAGCATTTGACACATCCCCCTGGACTTTACTAGCTATGATGGCAATATAGTAAGCCTCTGGTCCATGAACATGCTCGCAACGTTACTAACTCTAAATTTCCTTGGGATTCCAAACTCTGATAATGACTTACACAGATGTAGAGTGCAAAGCCTGTTAAAAGCAGAAGTTAAGCCCAGCTTCACATGCCCTCAGCTACTTTGAATGCAGAGATGAATGGAGAAAAACCACAGCACGCAAACTCCTGGGGGCTTTTCCTTCTATTCAGGTGACACCTTCCATTTCTCTTCCCAGCACAACTTTGACACTCTCAGCTGTAAGTGGGTGAGTCCATTTCTGACACTTGTACACAACTGTAATAAGTTTGCTCCAAAGGGGAAACCCCTCATGACCTCCATTACTAACAACTTGAAAATTATTTTCCTTTTTTCTTAATTACTTGATTAAAAATATTTATTATTCCTTGCAGCACTTCAAAGCTAAATAGACAACACAGATCAAGAGAAGGCAAGGTCTAAGGGCAGGATGAGATGACTCATGGAGAGAGACTGTTTACAAAGGCCTGTAGTGATAGGATGAGGGGCAATGGTTTCAAAATGGAGAAGAGTAGATTTAGATTGGATGTTAGGAACAAGTTCTTTACCATGATGGTAGTAGAACACTGGAACAGGTTGCCCAGGGAGGTGGCTGGGGCCCCATCCCTGGAGATGTTCAAGGTTAAGTTCAACAGGGCTCTGGGCCACCTGATCTAGTTGACGATGTGCCTGCTTACTGCAGAGGGGGTTGGACTGGATGACCTTTGGAGGTCCCTTCCAACCCAGACCATTCTATGATTCTATGACTCTCCACAGTCATGTGTCAGATCAGTGTCCAGGTTGAGAGAAAAGCCTCAGTTACCCACTACAGTCTGCATTATTGTGGAGCCCACAGCCACACAGCATAACTCCAGAATATTTCTGACATGCACATGCTGAGAATAGGCACTTCTGCCCTCACAGATGTCCATACCACCCTTAGAACACCTCCAAAGAAGTTTGTGTGCAGCAAACAAGATGGTGAGTTACACAGCATATTAACTCTTGCCATAGTTGAGCTTGAGTGGCATGAGGAGAATAAAAGGAACCTGCCTTCTCCCCACATAGAGCATACTCACTACCTGCACAGCAAACAAATGCAGATGCTGCAGTTCACAGCTTAGCTTTGCTGCATTCTGACTTCCCCAAAAAGACAAGCCCCAAAAGGCAACAGTGCTGACATGCAGGTCCCAGCAAAATTCTGAACACAACATTCGAAGCTTGTGAGGACCCTTGGGCAGATCTGTGGCCCAAAATGTCCTCCCTTCTGTTTACTGACTGGCACAGTCTCGTAGGACTCTTTCTCTAACTTGTAAGTCCCTTAAGATGCACATCAGTGGTTAAAGAGGGCAAGCTGGGAGTGTAAGGAAAATTCTTTAATCCTGCATCTTAGCAGTGATCCAGCTAAAGAGCAGGCTTCTGTACATCAGGTACACAGGCATCAGTAGAACTGAACATAATTCATGCATTTCCTACCAGTGCTAAGCTCTGCTCTCACTAGTACTTTCAGTCCTCTCCTTCCCTGAGCAAAGAAATCTTTCCAGCTTGTTTGTTTTCTAAACAAAAAATAAAAACTAGAAAGAAGGATATTTCTAAGATCTCTATTCACTCCCAGTTGTTTACAGGTATGCTGCTAGGACGGCAAAGTCTGGGTTTAGTGACTGGATGCACTATGAAACTTCTCAAAGACAGATCTCTGTTCTGCCAAGAATAACTTTTCAGTACCAAATTAATTTCCATAGTGAATGTACAAGGGAGGATGGAAATTTTAGGAGTGTGCTTGAGAAATAAGACTTCCAATTACCAGCTCTCAACAGTTCCTGGAAAATTTTTTTTGATCCACTCTCTTCTGTGTTTTAAAAGCATATAAGGCCACAGTATAACCAGAGTACTGTTGCTATCATTTTCAAACTTTGAGAACAGCAAGCAGATTGTGTCTTATCACCAAAAACCTCAGAGGTTATATGTGAATAACACATGCACACGGCTCAACAAGATGTTTGTTGACAGTAAGCTCTCTGCTACCACTTTTCACTCTTTATGGTTCCAGCTAATATCACTAACTCTGAAAAACAGGCAGAAGAAGACAAAGTTTATTGCCTAAATTACCCTGCTGCAGTACACCAGGAGTTCTCTCTTGTGCCACAGATCAGAACCTTGCAATTCCTGTTTAATAACCCTAACTCCATTGTATTCAGGAGCATCCAAGAGCCAGGTTGCTAGTTGTGACCTTCTAATCCTTTTCAAAGATAGATGTGGTTTGCATTTATATGAAAGGGAAGGATATATAAAGTCATCTTGGACAGAATTCATAGCTTGACTAATTTAGGTGCGTGTCTACAACTGCCCTATCAGAATGGTTTGGACACACCTGAGAAGTGAGATGCTGTGAAGTGGTGATTTTTAATTATTTTTTTAATTTATTTATTCTGCTTGAAAAATACAGAAAAATTCTTTGTCTATCACCAAAAAAACCTCAGCAGCCAAAATGCCTGCCAAAATGGTAGTGAGTTCATGGAAAAACAGGTCTGCCCTGAACTAGGAAATCCACGTGCACCAGACTTGGTGCCTCTGAACATATATGTGTGGACTTACTGCTGTGGGTGAAGATATTAAACCACTGTTTACAGTAACTGCATTTCAGGGGCAACGTTCCCAGTGTTGTGTTGGATGTTCCCTACCTTCTGTTCCCATACTGAGCAATGTGATTTCACATAAGGCTCAGGACACTGTTTAAGGACACATCATAGGCATGACTCAGAAATTATTTGACTGAGAAGACCGAGTCAGCAAATGCCTTCTGTGAGGACTGAGAGTATCAAACAGCAAATGACAAGCCCCACTTGGAAATCTGGGACAAAATAGCATCTCAGATTGTGAGGCTAAGAAACTATACTTCCCAGGGTATCCAGATCCAGCCAAGACATCTGGTGTCCAAAGCCTGACAAACTGGCTGCTTCATGAGTTTGAGCTCACTGCCCATTTCAAATGGTACATCATGTGCTCTCTGAGGCAAAATCCACTCCAATAGGAGTTCCCCACTATTCATGCCACTGAGCCTGACAGCTTGCTCACACTCAGCTCTGGGCTGCTGTGTGAGGTGAAAATCAGATGTCCACACAATATCTGACACCACTACAGAGATTCCAAAGTCACCTACCTTGCTAAGGAAGATTTAAAGAGCCTCTCCTCTGTCCTAGTCCACTAACATGGCCAGAGAATCATCCTTGTTCTGAAAGGAGCTACAGAAGTGGAGAGGTATCTCATGGCAGTACGTCAAGGGCAGTGCTTTCCCTGTGTTTTTTATGAGTCTCTGCAAGAAGGAAATTAGAAACTGAAGTCTGCACTCTCCCCCATTTATAAATGTGTCCATAATGTGTATGTTGTGTTGTAGGTTAATGATGCAGTTCTCAAGCAAGATTAACTGCTGCTTCAGACAGTCACCATTTTTTATGATTGCAAGACCATTTCCCTACAAAAAAACCCTGTTACATTCCCCAAGGGATGGACTGTATTCAGCATCAGTAATTTGTGTAGGGTGGGAATACAATAAAATTCAAAAATAAAGCAAAAGAAACAAGCTAGTTCTCCAGCACCCACACCAGGGAACAGACTCATGACTTTCCTCACTGTCACTTCTGAGCATTTTGAATAAGTTTAAAAAAATCAGATCTGTGGCTATGCTACTGACCCTCCCTGATGGGCCCAGCTCCTTCTAAAGTGATGCTGTAAACTCACTACAAGGCAACAGTGACTTTGATGAGATCAGCACAAGTGTCATCCTGCCTCAAGAGCCTGGGTTTGTGCCTAGGAAAGATAGTTCAGTGATTACTTAATACTATAGTTGAGGTTTTTTATCAAACTTAGCCTATATTTGGGGTAGATTCCAAGAGGCTGCCTCTAGCTGCAGAAGAAGGGGAGTCACCTCATCCACAAGTCCATTTAAAGACAGATAATAAAAGTAATAAGCACTGTCCTTTGTAGGTGCCTCTCTGTCTCATCCTTTCTGTTTCCACACCAGTTGTAGAAGGGAGCCTTAAGCCTAACCTAGATTAGAAGCATGTTTTTAGATATCTGAAATACAAGTCTTTGACCCAGTAACTCTGATCATGCACAACTGGTGGGCACGAAATGATCCCCAGCTACCTTCATTAACAATAATCCACGTTTTAACCTGACTGGTAAAACCATTGCCACTCAGTTTGAACCTTTTCAGATGACTAAGCCAAACAACCACAGTGTTATTGTAACTATATCCTTTGATTCAGCTTTGTCCTCACATGCTTTATTTTGACTGTATGTAGAGAAGTAAGTTACACATATGCGAAGAGCCTTGTACCCTAATAACCACATACTTGGTTTGCTTTTTCCTAATTAAATGAGGCTAGATGAAAAAAAAAAATCAAGTATCATATCACTAACCAACATTACCATAAGTGCAGCTGAGATATTTATGAAAAAAATGAGACTGAAAAAATTTCATTGTGAACATAGCCACTCTATAAATAGGCTCCTAATTAAATGCAACCCAGCTAATTAAAAACTGTTCAGGTATTGGTTCACTGATAACAGTTGAATGACCCTCTGAGAAAGCCCATGCTTAGGTTCATGTTCAAGTACATTTCCTTCACCCAGCTGCTACTCATACTTGGAATTCACAGCTGAAACCTCTGGGCCTCAACCACATGAACATTTTCTTGGCATCTCACATTATTCCACAGTCAAAGCTGCAGCTATGATTGGGTTTTGCCATTTGCAGTTGTATTGAAGAAAACATTTCTGGGGTTGCTTTATTGCAAGGACACAGGATGGGAGGGTCCAGGAGTGAGCATTTAAATCTATGGCTGCCTTTTGCTACAAATGACAACAACCACTAATGAATTTACCTTTTTGCTTCAGTATCTGGATAGTGAGATACAGCTGAATTATCTTCCAGTCCCCCAAGTGATTTGAACATATTTGTTGATAAAGCAAGGATGGACCTTGAATTACTTTGTGAAGAAAATGTTGTTTCCCAGACTGAAGTCAAAGAAGGCCTTTGCCTTTAAGCCTGAGTTAACAGAATATAGATGAACATCAGCTGATGCATCTTCTTGTACTGCATCCATTAAGCAAACAATTAAAATATTTATGAGGAAGGCAAATATTCCAGTCCTTGCTAAAAATATACTAGCTCCCCAAACCCTCTGTAGGGAAATATGGTAAATCTCACGAGTGTGCATATGTAACTACCCTGAGCTGCTACAGAACAAATATTTATGGGGCAGAGTATCACTCAAATATCCCAGATTTGGCACATCAGAAGTACTTCCAGTGAACCGTATATAGGTCAGGGGACCAACGGAATATGTGATTTCCTTTTCAATAAAACCCACAGAGCAAATATTATCAATTTACTGTGGCAAACAACATTGGTAATGTCTGTTCCTTCAGCTTTCCAAAAGAGCCAGCTGACGTACTGGATGGGCTGTACAAGGCAGATCTCCACCACATCTCTGCACTGCTGAATCCTCATAACATGAAGGCACCCCATCAAGGAGGAGGGCAAAACTGTAACCAGCCAGACCACTTCTGAAAGAGTGAATATTGATCAGTGCTTATGCCAGTAGAGCCTCAAAATACTGACACAAGAATTGGTTGAAAGATACATCTTTCCCCCTGTACTCCTTAGCCGCTTGGAGAGCAGCTATTATTGTATTTTAAAAATCTGAAAGACTTGACAAATTAAAATCTAAATGCAGGAAGGGGGCCAAAATGATAAGTGCAGGGACTCAAGCTTTCCATTCATATGCAGAACAGGTATAGTACAAGCTGTAGCAATGCAAACTTCAATTTATCTGTTTCTGTGGTCCCACCATGTACAGAGTATGGCAGCTTCCCCCAAGTGCTCTGACACAACAGTAATATTTTCTTCTCCTGCAGCAAATTTGAGATAAAATTTGATTAATTCAAAACTTGTTTGCTTGCTCTGGCTCTGTGTGTTTGTGTGTACGTATACAGAAACTTCAGCACCTTTG
The DNA here is from genome assembly GCA_013399975.1 of Indicator maculatus. Classification (NCBI taxonomy): domain Eukaryota; kingdom Metazoa; phylum Chordata; class Aves; order Piciformes; family Indicatoridae; genus Indicator; species Indicator maculatus. The sequence goes on along the minus strand of VXBD01012026.1, from coordinate 6,105 downwards.
CCTGTCCTCATGCACAGTGCTGCTCAGAAGAACATTGAACATCCACAAGCTTATAGGAAAAAAGACAAAACTAATGTAGAACAGAGATATACAGAAATCCACAATTCCTGATCTGGCTTACTTCCATCAACCTGGAAGGAATGGAAAACATCATCCTTATGCACAGATGACAAGAGTTACTTTCTTGTTTGTCTAGTAAATACAAGCAAATGCACAATACAGGGAACTAAAACGGTAAACTAGCTTTGAAGAAGCTGAAGACATTTAGCTGCATATGCCATATGAGAGCTACAGCAATTGCACCTGTAATTATTTTAATGTTTTCTAATTCTACCACAAGATACTCATTTCACTAGCTATTATATCCCCAAATCATCACAGTGCAGGAGGAAGCAGGGAATAGCTTGAATATCCATAATGTGATCACTGCCAATATATCAGTGTATGAAAACAAATAAATGCATTTTCCTTCAAGCACCAGAGTAAGAGCCTGCATACCAAAACCATTTGACTTGGTCTTATGAGAAGAAAGCTTATTTTTAAAGAAACAGGCTTTAGGAGACAGAATAGCAGAACAAAATAACTTTGTGGCCATTTCAAAAGAAAAGCAGAAGGCTCACATGAGAATATCTCTCATACGACAGTGGCTGATCCTTGCACCAGCAAAGAAAGGATTGGAAGAAATATGCCAAATTTCTTCTTTGTCGTGTTTCCAATTAAATTATTTTCCCCGTGCTTTTATTTAGACTCTAAATATTAAACCTTAGGTGCATAATCTTCACTGGAAGATCTTGGCTGGTTCATTGTCATGTTGCAAAAGTTTGTAACTCAAATTGCAGAGCCTTTCCTCCCTTTTGAAGTAGCAGGTTCTTTCTTCCTCCAGCTCAAGTCACATGGAAGGCATACTCAAATTTAGACCCTAAGTTTGACCCTTTCAGATAAGACCCTGCTTTGATTCCCAGCTTGCTTGGAGCATAAGAGGTTCAACCCCAGAAAGCCAGGGAACTAAAAGGGAAGAGGGAGAATAGAACAGCTTGACTGACTTGTGCTTCAAACACTTTCCAAATATAGTGAGAATCAAAGAGGCCAAACTGACCTTCAGCATTAAAATTGCTCTAAAATTCTTAATGCTCTGGCACTGAATGCCACAGAAGACAGACAAGGCAAGCTGCTGCACCTGCCCTCACATAGCCATACCTAACCAGTCCCACTTTCAAAGAGGTGTGTTTAAATTTACTTGAGATGGAGTGTGCTGATGTATCACAAGGGTCAGCAGGCTGATACCGGAGAGTGGCTAAGCAAGCCAACAGGGGATGGCAGTACAGAGGAGAGCAGTTCTTTGAGTTAGAACCACATACATGGTTCTTCTAGATCAAGTAGGAGAGGCCACAACAATAATTTTTGCCACCAGCTCATCATTTCTCATGTAGGCTCTCAATAAATATGAATCATTGATGCTCCCAATCGAGAGTTTCTGAAAGGACAAAAACAAGCCAGGCTGCAGAGCAGTATCTCTGCAGCTGGCCTCATGTGTCTGTGAGTCTGAATACTCCTTGGTGTGGAGGGCTGGGTTAGGGAATCTGGTAATCAACAGCAAATGAAAACTTAACCTAATTTACACTTGAACTATTATCTCAGAAAAGAGGTTCGTGTGTCTGTCTTTAAAACAATCCATGTAATGTACTCTGAAAAAAATCAAACAAAAAAAATCAACATAAAGAAAACCCAAGGTGTCACAGTTGTTATTTCTGTACAATTGCATATTATGGACTCTGGCTGATGACAACGTAATGCATGAGTGCACTCAAAGGCCACTTTCTTCATCACCTTCTTCTTCCTCCTGATATGAGAAGTAACTGAACAATATCCTTGCAAGGAAAGAAGAGTTAAATAGTCTTGATCACAGAATCACAGAATGTTGATGCTTTTTCCTCCTAAATTTCATCCTGGTCATTCAAAGCTCTCCTTGCTAGGATTCAGCATGGCAGCTTTCAGCACGAGTGAAAACTGGAATTACTGTAAATAACTGTGACATCAAGTTGTCTTCTGTCAATTGCCTCATTACCATGCCTTACAATACTGAGCAGGTCCACAAGGGGCAGAACCAGAAGGCAGTTCCAGAGTCACTGACTCCAGGCTTGTACAGCTGCAGGCTAGCAGCTCGTGTATCATTGAGAAAACATCTGTCCTGGTCTCCTACTGTGGACAAGATCTGATATCTCAATATGGATGTGCATTTTGTGCCTGCAGAGTCAATAGCTGTGGTATTTAGGTCCCCTTGGATTTCAGGCAAGACAACATTCCACTTAGAGACAGACCAACTCTATTTCTAGTTACACCTGCCCAATCCATCTGTGTTCAGATGGACTGGAGCAATTATAACTCTGGTTTATTTCATCACCAAACACCATAACCCTGGTACTGATGAGATGAACAAACACAGCTGCAAAGAAATAAACAAGGAAGACAAGAGATACAATCTGGATTTTCCCACCAAAACAATTCTACGATTCTATGAAATTATGAAGTCTGTCTCCAGATAAATATTGGATGATATTTTTAGTGTTTAATTAATTTGGATCCTTCTCTTTTGACTCTAGATCTGTGAAAGCAAGTCAGTCATAGAGAACTTGAGAAGGTCTCACCAAGGCTCATGACTTCGATTTGCAAAACCAGCCAGAACTCTCCATCTTAAAAATCCGCTTGAGGTAGCATTCAGCATCAAATTGGGGGTTTCACATTTGCCACCATTCTGCATTTATCACTGCAGAGGAAATGAAAATACCGTAACGAGCAACATACCCTGTAGTCTTGGAGCTAATTACGCACCTTTCCTCACAAAGTAAGTGGAAAACACACGAGGTTGGAAGAGATCCACAGAGCAATTAAACACACACTTCTCAACATGTCACAAACACTGTGTTTTCACAATTGAAATGAAAACACAAAATGCCATCTGATTGAACTTCAGAATAATTAGCACAGCACAGCACACAACCTCGACAAGTACTTGTCAACAGCTATCAGCACAGCAGTGACATTTCCCACTGCGAATAATGTCATTTTCCACTTTTGAATGGTAACACTAGTTTTTGTCTTTTGAAAACCCAGCATTGTTTAAAACAAATATATCCTCCGTAAAATGAGATTTCATTCTGCTAATTTAACACTCAAACAGAATTGTTTCATAGATTTTGTGAGAAAAGCTTTAATTTCACATGCAAAACTGAACAAAGCTCTAATTCCACATAGCTCCTGGAGAAAGAGAAGGATACTGCCTGTGGGATGCTGCCTTTGCTAGCCAGTACCTCTGTACTCCCAGGATGCTTTGTCTGCATGCCAAGCTGCATAAGCAGGAATGCTCTAGACTTTCACTAAAGTGGTGATTTCTTCTAGGAAATGCACCAATATAAAAATATACCAGAGAGTCAAATACTGTGGGTCATTTTCAGGCAAGTAAGTGCTGTGCTCCTAGAGTAGCTTGTTAAGAGAAAAGTAAGAAAAAGTGAAAAAAAAAAATCTGTAAAGTTTTATTCAAATTATAAACAGCTTTCCTGGTCTGCTTGCAGTAAACATGTTGGTTATTAACAGATGTGATTTAAAACACAAGTTGAATTGCAGACTGGCAAGTACAGTCTCATCCTTTTTGGGTGGCTGTGTACAATTTTATGCTTGTTAACTATGACTTCAGTTAACAAGTCATATGAGCTTAGGCTGTTTGGTCTTTAGAGTGCATTAAAAGACAAGACTGTCTCTTACTAGCTACAACAAGCACACAATCCTGCAAAGTTTTGAGAGAAAGGCTAGAAGAAATCTGCAAAGTGTCAGCCTTGGGGACTGACCATAGGGCAGAACTGGGCAGGACTCCGATCCCTTGATCTGATGTAGCCGAGAACAATCAGAGTGTTGATTTGCCTGATTGGTGATGTGGTTTTCCTGTTTGCAGCACACCACGCCTTCCTCTCTTCCAGCTCTGCCTGTGCTCTGAAACAGCACAGCAGTGGTATAGACACGCTGGCTGAACACTCTGCCCAGGCTGAGATGCAGGTGTCATTTAGAGGGAGATGGGTATTTCTGCATGATGCTCTCTTGTGACATATAATTTTGCCTTACATGAGAAGTAGATCGATTTCTGTAGCCATATCTAACTTGGTTGGTCTGCCCACCAGAGTGACAGCTTTTAATGCCAGCTGGAATGAGACCGATGCCATCAGGACAAAAATTCTCGATTTGTGTTAACAGCATTAAGTAGCTGTTCCCTGGGGACAGCTCATCTCCACTCAGAGCAGAGAAACCCACCTCTACTGAAACATGCCTCATTATATCACAGCCAGAGTCACTCAGTTCTACCCAGGCTTCACATCCCTTAGAGTGGGATCTAGCGTATTTTAGCCTTTTAAAAGGCAGATGTTTAAGTGGTAGTGGTGGCTTCTGCTATAGCCTGTGGAAAGATGCCAATATCTCCAAGCAGCAAGACATCTCACCTGTCTCAAGACACTTGTTTCTGCAGTGTCCAAATTGTGCAGAGAGCACATGATCACCTAGAAATTTGGACTCCTACTGGTATTGTTGTATGCCAAGCCAACTTAGGTCTTGGCTGACAGTGGAATCATAACAAAAAGGATATAAAAATCTGCACTGTGTTAAAATTGCTTCCACTTCAACTCACCTCAGTGTGAGAGAAGCCCTCTCCCAGCTGTGTTTTATACCACTGAAGGAAAAAGTAGTTTTGCAGTAGAAAACTTGAGACTCTCAGTATGATGTGGTACTAAATTACTTTGTCCTCTGAGTATTTTGCTGTCAAATTTGGTGATTAGGAATCAGTATGGATCAGGTGGATAAAGCTGCTTCTCTGTGCCAAAATCCCACATCATGTACAACTCAAATAACGTTTCATTTGAAATATAACAAAAATCTTAAAGGGCAAGAGATGTCTGTGTCTCTGCTGAGCTACTTGGTCATGGAGACCAGTCATTCTAGCTCTGGTTAGCCTACACTATCCTGGAGCTGAAAGGGTAATAGTGTTCAAGTTAAACAGCTTGCTTCCAAACCAGTATGTACTGGAAGACAGAGTAAAACTTCCTTAATGTACTGGAATTCTACCAGCCAAGGTAAAGAAGAAAGTTCCCACTCTGCAGGTATTAGGCATTGAATTTTGCCCTCTCTGGAGGTGAAATGGGCTGAGCTCATCTGTTAGATTTGTTCTTTCCCCAAAAGGATTGACCCTAATCTCCCATCCTCCCCCTCCATCACCTCTGTTGCTCATCTGGCTGCTTTATGAGCCATTTCAGTTCTCAGACAATTATCCCAGGGGAGGGGTAAAAAGGGCAGAACACAGCTCCTTGTCATCAATTTGTTTGTTTGTTTGTTTGTTTTTTTCTCATGGGTTTGATTCTTAACCTGTTTTACTTTTTTTAATGTTTTGGTGGGGTTTTCCCTCTTTCAGGAAAGAAGGGAAGAAGCACCCACCAGACTAACAGATGAATGCAGGGCCAGATGGGAAAAAGCCTCTTTCTCAACAAAAACATGTCAGTAGCAAGCTCAGGAAGTAACTGAGCTTGTGGTCTCCATCCTCCAAAGACAATTATTACAATCCTTCTGTGTCCACCGTGGTTGATGTTGTTAAGCAAGGCAGACACACGGGGGACTCCCTGGAAGCTGCATACAAGAGCACCCACACAACTGAGGCAGCATTACTGCTGTCTTGGCTGAAAGACCTTAGTCTGGTTAGTGCCGTTTTTGCATGCCAGAGCTGTCACCTCAGCTGTTAGTTTCTCCCGGATGCACCCTCGCAGTTAGTATCACAGCCTTCCTCTCAGCACCTTGCTGCCCTTAGAGGGATTGGTGACAGTTAGAACATACACTATGTTTCCTGCTAATGAATGGCACAAGATATCAATCTTGCAGAATCTGGACTTCCCCTCATCTGTAGAGATGGCCACCAGGTACTCCTGCAGCTTGGAGTAGGTGTAAGGAGAGCAGTGGGGAAAGCAGCAGGTGTCTTGGTTGTGAGGGAACAGGAATGTCCACGTGAGGAAGACACTGGGACAGGTTGCTGAGGAAGGTTGTGAATTTCCTCTCCCTGGAGGTGTTCAGTGCCAGGTT
>VXBD01012025.1:76685-89503 GCA_013399975.1 Indicator maculatus | reverse complement strand
GCAGCTCTTGTTTATAATGGTTGATTAAGCTGACCAGAGGGAGTAATTGACAGCTGCCAGAACCTAATGAATGAAAGGGAGAGGACAGTTCTTTCAAAATTAATGGAGTTAGCTTTCCTTGGAGAAACTCTGAAATGTACAGGATCTTCCCTTCTGCTAATGGCAGGGAGGTTGGAGGAGATTATCTCTGAGGTCCCATCATCCTAAGGCATTCTGTGATTCTAATACAGAAGCCTCAGTAACTATTTCACCTCTTGAACTGGTTTGATCTACATAGCTAAGATTATGGCAGTCTACAGCAAGCACTGGTTGGCTCACTTGAACTACAAACCCTCTCCCATTGCTTTAAAGCTCACAGGATCACAAGATGTTAGGGGTTGGAAGAGACCTCTGAAGATCATCAAATTCAACCCCCCCCCTGCCAGAGCAGGACCAAAGAATCCAACACAGGTCACACAGAAATGCATCCAGATTAGTCTTGAAAGTCTCCAGAGAAGGAGACTCCACAACCTCTCTGGGCAGCCTGTTCCAGTGCTCTGTGACCCTCACAGTGAAGAAGTTCCTCCTCCTGTTGAGGTGGAACCTCTTGTGCTGCAGTTTCTATCCATTGCCCATTGTCCCATCACAGCCTGCAAGTGAGGGGAGCTGTTCCTTTCCTCTTGACCCCCAGCCCTCAGATATTTATAAACATTCATCAAATCCCCCCTCAGCTGGATTATTCTGCAGTATATCTTGAAATATAACATCTTGAGGTGAATCTTGAGGTGGGTTTGAAGCAAGTTTTGTTAATCTGGCTATCACTAAGAGCTAACCTCAGCCTAATGAGGACAATGGATACAAGCTAGAATACAGGAGGTTCCACCTCAACATGAGGAGACTGAGAGCCCTGGGGCTGTTTAGTCTGGAGAAGAGAAGGCTGAGAGGGGATCTGATCAATGTCTATCAATAGCTGAGGGGTGGGTGTCAGAATGAAGGTGCCAGGCTCTTTTCAGTGGTGCCCAGGGACAGGACAAGGAATAATGGATACAAGCTAGAACACAAGGGGTTCCACCTCAACACAAGGAGACAGTTCTGTATGGTGAGGGTGATAGAGCCCTGGAACAGGCTGCTCAGAGAGGTTGTGGAGTCTCTTTCTCTGGAGACTTTCAAACCCACCTGGATGTGTTGCTGTGCAGCCTGCCCTGGGGGATCCTGCTTTGGCAGGGGGCTTGAACTCAATGATCTCTGGAGGATTGTTTTCTTTTCTCTACTTTATTAACTTGTTCCAGCACATTCCCTTCTGAAAATCTGAATCTCTGGCAGGAGATATAAAGAATATCAGTGCAAAGTACTAATTTAGAATTTTCAACACTTGGGTCCTCAAGTGGCTCTGCTCTTCACTTGGCACATCACCAACTCAAAGCATTATGCAGGTATAACAGAATCACAGAATCAACCAAGTTGGAAGAGACCTCCAAGATCATCCAGTCCAAGCACTCACCCAGCCCCATCTAATGAACCAGACCATGGCACTAAGTGCCTCATCCAGGAATGTCTGCCCCACCACCCCCCTGAGCAGCACATTCCCATGGCCAATCTCTCTTTCTGGGAAGTAATTCTTCCCAAGATCAAGCTTAAACTTCCCCCTGCACAGCTTGAGGCTGTGTTCTCTTGTTCTCCTGCTGGTTGCCTGGGAGAAGAGACCAACCCCCACTTGGTTGCCACCTCCCTTCAGGTAGTTGTAGAGATCAATGAGGTCTCCCCTGAGCCTCCTCTTCTCCAGGTTAAACACCTCCAGTTTTAGTAACTATGGAATCTGAAGGGAATACACAAATGACTCTCCACTTTATATTCAGACTTTTATTTTGCTAGAAATTTCTGCTTCTAGGGAAATCTTTATTTACTTCTCAGCTTTTTGTGCTGAGGAAGTGAAATGAACAATTAGTTGAATTAACCTTTTTTTTTTCCCCTCCAAAAGAAAATTAGCTTGTCTGTTCCAATCCATACAGTTCAGTATCCTTTTAATTTTTCTGACTGCAATGAATTATATCTTTGCCTGACAAAACAAAGACTTGTCCTGGCAGGCTGATTTATTTCAGATAGATGTGTCCTTGGACAAAAAAAAAACCAATGACCTGCAGGTTTGTGTAAGAAGCAGCATGACTTTCTTTTGCCCAAAGGAATTGCAGAAGCTGGGTTTGTGCTTGTGTTTTGGGGCAATAGGGAGAAAAGTCAGCATGAAAATGTTGTGACTTATGTTCAAAACCATTGCTCACAGCAGGGAAAAAAAATTGCTTCGTTTCTGGTGAAGGGCCATATGTGCAGATTTCAGCATTGTGGTGCAAATCCAAAGCTGCAGATTCGAAATGGCTTCCTTAAGTGGGTGCTGCTTTCCAAAATCCAAATCGAGCTGCAGAAATTGCCAGAGTCCTCCAAGCCCTTGGCTGAGCACTGAAATGCTCCCTAGAACATAGGACACAGTGAAACTGTCAGAGGGCTGGAGCAAAAATCACCTCTCCTATGGAGACAGACTGAGAGAGTTGGGGTTGTTCAGTCTGGAGAAGGGAAGGTTCCAAGGAGACCTCCCTGTGGCCTTCCAGTATCTGAAGAGGGCTACAAGAAAGCTGGGGAAGGAGTTTTGGGACAGCAGGGAGTGATAGGACTCGGGGGAGTGGAGCAAAACTAGAAATGGGGAGATTCAGGTTGGATGTTAGGAAGAAGTTATCAGGTATATCAGGTAGTGAGAGGACTAGGGGGGGTGGAACAAAGCTGGAAGTGGGAAGATTCATATTGGATGTTAGGAAGAAATTCTTCCCCACGAGGGTGGTGAGAGACTGGCACAGGTTGCCCAGGGAGGTGGTGGAAGCCTCATCCCTGGAGGTTTTTGCAGCCAGGCTGGATGTGGCTGTGAGCAACCTGCTGAGGTGTGAGGTGTCCCTGCCCATGGCAGGGGGGTTGGAACTGGATGATCCTTGAGGTCCCTTCCAACCCTAACAATTCTATGATCCTAAAATCTCCATCCAGTTGATCTTTTCCAGAAATAGATCTAGTGTGAGTTTGTATGGGCAGAAAGATTCATGAGGTCTGAAGTTATCACTGAGCACTGCTTAGTTTTTAAAGAGGAATCATACAGAGGGATCTTGGACAGTGCTTTTACCTCCACATTTTGCTATTGTGGCCTTAAATTGTACATGGCAATTCTAATGCTTTGTTTTCCATCTCCTTTGTTTATTACCTAGAGTAAACCTGATAACTCAGTCATCATTCCCAGGACAGGTGACAAGGGAGAACAAAGGCTGGGACAGGTTTATTAATATTTGTTTGTAGAGAAACATTCTTGGGATTAACTTCTATCTCCCAATTTAAATAGGATTAAAAGGATTAGCTGGAATAATGGCAGCAATACAGCACATTATAAATACTTATGCTCCATTTAATTAATAGGCTTGGATATGAACATAAGATACATCAAATTATTCCAGGATAGCCTGTAATTACTTTTTTTTTTTTTTTTTAATGATAGAAAAGAAACTCATGAGTCATTAATAAGAAGCTGACTTTGGGAAAAGGCAAACTCATTCAGCAAATGTAATGTTTTGCAAGGCACATTTTCTATTTAGATGTGTAGTTAATAACATCTATTATGCAGTCTTCAGCTCAGAAGCCCCCTGTTAGCTGAGGAAAGGACTTCAAAACAGAGATTTAATTACAAGGTGCAAGAGTTCTGTTGGCAGCACCAAGAGGAAGAAAGTCATTTGTGTTTTAATGAAATGTTTTGAGGGAGGGGAAAAAAAAAAAGAACACAACTTCAGTTAAGTGCTCTGCAAGTTTCAAGCAGTGGGAAGAGGAATGTGGATTACAGTTTGTTCTTCCTGACATATGCCAGGATAAAAATGACTAAAAAATGTGCTGTTTACTGAGTTATGTAAGACAAGTGCAGAGTTTTCAGCTTGTTGCTGGGTTTTGGGGTTGGGGTTTGCTTTTTTTTAGTGTGCATAACAGAAACAGCAAACTGAAAGTGAGCTGGGGAAAGGAAAAGGCTCATTTTAAACAAGGTCTACAATGCACTTACACAGAGTCCTGCATCTGGGAAAGAAGAACAAACTGCAGCAGGACAGGCTGGGAGGGGATCTCCCAGAGAGCAGCCCCAAGGAGAAGGAGCTGGGAGTGCTGGTGGATAACAAGTTCTGCATGGCACAGCAATGTGCCCTGGGGCCAAGAAGGCCAAGGGGGTCCTGGGGGGCATTCAGAGGAGTGTGTGCAGCAGAGCCAGGGAGGTTCTCCTCCCCCTCTGCTCTGCCCTGCTGAGACCTCACCTGGAATATTGCATCCAGTTGTGGGCTTCCCCGTTCAGGAGGGACAAGGATCTGCTGGAGAGAGTCCAACAGAGGGCTATGAGGATGATTTGGGGACTGAAACACTTCCCTTTGAGAGCCATGGGGCTGGTTAGTCTGGAGAAGAGAAGACTGAGAGGGGATTGAATAAATGTTTATAAATATCTGAGGGCTGGGGGTCAAGAGGGAGGGGACAGGGACAGGCTCTGCTCAGATGCACCCTGGGATAGGACAAGGGGCAATGGATGAAAACTGCAGCACAGGAGGTTCCACCTCAACATGAGGAGGAACTTCTTCACTGTGAGGGTCCCAGAGCACTGGAACAGGCTGCCCAAGAGGTTGTGGAGTCTCCTTCTCCAGAGGCTTTCCAGCCTCATCTGGATGCATTCCTGTGTGATCTGTGCTGGTTTCTATGGTCTTGCTCTGGCAAGGGGTTGGACTCAATGAACTTTGGAGATCCTTTCCAACCCCTAATGTCCTCTGATCCTGTGATTCTGATTAATGAAACAAGAGGAATAAATGCAGCCCAAGGTGAGGATGTGAGGTGCACAAACCCACTCCCATTTCACTCTTTTGTTACAGTCATTACTGTCTCCCCATAAACTCTGTGGAGAGCAATAGCTTCTGTAGCCTCAGCTCAACAGTAATTAGCAGTTTTACTGGTCTGAGACTGATGTGGTCAGTTGGTTGTTGTCTTGGGCATCCAAAGCTCAGCCCCTTAGGTAATAATTCTGTGGTCTGACATTCCAAAAGAACCTGAGGGCTGTAATATAAAAGCCTACACTTCATTTCCTATGGTTAGCCTCTACACAGGATTCTATTATCTCCTCTGCTGCTCACAGAAGGAATAACAGAAGAGCTTTACAGATCATACCAGAGAGAGCTTCTCATTTCTAGCAGTGTGCTCTGCCAGGGTCTCACTGTGAGATATCAAACACCTCTATGAATACATTTATGGAAGTGAACCTTGTGACAAGTGCATTTGGTTCAGCAAGGCATGACTTTCCTCTGCTGACTCACCTCACCATCCTTCTTTATTCTCTTTCATCTTTAATTGTCATAAGAGACACTGGAACAAGAGTTCTACTATGACTTAGGTGGGAGCAACACCAATGTACCTTTTTTTTTTTTAAGCCATCCAAACAACCTGTTCCAATTCTGCTCTGGTCACACCAGGTGAGCAAAGCAAGTGGTAGCTAATTTTCCATAGCCCTCCTCTCTTTTGGAATTTCCAAGCTGCCACTTGGGATTAGCTTTGGAGAAGCATCCATGGTATGGTGAGCTGTGCAGTAGTAAATGAACCAATAGCATCTGAAGATTTCATGAAACAGCCAGAACAGATGGAAAGAATTTTCAGTCACTGCTGATCTATGCTGGCTTTGAACTACTGAGCTAAAAATAGAAGGTCCCTATTTTCTGCAACTGTTTAGCTTCCTTTACCACCCTGTTTCCTTCCCCCCCCACCCCACCCCCCATTTTGGTCTGTATTTTTATTATGAAGAGTATCTCAGTTCAAAAGATAAATTTGATGACTATGGGTATCAATAAGAGGAGTTTTAACATCTTCTTTGTCTTCTTCCACCACTACCTCGTTCTCCACTTCCCACCCAGATTACCTTCCCTCTGCTTACCAGATGTTTTCCCTCCTTTCTCTCTGACATCATCCTTGACTGATTTTCTTTCTCTCCTGCCCACTCCATTTCCTGAGCTGCTTTATGATCTTTCCACAATTCCTTGCTCCTTTCAGGGTTCTTTTCTTGCAGGTTGTGTGAGTGGCTCTCATTTCAGAAAGTATCTTGGAAGATGCTTGGATGCTTTGCTACCTAAGGATGTCTTAGCTGCCACACCACAGTATTCATTTCATTATTCAGCAGCTGACCTTTCACTGAGGGTTTTAACACATAAAACAAAGTCTTAGTATAAATAGGGAGGTAAACCACTTAAGCCAGGTACCCTGATTTCATCATTCTTCTTACTTCTGCTTCATTTTGGACTCCTTGCTATGGGTTGAACTTTGAGAGGATTTTTTTCGCGAAGCCATTTTCGTGACTGCCTCGCTTTGAATTTTCTTTCTTGAGGGACTACAAACTATTTTAAATGAGGAATCTCCATTTTGAATTCACAGGATGAATGCAGACAAAGAAATCTGCATGCAACAGCTATAGAATGCCAGATGTGTATGCAATTGTGTGCTATTAATTTCACTAAGAGTTCATTAACAGTTCAGCCTTCGCTTCGACATGACACTGGGTCCAATGCTGGGGGAAAATGCAGGGTTGTGTGTGTGCATGCACAGGTGCTCTCATGCACACAGAAGCACAGAAAACCTCCAGTTGGAAGAGACCTCCAAGATCATCAAGTCAACCTTTGTCCCGGTTTAGGGTCAATCCGAAACCATGTCCCTAAGCTACTGCTCCACAGGCTGCTTAAACACCTCCAGGGATGGCAACTCCAGCACTGCCCTGGGCAGAACATTCCAATGCTTGAAAACCCTCTCTGGGAAGAAATATTTCCTAACATCCAGGCTGAACCTCCCCTGGTGCAGCTTGGAACCATTTCCTCTGCTCCTCTCTCTTGTCACCAAGGAGCAGAGGTTGTCCTCTCCTCGTTCCAGCCTCCCTTCAGGGAGCTGTAGAGGGCAATGAGGTCTCCCTCAGCCTCCTCTTCTTCAGCCTGAACACCCCCAGCTCCCTCAGCCCCTCCTCTAGCCCAGAGGCTCCAGGCCCTTCTCCAGCCTCGTTGCCCTTCTCTGGACATGCTCCAGCCCCTCAATGTCTCTCCTATATTGAGTGGCCCAGAGCTGAACACAACACTCAAGCTGTGCCCTCCCCAGTGCTGAGCACAGGGGGATGATCACCTCCTGTCCCTGCTGGCCACTGTGTGTCTAATCCAAGCCAGGATGCCATTGGCTTTCTTGGCCACCTGGGCACTGCTGGTTCATATTTAATCAACTTTCAACCAATACCCTCAGGTCCTTCTCCAAGCTGCATCTTTCCAACCACACCTCCCCAAGTCTGTAGCTTACCATGGGGTTGTTGTGACCCAGGTGGAGGACCTGGCACTTGGTCTTGTTGAGCTTCATACAGTTAGCCTTGACCCTTCAGTCTCACCTGTCCAGGTCCTGCTGTAAAGCTTCCCTACCCTCTAGCAGATGGGCTCAGCCACCCAGCTTGGTGTCATCTGCAAACAGAGTGAGGATGCACTCAATGCCCTCATCCAGACCATTGGTAAAGGTATTAAAGAGAACAGGCTCCAGTGCTGAGCACACCCATGCATGCATGCACACACAAACAGAGCTCTCATTTGGCATTCCCAGTATCTCATTGGTTCCTAAATAATTCTGGCTGGGTTGGGGTTTTTTGGTTGGTTGGTTGGTTGGTTTTTTTTTGTTTGTTTGTTTGGTTGGTTTAGTTTAGTTTAGTTTTGTTTTGTGTTTTGTTTTGTGTTTTGTTTTGTGTTTTGTTTTGTTTTGTGTTTTGTTTTGTGTTTTGTTTTGTGTTTTGTTTTGTTTTGTTTTTTATTTGTTTTGTTATGTTTGTTTGGTTTGGGGTTTTGTTTTGTTTTCTTTTTTGTTTTCTTTTTCATTAAGAACTACCTACCTTTTGAAATCTCTTAGATTTAGGGGGAAGAAATACAGCTTCAAATGATATAGAGATGGTTGTGGCATTCTCATTTACCTCAAATGTGGGCAGAAAAGTAGAGAGTGGACAGGGGAAGAAATTCTCTGCTGGAGAAAAGACCTACTATGCTGTTGCCAAGTTTTAACCCAGAGGGAATTTCTAGCCCTAAGTTATAAATTCCAGAAAATAGGGGCCTGTAATAGAAACACTGACAGAACTTTAACTATAGCATTGCTAAAGGCAATGCTGCAATAAAATGGAATGACCTGTGAGATAAAATGTTTAATCTTTTGAGTGAGATGTGGCCTAATAACTCAGAAGCAGAGATGGGGGTAGGGGGTGGATGATTCAGGCTCTCCCTTGCAGTCTCTTATATGCCCTTTATGAAATTCACTGCCACTCTCAGCTGCTTTTTCCCTTTCAGGCTGAATCTTGTTTCACTCCATAGCCAAATGGACTAGAAGGGTCATAAAGAAGCAATTTATGGCCCCTAACTTTTGAGGAAAAAAACTATTTTTCAAAATGTAAATGAAGGACAAGAGAAGTGGAAGGATCAGGGAAAACATCTCCACACATGACAATAATAATGGAAAGAGAGAAATGGGTGGTGCAGGTGTGGATTGGAGTGTCTCATCTATTTCTCACTGGTGTCTTTCCACAAGAGTAAATCAGCATTTGAACCTTCCTTTCTTTCACTGAAAACAGTTTGGTGAAATCCTTTCCTCTCAAAAAATCAAAGGCTAAATCTTCTTCTTCTGTTTACTTTTTCTGTTATAGATGGGGAAAATAAACCTACTAAAAGATGGGCTCACACTGATTTTTTTTTTAATTACATGATTGATGTTAATTTTATACAGCATATTTGTCTGTGCTAGCATGTGAGACTGGGTATTATCACAGAATCACAAGGTTAAGGGTTAGAAGGGACCTCAAAAGCTCATCCAGTCTGACCCCCCTGCCAGGGCTGGATCACCCAGAGCAGGTCACACAGGAACACATCCAGGTGGGTTTGGAAAGTGTCCAGAGAAGGAGACTCCACAACCTCTCTGGGCAGCCTGCTCCAGGGCTCTGGCACCCTCATAGTGAAAAAGTTTCCCTTCTGTTCACATGAAACCTTCTGTGCTCCAGCTTGCCCCCATTGTCCTTTGTCCTATCATTGGACATCATTGAGCAGAGCCTGGCTCCATCCTCCTCACACTGCCCTGCACATCTTTACCAACATGAATGAGGGCACCTCTGAGTCTCTTCCTCTCCAAGATAAAGAGCCTCAGCTCTCTCAGCCTGTCTTCAGCACAGAGATGTTCCACTCCCTTAATCTTTTTCATGCTCTGTGCTGGACTCTTCCAAGCAGTTCCCTGAGGTCCATCTTGAACTGAGGGCCCCAGAACTGGGCATAATATTCCAGATGTGGCCTCAGCAGGGCAGAATATGAGGGGAGGGGAACCTCTCTCAACCTATCAACCACTTCCCTTCTAATCCCCCCCAGGATACCATTGGCCTTCTGGCCACAAGGGCACATTGCTGGTTCATGGGCATCCTTCTACCCACCAGGACCCCAAAGTCCTTCAGCAGCTCAGTCCCCAGCCTGCACTGGTACATGGAGTTGTTCTTTCCCAGTGTGCTGGGTTGAAATTTCCCCCCCTGCATTAAATTTGCCAGACCAGCTCAGATGGAAGCAAATGGAAGTTGTATTTACAAGCCAAACTACAATCTCCAATGGAATGCAATGAATATGTACAAAATATACAGGATATACAATATTTACAGGTATTTGCAACTAATGAGCAGCACAAGGACCACCTTGGCCAAAGACCAGGAGAACTGCAACAGCTTCTCCCTCCCTGCCTCCCTCTTAGCTCCCTGTACAAAAAGGGACAAGAGACAGAAGCAGGGAAGTTAATACCAGTCACAACAACACAGCCAAGGTCAAGCAGAAGCCAGCAGGAGCACAAAGTTAGGTATCTGCCAGCCCTAGGAAGGGAGAAGAGAGAGAGGGATTGTTTTGGAAACACATAGACTCATAGAATCAACCAGGTTGGAAGAGACCTCCAAGATCCTCCAGTCCAACCTAGCACCCAGCCCTATCCAATCAACCAGACCATGGCACTAAGTGCCTCATCCAGGCTTCTCTTGGACATCTCCAGTGATGGTGACTCCACCACCTCCCTGGGCAGCACATTCCAATGGCCAATCTCTCTCCCTGGGAAGAACTTCCTCTTACTATCCAGCCTATACCTCCCCTGCACAACTTGAGACTGTCCCCCCTCATTCTGCTGCTGGCTGCCTGGGAGAAGAGACCAACTCCCACCTGGCTGCAACCTCCCTTCAGGTAGCTGTAGACAGCAATGAGGTCTCCCCTGAGCCTCCTCTTCTCCAGGCTAAACACCCCCAGCTCCCTCAGCCTCTCCTCACAGGCCTTGAACCAAATCTTATGGCATATATCCCTCCAGTGGGATTGTTCAGAACAATCATTAATTTCCTTTTTACACCCAGCAGTGGTTTATTTACATTTTGCTACTTTCTCCTCAAGATCTGTGAAAAATCTTAAAGGTATAGCCTAAAACTACCACACCCAGAAGCAAGACTCTGGAAGGCAATGCCACTGTCACCACAGAAGCAAGGCCAGGTTCCTCCCTGCAGGTTGTTTAGTTTTCTTCTTTGGTTGTTTTGCTTTCCCAGAAGCAGGGGGAAAAAAATAAACCTACTCTGTCTTGGTTCCTTCTTATTCACTGAATGCTTCTACCTGAAGATTCAGGTTTTAAAGCAAGTAAATTCTCTGGAAATCTGTGGGTAATTTTTCAACAGGGTACATAAGGAATTAGACACATCCCATTAAAACCAGCTGGAATTGCCTACGTAGTTCCTTGCACACCACCCAGAAAATTTACCCTGAGCCTCCAGCCACTTCTGTTTCCCAAACTTTCCTAAGGCTAAAATCACTGCAGAGAACATCTGGGCTCTGTTCTTTGGGGATTTCTATTTTATTTTATCAATATTTTCCCTCATTTTAACCCATGAAAATTGTAATTAGATATTCCCATAGTAGGCATATGGGAACATCCATTGCAGATGATGCTCCCAGGAAAATCTGGTTTGTGACTCTCCTGTGCTTGCCACTATTATACCTGTCATTTCTGATTCAGGAGCACTTTGCACCTGCCAGTCATAGCTAAATGAGGTGCTGCATGCTGAGCGTGCTCTTGCTTTCTCTCCCAGTGCTCACACTTTGTCAGGGTTGCACTGGACTCTGCAGGGGTGGCTTAGAAAAATGTTCCCAAATATTTAAGGCAACACAAAAAAAAAACCCAACCAAAATCACCCACTGGTATCTGTAAATGTGCAACAGAATGAGCTGAAGAGCCCCAGCTCCCTCAGCTTTTCCTCATAAGGAAGATGTTCCATTACCTTCAGCATCTTCGTGGTTATGCACTGGACTCTTACAGGCAGTTTCCTGAGGTTCTTCTTGAACTGGGGGGCCCAGAACTGGACACAATATTCCAGATGTGGCCTCAGCAGGGCGGAGTAGAGGGGGAGGAGAACCTCTCTTCACCACTTTCCTTCTAATGCACCCCCGGATGGCATTGACATTCTTGTTCCCAAGTTACCATAGGTGAACCTCAGATTTCACCTCCAAAGCTGGTCTGCTGTCCAAGTCCTGTCAAGGTGTTGCACAAGTATAGCAAGCACAGATCTTGGTGCTCTGTGGAAACAGATACTTCATACTGAATTCCATGTCCAATGTTACTTTTGGTGGCCATTTGCAAAAATAGGCAAGTCTGTGATTAATACAGAAAACTATTGAACTATGGAAATAACTCACAACCAGCAGAATCACATCAGCAAATTTCCTGTCTTCTGCAAGGAGTTTGCACAGCTCAACTCCCTACTATCAGACTGCAGTTATCATTAAGGCTGTGTGGAGCCTTCTGAGATGAAGTGTGTGCATGTGCACTCATGTGCACACATCCTAGCATGGTACCCAGGCAGGTTTTTGTGTGAGCTTTGGCATATTGCATGTGGCAGGCTGCTGAAACATGAATAAAGACAGCAAGAAAAAGGCAATGCACATCCTGCTCGTAATCAAGGGAAAGGGCTGGCTGTAGACTTCCCTTCTGCCAAATCTCCAGGTTTGTCCAGAAGCTCCCAAGATCCTTTCTCAGCCCCTAGGTTTTCAGGTTGGATTCTCTCTCTTGTTTACTAAATGAACCTCCTTCTTATTTTATTTAAACTGCACGAGGCAGGGGTATTTGACTTCCTTGTAGGGAATGCAATATTTAGCAATTTCAGTATGCACAGCTGTGAAAAGGTGAAGCCTATTTTGTGAACATAATTTGGAGGGGGTAATTTTAAATGGCATACCTTTTTCTTCAACTCCTTTCCACAGCCTGAAGCTGGAAAGATAAAGAGCAGCTCCTCTGCTCTTTACAGTTTACTCCTGAGAAACACTGTCCACAAAAGTCAGTAAACATTCATCATGAGCTTTAGGCTACTTTCCTTGGATTTGGCCTCAGGCTAAGCTGAGGGCTAAAAACATTTCATGAGGGAGTCACAGTTTTAAGAGAAATAAATATATTGCTAGTACAGCATGGTTACTCAGCTTGGTCTCATGCTGGAAACATTCCTTTTTCCAACAACCTCCCCCCCAGAATTTTCTGTTATCTGTCTGTCACAGGAGGAGTGGTAGTGTGGTTGTAAATCACCAATATGCTAATCAACAGAGCTGTTGTGACCTACTTACCACATATTTCTGCTGGAGCTTCCCATGACATGTCACATTGAATCCACTCTGGGAACTACAAACCAAATCTCCTTCAACCCATTTAGCAGAAAGATTCTGTGGAAGGGGGAGAAAAAAAGAAATAAATAAAAGAGGAGCACAGGAAAG
>VXBD01012025.1:58341-69387 GCA_013399975.1 Indicator maculatus | reverse complement strand
GAAAGAAAGAAAGAAAGAAAGAAAGAAAGAAAGAAAGAAAGAAAGAAAGAAAGAAAGAAAGAAAGAAAGAAAGAAAGAAAGAAAGAAAATAAAAAATAGCTATTAGAAATATTTTAATCACCCATCATCTCAACCCAATGAAATGAAATGTGAGTTGCCTGAGCTGAAAACAGATGAAAATTGTTTTTTTACAGTGCCTTTAAAATACATTAGGAAAGGCCAGTGTGGTGATGGTTTGGATCTATTCCCCAGAACAAACTCTTTTTCTAGGGAAAAAAAAAAAATCAGTGAAACAAGGAGCAGCAGATCTGACAAAAAAATCTGCAGCCTGAGCTTTAACTTATACTGGTGAAATTAGGGATTTAAAAAAATCATTTGTTATTCATTTCCACACAGCAATTCTTGAAGGATAAAAATCTTCCTAACATTTTGAAGATCTTAGAAGGAGGTTGGACACATTGCAGTTCTGTGGCACCTGTCAGTCAAAGGACCAACACCTCTATTTTAGACACCCTTTGAGTTTTTCACTGTCCAATTATAACACAGAACTGGAGCTGTCATTGTCTGTGAAGTGATTTCTGACAAATAACTGAAGCACTGCTGTGTTCTTCAGTTGTGACAGTTGTTATTTTTAGGGTTAAGGGGAGGAAGAGAAGGTGTTGCAGTTATTTTACTTGCATACAGGACAGGTTCAGTTTAAGCAGTGAAGCAGCAGTTGTATAGAGCTGATCTACTATGCAGGTCTAAAAACAGTCAGGTCACACTAACCAGACAGGTTTAATTGATGTGCTTTGGTGCTAAGAGCAGAAAATTGGGGTTGGTTTTTTTGTTGTTGTTTTTTTTTAGGAAGAAGGAGTCATTCAAACTATGTGTGCACACAACTGAAGCAAAATGCTCTCCTTTTTAAGGTGTCAGGATTATGACACAGACTTAATCTGAAAAATCTGTGTTTTGTCACATCACATTTAAAAGTTGGTTTGAGATATTTACACCACAGTACCGTGAAAAGTGGTGCTGAACTTCTCTCCTCCAGGGACCACAGAATCCCACAATACATCCAGTTGGAAGAGATCTCCAAGTTCATCCAGTCCAACCCTCAACCCAGCACTGAAGGGTCAACACTAAACCATGTCCCTAAGCACAGGGTCCACAGGTGCTTGAACACCTCCAAGGATGGTGACTCCAGCACTGCCCTGGGCAGACAATTCCAATGCTTGAAAACCCTCTCTGGGAAGAAATATTTCCTAGCATCCAGGCTGAACCTCCCCTGGTGCAGCTTAAAACCATTTCCTCTGCTCCTGTCTCTTGCCACCAAGGAGAAGAGGTGTAGAGGGCAATGAGGTCTCCCTCAGCCTCCTCTTCTCCAGCCTGAACACCCCCAGCTCCCTCAGCCCCTCCTCTAGCCCAGAGGCTCCAGGCCCTTCTCCAGCCTCGTTGCCCTTCTCTGGACAGGCTCCAGCCCCTCAGTGTCTCTCCTATATTGAGTGGCCCAGAGCTGAACACAACACTCAAGCTGTGCCCTCCCCAGTGCTGAGCACAGGGGGATGGTCACCTCCCTGTCCCTGCTGGCCACTGTGTGTCTGATCCAAGCCAGGATGCCATTGGCTTTCTTGGCCACCTGGGACACTGCTGACTCACATTCAGTCAACTGTTAACCAGCACCCCAGGTCCCTCTCCAAGCTGCATCTTTCCAACCACACCTCCCCAAGTCTGTAGCTTACCATGGGGTTGTTGTGACCCAGGTGGAGGATCTGGCACTTGGTCTTGTTGAGCTTCATACAATTAGCCTTGGCCCTTCAGTCTCACCTGTCCAGGTCCTGCTGTAAAGCTTCCCTACCCTCTAGCAGATGGGCTCAGCCACCCAGCTTGGTGTCATCTGCAAATGGAGTGAGGGTGCACTCAATGCCCTCATCCAGAACATTGATGGTAAGAAACAGGAGAAAGAACAGAGATTTTTTTTTTTTATTATTTTTAACTTCTTTTTTTTTTTGAGGGAACTCTTTTTCTGCAGTTACTGTCATCATCTCCTGTGCCTCAGGGCAGAATATTTACTTCCACACATCAGCCCAGCTGCAGAAATTCTCTGACTCCGAACTGATGCCTGCTGTACTTTTGTCTTTCTAGAAAGAAGTTTTTGCATGAAGAAACAATGTTTTTTTTCTAAGGATTACATTTCTTTGACTCCTTGATGCAGACAACTAAATTAAAACCATTGCCATCTTTTGAAGTAAATGAAGAAAGGAAACCCAAGAAGTCTCCCTGTGACAGCAAGTAATAACTGGTTTTCCTCTCTGCCCACCATCTGCTCATCTTGGAAAGCAAATAATCTATGGGAACGTTACCCATTTTAATAACAAATAGAAACTGGAGGAGTGGATCAAGAAACTCCTGAATTCCCACACAGCTGACCAGATATGAAGGTGTACTACATGCATTTGTAGTTTAGGGGGAAGGTGGGGTAGGAAGAGGAAAGGATAATCATTAAGGAAAATGACTGGGTAGAGGAGATCACAGAATCACAGATTCTTAGAGGCTGGAAGGGACCTCAAGAGATCATCAAGTCCAACCCCCCCTGCCAGGATCACCTAGGGTAGTACACACAGGAATGCACCAAGGTGGGTTTTGAATGTTTCCAGAGATCAACACTGGGAATTTCAGACTGGAAATTCAGAAGGGTGAAGCTCTCAAGTGTTTGATGACAAGGCTGAGGGCCAATGACCAAGCAATCGAGAGCCAGCTGGATAAGGAAGACTGCAGTGCAAAGGCTGGAGCATGGGAAAGCCTGAGCCCAGGGAAGAGCACACCTTTCCAGGACCAGAAAAGCAATAACAGCATTTCTGAGTCTCAGCACACTCAGAGGAAATCTTAATTTTGGTATCCTCTAACTGTTGAGCACTTTGAGTCTGCAGACTGCATGTTCTGTTAGCAAAGAANTCACTGAACCACTGAAAAGAGCCTGGCCCCCTCCTCCTGACACCCACCCCTCAGCTATTGATAGACATTGATCAGATCCCTCTCAGCCTTCTCTTCTCCACACTAAACAGCCCCAGGGCTCTCAGGCTCTCTTCACAGGGGAGATGCTCAAGTCCCCTAAGCATCCTCCTGGCTCTCCCTTGGATTCTCTCCAGCAGGTCTCTGTCTCTCTTGAGCTGGGGAGCCCCAAACTGGACACAGGATTGCAGCTGTGGTCTCAGCAGGGCAGAGTAGAGAGGTAGAAGAACTTCCCTAGCCCTGCTGGACACACCTTGCTTGATGCATCCCAGGATCCCATTGGCTCTCTTGGCCACCAGAGCACATTGTTGTTCCATGCAGAACTTGCTGTCCACCAGCACTGCAAGGTCTTGCATTGTGGAGCTGCTTTCCAGCAGGGCAGCCTCTAACCTGTCCTGGTGCTGTTGTTGCATACAGATGCAGGACCCTGCACTTGTCCTTATTAAACTTCTTGAGGTTTGCCTGAAGCCAGCTCTCAGCCTGTCCAGATCACATTGGATGCTGCACAGCCTGAGGGTTGCCAGCCAACCCCCCAGATTTGTATCTTCAGGAACTTGCTGAGGGTACTCTCAATCCCCTCTTCCAGGTCTTTGATAAAGATATTGAACAATTTCCTAGGGCCAGGCTGGGCCTTACTGGGACTTTTTATTGTGTGTGTCAGTTTAGCCTTGCAAGGCAGCAGCGCTTGCACCACTCTCTGATCACATGAACCAAAGCTACTTCCAAGCCAGGTTTTCAAACATTGTGGCAAGTGACATGAGGAAATTTCCTTCCATTTTTGAGAAAGAAGCAAATGTGATCCTCCCCAACACACCTACAGAATTCCTCCAGCAACATCCTTGCCTTGATTCCACTGAGTAAAGGATTGTGGCATATCAGCACTGTGTCATTAGAGGCATAAATAATGCATGAGTGTCTTAATTTCTTGTAAATTGCTGTGTATGTGGATCATTATGTCTTTATTAAAAATATTCCAGCAAGGTATATGTAAAATTCATACCAGGAAGTCACTACACTCAGAACTCTGAATAGTTCTTGGAGTTTGGAATTGCATCCAGGAGTCATGGCCACGTTGCCACAAGAAGTTTCATTTGCAGTCAGTTGAAATGAGATTAAACTTCATTATAAATTTCACTTTGCAATATCCTATTTGCATGCATATCTATATTTTATCAAAATGGATGAGGTTTTTAGACCTACTAATGGCACCACATCCTCCAAGAGAGCACAGTAAGAAACACTACCTCCAGAACACCTTAGGCTTTGACTGCTGGGCAAAATCACGTTGCATAATTTGTTGCAGAAGCAAAGTAGCAGAGAATAAAATGCAACAGAATGGTACAACACTGAAAGAAGTACTTTGGGCTGTGGAAGAAATTTGTGAGTTGTGTAATTCATAGGATTGCAGAATGGTTTGGTTGGAAAGGAGCTTTAAAGCTCATCTAGTTTCAACCGTCCTGCCACAGGCAGAGACTTCTTCTCTAGACTAGGTTGCTCAAAAGCCCCAACCCACATGGTCTTGAATGCTTCCAGGGACAAGTCATCCACAGCTTCTCTAGCAAACCTGTTCCAGTGTCTCATCACCCTTATCATAAAGAATTTCCTCCTTGTGTTTCATCTTAGTCTCTTCTCTTTCAATTTAACCCTGTTGTCCCTTCTCCTGCCCCTACAGACCTTGATAAAAAGTCTCTCCATCTTGATTATAAGCTCCTGTAAGTATTGGAAGACCACAAGAAGCTGTCCCTGGAGCCTTCTCTACTCCAGGCTGGATCACTCCATCTCTCTCAGCCTTTCTTCATAAGGGTATTGCATCCCTCTTACCATTTTTGTGGTCCTCCCCAAGACCTCCTCTATGTCTTTCTTCTACGGGGGACTCCAGAGCTGAACACAGTACTGCAGGTGGAGTCTCACCAGAGCAGAGGGGGAGCATCACCTCCCTCAACCTGTTGGCCACTTCTTCTGATGAAACCCAGGCTAGAATCAGTCCTCTGGGCTGCAAGAGCACATTGCTGGCTCATATCTGATTTTTCATCCATCAGTATTCCCATGTCCTTCTTGGCTGGGCTGCTCTCAATCCACCCAGCTTGTGCTGATACTGGTGACTGCCTCAGCTTAGGTGCAGCACCTTGCACTTGACTTCACTGGACTTCATGATGTTCACACTGAGCAGGTGTGTTGAGGAACTCCCCTATATGGCATCCCATTCTTCAAGCACATCAGTTAGAGGAGCAGTGTTGCCTTATGGCATAAAAAAAGAAAAGAGAGATTAAACTCAATGAATTAATTTGGGACAGGCCTAAAGAAGACCTAGTTTTAAAAGCACACTAGCCACTGTCAGGACTGGGATTTAAATATGTAAATAAACTTTTTTTTTTTTGTTTAAGGATGTTAATAAACAAATATAGTAAGTTATAACTTGCAGAGACACTGAAAACTTTGTGTTGTGATATGCAGAGGTAGCTGTGCCTCTGTGCTAAGAGTGAGCATCCCTACCAGGCTCCAGTTGCCTATATAACAACTCTGATGCTTAGAACAGAAGCAAAAGGATTGCAGGGAAATAAAAGAAAGATAATTGGCTAAACTGAGGCTGACTGTGTGTCCACAAGGTGTGCACAATAAGCTCCACTATTCTATGGGGTAAGTAGATTACCAGACCTTGTGCATTCAAGCTGCTTGATGGACTAACCACATTTCCAGCTAGTTGGGTGAGCTGATTATCACTACCCATAAAACCAATGGTTCTGATGCAGATTCTCTCCTGGAGCCAACTGCTACAGCGAGGGGAAACTGTTGAGCAGCTAAGTCACACTTTGTGATTCCGAGGGACTGATTTGTTGCAGCTTTGGTAGAGGCAAAAGGAAAAGAAAAAAAACCCAAAAAACACCAAAAACCAGGCAAGGAGTTGCTTTAATTTATGCCACTGTCAGAGTCTCTCATGGTCTCTCTACCACTGGAGTTCCTCTCTGCCACAACCTTTCATGCTCTGAGTGGGGATTTCCCCTGCAGGAATATCTATACGTGCAAGGCACAGATGGTTTGCATATGCGCAGTAGGCTCAACAGATCTGATTTACTGTGGAGCCACAGACCATCTGTGCAGCACATGTGCAGCAGGTCTGATGTGTACTGGACACATTGGACTGAACTGTGCATGTGCTACGCAGTTAATCTGCACATACACAGTAGCCACAGCTCTGACTGACTCGCCAGACATCCAGATGGCCAGAGTCCTTAAATCCCTTCCAGAGAAAAACTGAAGATGAAATGAGGACATTTGGGTTTGTTGGTTTGGGTTGTTGTTCTGTTGTTTTGTTGTTTGGTTGTTGTTGTTTTTTTTTTTTCCTGGTGTATATCATTCTTTCTAATATGCCCTTACATTTGAAAATCAAAGTGGATACATCACCTCATCATGTCTTGGTCTAACAAAGATATTCCCTTGCACAGAGGGCAATTCCCTTCTGGTCATGTATGTCCCAAAAAAAAAAAAAAAAGGCTAAAGAAAACAAAATAGAGCTGTGATATAAATTCTTCTCCTTTAACTTTTCACAAAACAAGCAACCCCATAAGAAGGGAACTACAAAGGCTTCTCTTTCCAAGGAGTGGCAGCCACCTCAGATTTCCTGACTAGAAACAGCCTTTCAATCTGGAAATTTTTAAATTATTCAGGTTAATGCTCAGACAACTCAGCAACCCATATTGATTGCATGTCACAACCTCAGGAGGAGAGTTAGTCATCTCAGGCCAATCCTTACTGTTTGGCTAACTGAGATTCATAGAATCACAGAATCAGTCAGGGTTGGAAGGGACCACAAGGATTGTCCAATTCCAACCCCCCTGCCATGGGCAGGGACACCTCAGGCTGGCCAGAGCCTCATCCAGCCTGGCTGCAAACACCTCCAGGGATGGGGCCTCACCCACCTCCCTGCACAACCCATTCCAGGCTCTCACCACTCTCATGGGGAAGAACTTCTTCCTCATGTCCAGTCTGAATCTCCACACTTCCAGCTTTATTCCATTCCCCCTAGCCCAGTCACTACCTGATAGCCTAAAAAGTCCCTCCCCAGTGTCTCCCAGCACACATGCTGCTTTGGTTCCCATCATTCAGGCTGTGAGCTAACACTATCCCTAATGCTCTAGGCAAATTTTCCTCCAATAACTGTTCCATAAAACTAAGACTCAAAATGAAACCTGAAAATAACTTTCAGCCCCAGCAGTGCTTTCAATAATGGCAATTGTAAGTTGCAATGCACAGTGTGTGGAGAATTTGTCTAAATGCTGCTTAGAATTATAGAATTGTTAGGGTTTGGAAGGGACCTCAAAGATCATCTAGTTCCACACCCTCCTGACACCTCCCACTAGATTAGGTTGCTCAGAGCCACATCCAGCCTGGCTGCAAAAACCTCCAGGGATGAGGCTTCTACCACCTCCCTGGGCAACCTGTGCCAGTCTCTCACCACCCTCATGGGGAAGAATTTCTTCCTCATATGCAGTCTGAATCTATTTTCTATTTCTGAATCCATTTCTGGTTTTGCTCCAACTGATACTCAATTGCTTCAATTGATATTTAACTCATAGCTGTGCATTGATACAGGAATCACAGAATCAACCAGGTTGAAGGAGACCTCCAAGACCATCCAGTCCAACTGGTCACCCAACCCTATCTAATCAACTAGACCATGGCACTAAGTGCCTCATCCAGGCTTTTCTTAAACTGGATGTTGACTCCATCACCTCCCTGAACAGCCCTCTCTGATAACATATGGGAAAGCAGGAGGGAAAAAAAACGATGAGGAAGATTCAGATGAATGCCACCAAAGGAACACAAAAACTGGGTAAACCTCATCAGTGAGTGTTAGGATTCCTAATATAATCCAACCAAAGTCAAGATCCTCCACCTGCATTGTTGATATTAACTCTTGCAAGCCTCTCCAGAAGCTGTCTGCCTTGCCCACTAGAAGAGAGGAGGCTGACACACTTTGTGCATCACTATGCACAGTTTTGCAAGTGTTTTGAAGACTGGAAGTGCAGTGAAAAGTGCTGCTTATGCTGTATTTGAGTGCTTGAGCAGTGGGAAGAAGTGTTATCCCTGTGTGCCTTTGAAGTCTGAGTACCCTTCACTAGATATATATAAAAAAGCATGTCTTTAAAAAGCTCTTGAATCTTCTAAACTTCTTTACCACTCCATTATTTCAGATGATAATTGCTATAATTCAGAATATATATTTTTTTTCCTATTAACACCATACCAAAGCAACTTCTTGTGATAAACAAGCTCCATTAATAAGAAAAACCTACATTGTAGCTGGAGGCTGAAATGTCAGACTTATTTCATCCTGCAGGAAAGAAAGGAAAATCTGTAGGTGGGGGGAAAAACAAAAACCAACAAACCGGGCTAGGTTTTGCTTATTTGCTTTCATTACTGTGTCTAATCACTTAAAACACTTAAATATATAAATTTCCTTTGAATCCTTACTCAAAAAGAAAAGAAAACAGAAGGTAATGAATGAAAGCTGGAGGTTTATTCACATAATCTGTGAACAGCAACAGGCAGTGACTTGCAGAACAGGATAATTCCCTAGTGCCGAAGCTGGCAGTGGGCGTAACATACTTGGCACATTTTTAATATCCTTAACATATTTTATTTCAAACTTGTTAAAAGGCTATGCTGCAATTGATCTGCTTGCAGTGACAGCATTGAAGGATATTGCCAGAAGTTGCAGCGTGTAGCAACACAAAAGAGCAGCGGAATTAAAAGACTCCCATCCAGATGAATTAAACCCTTCAGGAGTGATCGCTCCACCTCAGATGTTGCTCCCAAATAACTTGGTACCTGTGCCAGGTTCCTCCCAGCCCAGGAGGGGGTGGGCTGAAAAGAACCTAGCCCCATGTGGACAAAGAAACCTGACCCAAGTGGACAAAGAAGCCTGACCCAGGTGGGCAGAGAGACTTGGTTCCCCTTCCGAGGGAGAGGGGTCCCCAGGTCAAAGTCTACTCCACTCTCCCTTCCTGTCCACAAAACCTTCTTAAGAGGAGCCTTTTCCTGTCCCTCTCTCTTCTCCTGACCTCACCTGCCCAAGACCTTGCTCCTGCTGTAACCACATGGTGGGGCCTGTTCCATGCTGCTCCAGACTCTTAAGAACTGCATCTGAAGAGACTCCATCTTGCATCCACAGAATCCTTTGCCAGCTGTGCCTGGTTTTGTATATATTTTTATTTACTTTTTTCCCTTATACCTTTGTAACCTTCCTTTTCCTCAAATGCCTTTTATATGCTTTTTTCTATTTTACCTTTTTACTTCCAAATCAATTCAAGACTGTTTCTTTCATCATTTTGCCTCTTTTTCCTCCTGCCTAGTTTGCTTTTCCCTACCAGGAAAAAAGGGAGAGGGGAGACAATCTAAATCTGTTCCATTTGGGCTTTTGGACTCCAGGAAAGCTTAAACCATGACAGTACCTATGCATTTTCACTGCATTCTAAAACATCTTCTGCTATTGTGTTTCAGCAAACACCACTGCTGGCTGAATGAAAAATAAAAATATAATGTGAGAGATTGCACCTATGCTTCCCAGAGATAACAGAGGTGATGTGGAGGATTCCTGCTACATCCAGTAGCTTATTTGCTAGTTCAGTCAAATCTCAAATTTTATGCCACATTAGACACTTTCTTTGGCAAATAAAAAAGGGGGGGGGAGGGAAATGTTTAAAACATCAGCAGTAAGCTTGATCTAGTTTCAGTTTCTGTCTTTAAAATAGATGGAGGTTTAAATACCTAAAAAACTGAAGGCTTTCATATTTGTGCCTTCATAAATGGCACTGAAAATCAAAAGCCAGCTCCTTTCTCATGAGCCACTCTCCTAGAGGCAGGATAATGAATGGAACAGTGCATGTTTTACAGTGACACTTGCTCTTTTTTTTTTTTGTCCCCACAGATACTTTATGTATAATGCTGAATATTCACCAGTGCAGAAAAACTCAGCAAGGCTGGAACTCAGATGAGGAACAGAAGCACCTGGCAATATAATAATCAAGTTACTCACTCACAGTCTTCAAACTTGTTTAAATATTTTATAGATTCCCAGTGACAGAACAGTAATCTCAGAATGCTGGCTAGCTCACACATATCAAAGATATAAATCTCAATTTCAATTTCCATTCTGAACCTGTTAAGGAAGGAATTTGAGCCTGAATCTCTCATCTCTTAGGTCACCTTAACAATTAATTAGAATCCTTGGATACATTTATCTCTGTTTTTCTATTTTTTTTTTTTCAGGTGCTCCACTTTGCCCCTTTCATAGTAGTGCTCTAATGACTGGGGAAAAAAAAAAAACATTAAAAACTTTAATTATGTGAAAGCCAAAAGGAGAAGCACACAACATGAGTCTCTTCTTTTGGTTCAGATGCTGCCATATCCCTCCCTGGACCATGTTGAATCACCATGGGCAAGCTTCAGTTCAACTGTCAGCATGTGCCCAGGTGTGTGAGTGGATGAAGAAGACTAATCTCACCTCTTCCTTTCTATTGGAAAGCCTCCAGTCAGAGCCTAGTGCCTGCCATTGTGATCCAATATCTCCCATCTCACTCACTGCACATCTCTGTGATGGGTCCAATTTCAGGTACAAGCAAACACTGGTCAGATGACATCAGTCTTAACTGAATCAAAACAAAACAAAACAAAAACCCCCAAACCAGACAGATCTGTGCAGCAAAAAGTATCTCTTGGGTTGAGAATAGCTCTGAGGAAGAGGCTTGGGTGTAGTGATTGGTTGAGAACTCACCATGAGCTGCCAGCACATTCATGCAGCCCAAAAGACAAATGGTGTCCCAGGCTGCATCAAGAGGAGTGTGGCAGCCAGGGCAAGAGAGGAGATTCTGCCTCCTTACTCTGCCCTGCTGAGACCCCCAGCTCAAACACTGCATCCACTTATGCTGTCCCCATCACAAGGACACAGAGCTGTTGGAGTGAGTCCTGAGGAGAGCCACAGAAGTGATGCAAGAGCTGGAGCACCTCTGCTATGACCATAGGTTGAGGGAGTTGGGGGTATTCAACCTGGAGGAG
>VXBD01012025.1:29538-51459 GCA_013399975.1 Indicator maculatus | reverse complement strand
ATAATATATTATAAATATATTTATATATTATATAAATTTGGGGGTTATTTTCTCACAGTCAGTTTCTCATTGACAGACAGAGTTCCACAATGGATTTAGCCTCAATTACCCATAGACATTTTTAACTTCAGAATACATAGTTCAGTGTAAAAGAATATTAGAATCCCAATTAATACCAATGCAAGTATTATTGTTTCAGATTTATGTTGTAAAGTTGTTGCAGAGTATTTGGCTTAGGGTTTTTCTAAACAAATATTCTTTACAGCAAGCACTTCAGTAAGTGTAGCTTGTAAAGGCCATCAATAAATTGCCATACACCTAGATGAAAACATTTTCATTGGCTCTGGCACAAGCCTAACTCCTCTGAAGGCTTCAGAGCCAGTTCTGCAAGCTTCTCTCTTTCATCTTGGTAATTCCTCAGGAATTTGAAGGGATGATCACCAAAATAGGTGCTGATGGTTCATTTTCCCCTGAAGCTTTCAAAGGAAACTGTTGAAATCAGGAGTGGAAAAAGCCCAAAGTTCTCAGGCCACATGCAGTCTTCTTGTTTTACATAGTTACCAGACTTTTAGCATTAGAAAATGTGGGATTTTTTTTTTAAAGCATCCTTTGCACTGCAGTTGTGTGAAACAATGATCTGTTGAATTTAATTCACAGATCAAAGAGGGAGGAAATTAACCAACACAGTAAATTGATTATTTCATGGGTGACATAACCAAGGCAATGATTTATCTTAATAAAGAGCAACATCCCTCTAGTCCTTAACTGAATTCCAGCCAATGCAATAATACTCAGTTGTTAATGACTTTGATGTTGATGTGGAAAAGTGAATGACTGTATAATCACTGAAATGGGACCTCATCACAGTTGGAAATGTTTAAGCCAAATCATTTTGGACTGTGAAAAGAGCCCTGAGTGCTATAGATTGGCTGGGTCCCAGATTTTCAGCCTTAACTAAACAGAGCCTGAAAACTTTATCATACTGCTACGCCTCAGGCTGGTCTGTAATTCTGACAGCCCCAGAGGATTGCAGTTTAATGTATATGGCTGTGGACTCACTGTGGAAAAAAAATTTCAGGGCTTACAGCACCAATAATAAATACCTGTCCATCAACATCCACCTAAAAGAGTAATTAGCTAAATCCATCTTTAGGAGAGGGAACAGAAGAAAGGAAACAGAAGTCGAAGAGGAAAAATTGTCCTAAAAGCTTATTTTTATATCCCACATTGCTAAATATGGCTTAAGAGGCTGAAATAGAGCATTAGTCATTCAGAGCAGCCTCTACCTCCCCTTTTACCCTTCCCTACTAACTCTTGCCACAACAAACCAGGCTAAAATTAGAGCTGCTTTATAGTGTGTTAATTTGACTATCATTGTTTCAGCACTGCTTGAAGAGTTCACATCAAAAGGGAGGATCCAGCACACATCCAGTCCAGCTTCCTTCATGCTGAGTTTCAGCTCTCAGATCAGGCAAGGAAGAGCAAGGTCATTTTTATTTTATTTTTGCCCCACTCAGGTTTCCTTCAAATCCTCTGGATTCCCAGTGAAGAGTTCCTAGCATCCTCACCACTCCATCCATGCCTTGTGACTTCTCTTTCTTTTTATAACGACAGGAAGAGTACTTTGCAGCCTTCCAACTTTCCTTCTCCCCACGCACCCTGCGAGAGATCAGGAGGAGATGGGGTAGGAAAAAGGGAAAGAGCAAGGTCTGCAGCTTCAGCTTCTAACCTCAGCAGAGAGAGAGGCAGCTGCAGGTAGGGCTGGAGGAATTACAGGCACTCTATTTGAATACCACACAGCCCCCCAGGCTCCAGAAACATGATACCCCGATGCTGATCATTAAAAAAAAAGGAAAAAAAAGGAAGAAAAAGAAAAAAAAAAGAAAAAAAAAAAAAAAAAAAAAAAAAAAAAAAAAAAAAAAAAAAAAGAAGAAAAAAAAAAAAGAAGCAAAAAAGCTGAGGATTGTTAAACTGCTCATCCAGGCCTGCAGCTGGGGGTGACTCAGAGTGCAGAGCTGGAAAAATGCCCATGTGGCAAGATTAGAAACTCATTTGTGTAGTTTATGTGGCCTTGCCAGGAGCCTCCCAATTTTTTTCTTTTTTTTTTTCCCCCAAACCTCCTTCAGTTTATTAACTTTAAAAGCACTCCTTTCCTGTTGGGGATCTGGCAGGGCTGCAGCCAGGCAGCTCTTTCTCCCTTTGCATTAACAACACTTAAAGGCTTTCTTTCCTCTTCAAAACTCAACTCATGTGAGCTCATCTGTGGAATTTTCAGATGTGCTCTCCCTTTCTTTTCCTTCTCATTTCATTCTTTGTCCCAGGGTTCAATTTAAATCCAAGTGCTTTTAAGCTAACTGTATTCAGCAAGCCAGCACTTTCAGGCATATATGTTATGAAAGCAGAAAAAGAAAAGGCCTTCTTGTCATCAAAACCATAATAATTATGTGTCAAATGTAATTACTGCTCTGTGGGTAATACATCTAATACTCAGTGACAGAGTAAGCAGCCTGCAGAGGAAAGTAACTGGTGGCCAGATCAAATGTGATATCAAATTAAACCTCATGCTTAAATATTCTGTATGCTAAAATTCTAGCAAAAATATAAAATAAAAGGAGGGGGGAAAAAAGGGAGGGAAAAATAAAAAGGAGGGGGGGAAAAAGGGAAGAAAAAAAAGGGAGGGGAAAAAAGGGAAGAAAAAAAAGGGAGGGGAAAAAAAGGGAAGAGAAAAAAAGGAGGGGGAAAAAAGGGAAGGGGAAAAAAAGGAGGGGGAAAAAGGGAAGGGAAAAAGAAGGAGGGGGAAAAAAGGGAAGAAAAAAAAGGAGGGAGAAAAAGGGAAGGGAAAAAAAAGAGAAAAAAAAAGAGGGAAAAAAAAAAGGGAGGGGGGAAAGAAAAGTTTTCCTCATTGAGAATTATTAATGTGCATAAGCTTCTCAGTTCTCCCCACCTCCATAAAATGCAGCACAACTCTTTTAAAATAAGAAAGACTGTGCTAGAAATGTGTGCATTACAAGGATCAAGCTCTGGTGAAGGAGCTCACCTAAGAGGAAGGAATGAAGTGTGGGAGCTGGCTCCTGTTAACCCACGATGCTTCCTCATTTAACCTTCACAGGCACACCACTCAATAAGAAACAACCTTTCCATATTTGCCTCCCTGCTTTAAAATCTAAATTAATGAGCAGCTGGTGAAGCTGACATGTGCCTGAAAATGAGGACTACTGAGAGCTGAAGTCATATTCTGAAGGAGGAAAAAAAAAAATGTGCTGTGTCAGGAGCCAGGATTCCAAATATGACAGCATGTGTCAGAAACCTGCCCAGTTTAATAAACACAAGACCTCTCCTTCCTAATACTCTTCTAAGTAGACTTAAAGTCTAACATTATCAAAGAAAACCCCACTTTAAAACCTAATATTTTAGTATTATACCTCCCAATCCTGAAAATCATCACAGAATCATAAAATGGCTTAGATTGGGAGGGACCTTAGAGATCATCTGCTGCAACCTCCCCAGCACAGGTAGGGAAACCTCTCAACTAGACTTGTCTGCTCAAGGCTCAGCCAGCCTTGAACACCTCCAGGGAGGAGACACCCACAGCCTCGCTGGGCAGCCTATTCCAGAGTCTTACCACCCTTGCACTGAAGAATTCTTCCAATCTAAACCTACTCTCCCTCAGCTTGAAACCATTCCCCCTTGTCCTGTTCCTAGGAGAGGTCTCCAAGTCTGTGTCCTGTAAATAGCAAACAGGCACCAATTTTAATTTATGAGAAGTATGCACTGGAAGAGCTCCATGTACAAGTTAGTACTTGATTGCATCACAGTATCACAGAACCTTAGAAGGTTGGAAGGGACCTCAAGAGTTCATCAGGTCCAACCCCTCTGCCAGAGCAGCATCACTCAGGATAGTCTGCACAGCAATGCATCCAGGTAGGTTTGGAAAGGCTCCAGAGAAGGAGACTCCACAACCACAACCTGGGCAGCCTGCTCCAGGGCTCTGTCACCCTCACTGGAAAGAAGTTTCTCCTCATGTTGAGCTGAAATCTTCTCTGTTCAAGTTTGAACCCATTGCTCCTTGTCTTATCACTGTGAACCACCCAAAAGAGCCTGGCCCCCTCCACTTGACACCCACCCCTCAGCTATTGAGAGACATTGATCAGATCCCTCTCAGCCTTCTCTTCTCCAGACTAAACAGTCCCAAGGCTCTCAGTCTCTCTTCACAGGGGAGATGCTCAAGTCCCCAAAGCATCTTCCTGGCTCTCCCTTGGATTCTCTCCAGCAGGTCTCTGTCCCTCTTGAACTGGGGAGCCCCAAACTGGACACAGGATTGCAGCTGTGGTCTCAGCAGGGCAGAGTAGAGAGGTAGAAGAACTTCCCTAGCCCTGCTGGACACAGCTTGCTTGATCCATCCCAGGATCCCATTGGCTCTCTTGGCCACCAGAGCACATTGTTGTCCCATGCAGAACTTGCTGTCCACCAGCACTGCAAGGTCTTGCATTGTGGAGCTGCTTTCCAGCAGGGCAGCCTCTAACCTGTCCTGGTGCTGTTGTTGCATACAGATGCAGGACTCTGCACTTGTCCTTGTTAAACTTCTTGAGATTTGCCTGCAGCCAGCTCTCAGCCTGTCCAGGTCATGTTGGATGGCTGCACAGGAGTAAAGGAGTCAAAAACCTGCATGCTTCCCTTTGGAAAGACAAGTGCATTGTCTGAAGAGAAATTAGAAACTCTCTTTTGAGTCAGTAGACAAAAATGTGGCAAAAGTAAGACTTCACATTGCTGACAGCAGTTGCCCTTCCATCAGAAGCAATAAATCCAAGTGGGAAGCTAGAAAAGCATCAACCTTCCAGAGAATCTGCTCTGCCTTTCCTGCAGCATTTCTCATCAGTCTGGGGGGTTTGCACAGCTGCTGCTAAATGGCAGTGGGCACTGTTAAGAGGTGGTGTGGGTTTTGGCTTTCCTTTGTGAACCCTCAGTGAAGTGAAGGCAGTCCCTTTCACACAATGCCTATTACCTGTCCCCCCACATATCGTTAGTGTTTCACTTGGGCCTCTTCAGAAGACAGGGCTTGCCTGCTGTAACCAAAATAAATGTGGCCAAGGAAATACTACAGGAACATTCTGGGGGTGTGGTTGTTTGATTTTTTTTTTCTTTTATAATTTACAAGTTGCTTCTATAAACTCTGCCAAAACCAAACTTCCCTGTGGTGATAGCTACTCATGTTTTCTTGTTAGGATGGATCCAGAAGTTAGTATCTACCCACTGGACCATAAAGAAATTTGCAGTAAGATGCTATCCAGATCCTGTGGAAGCTCATTGCATTCATAAACCACTCCTAACACTCAGTCAGTAAGCACAAAAGCACATCTTTGTGGACCTCCTCTGGACTCACTCCAACAGCTCTGTGTCCTCCTTATGCTGGAGAGACCAGAACTGGATTCAGCATTCCAGGGGGGTCTCAGCAGAGCAGAGTCAAGGGGCAGAATCCCCTCTCTTGCCTTTCTGGTTACACTCTTCCTGATGCAGCCCAGAATATGATTTGCCTTCTGGGCTGCCTGAGTGCACTGCTGGCTCGTGGTGAGCTTCTCAACCAACACCCCCAAGTCTCTTTCTTCAGAGCTATTCTCACCCCACTCTGCACCTAGGCTGGGTGTGTGCCTGAGGTAACCCAGCCCAGATGCAGGACCTTGTACTTGGATGTTGTACCACTGCACAGTCACTCCAGTAGCCATCAGCTCTTCAGCATCACTTCTTAAAACTAATTATTAGCATTCTGATCCTGACCACTTCAGGAGAAGTCACCACATGCAGCCAAGCAGC
Organism: Indicator maculatus; assembly: GCA_013399975.1. Lineage (NCBI taxonomy): Eukaryota > Metazoa > Chordata > Aves > Piciformes > Indicatoridae > Indicator > Indicator maculatus. The sequence goes on along the minus strand of VXBD01012025.1, from coordinate 45,651 downwards.
TACATGGAGCTATCCCTTACTCAGAGTAGGTCCTTCCATGTGTCAAATTTATGCTACTGAAAGATGAATCAATATTATCCTTCATGCACCATTGACAACCATCTCACAGGCTAGGATAAATTAAGGGATAACTTGAAAAGATGGAATCAAGGTGGATTTCTAGAATTCTGGAGGAATATTACTTTTCTCATGGTTGAGATAGATTTTTTTTTTTCCCCCTTATTGAAAAGAGGTAGAAACAATTCCTGGAGGTCAGAGCTCAGCTAAAAAGTGCTGCCATGGGTTTGGGGGGAAGTAACATATTTATGATAAAAGCATGGTTAAGGAAGAAGTTTTATGCCTTACTACAATTACTGATTATTCCACAAAGAACTTCCCACTGTATTTCTGAACTCTATGGGAAGTGGGAGCAGGTTTTCTGGCCAGGCTGGATGAGGCTCTGGCCAGCCTGATGTAGTGTGAGGTGTCCCTGCCCATGGCAGGGGGGTTGGAACTGGATGATCCTTGTGGTCCCTTCCAACTCTGACTGATCTATGATTCCATGAACTCTGTTTGTAATGACTGTGCCTGTGGAACTCAGGTTAATTATGAAGCAGACCCCACCTGAAGGAGCAGCACACCACAGAACCAGAGATCCATTTTCTCCCTTCTACTGTTTGAATTTTATTCTTTCTTCTTTCATCTGCTTTCATCTTATGGAAGCCATTAGAAGTGCTAATGAGACATTTGATCCTGCTCCAGGCAGTCAAGCATCAACAAGAGGACTATCAAGCATCTATTTTTGTGTATTAGGAAGGACCAGGCTGGGGTCACATATTCTTGTCTCATGCCTACCCAGCTGCAGCAATACTTTGTCTGTTACCTGAAACACTCATTACACTATTTTATTTTTTCTGTCTGCACCTCTTTTATGAACTCCTTGTCACTAATTTATATCAGGAAAAGATACAACTCTTACAGGTGGTTCCAATTTAGAAGCCAGTCTGAAATATTCAAAACTTTTTTTTTTTTTTCCTTTGGGGAGCTAATTCTAGTCAAGTTGGGAATTATAAAAACATTGTTTAGTTCAAGAAACAAATGGTGACTGATGAGCAGAAGCAGTGCATGAACCTGGGACCCAAGGAGCAGAGGTTTAATGCATTTGGGGTATCAGCCTAGAGAGAAGAGTGCTGTTTGCAAATATCAATTCTTTCATGGTGCCTTTACTTTTTCAGAAGCTGTAACCACCCCTGGCAGCTCTGAGTCAGGCCTTTCATCAGGCTTATTTAGCACCAGAAATTCAGAAAGCTTTCTTGGCACTGTCTTCCTCAAGCATTGATAATAATATGTGTAGACAGCCCTGCTTGTGTTAGGTGGCACACCCAGTGGCACTGGGATAGGAGATCCCATTGAAAGGAAGCAGCCCTGTGAAGACCTGCACCAGGCACTCCCAAAGGATTTTGTCCATTAGTATGATTTTGAGGGAATAACCTCTGTTAATGACCACTGCTCTCTTGTTATGGTACAAGAGAGACAATGGGATCCTGGGATGGATCAAGGAAAGTGTGGCCAGCAGGGTTAGGGAGGTTCTGCTTCCCTTCTACTCTGCCCTGCTGAGACCACAGCTGCAACCCTGTGTCCAGTTTGGGGCTGCCCACTTCAAGAGAGACAGAGACCTGCTGGAGAGAATCCAAGGGAGAGCCAGGAGGATGCTTAGGGGACTTGAGCATCTCCCCTGTGAAGAGAGACTGAGAGCCCTGGGGCTGTTTAGTCTGGAGAAGAGAAGGCTGAGAGGGATCTGATCAACGTCTATCAATAGCTGAGGGGTGGGGGACAGGTGGAGGGGGCCAGGCTCTTTTTGGTGGTTCACAGTGATAGGACAAGGAACAATGGGCTCAAACTTGAACAGAGAAGATTTCAACATGAGGAGAAACTTCTTTCCAGTGAGGCTGACAGAGCCCTGGAGCAGGCTGCCCAGGGGGGTTGTGGAGTCTCTGGATGCATTCCTGTGCAGACTATCCTGGGTGATGCTGCTCTGGCAGGGGGGTTGGACCTGATGATCTCTTGAGGTTCTTTCCAGCCTCTGATAACCTGTGACACTGAAAATACACACCATATACCTGTGCACTTTACTGTGTGTCCTGAACGTGGGGTAAGGCTATTTTTCAGGCCATTTCAGATCCTTAGCACACAGCTGATCAGAGAAGTTTTACCTTGCATATGTTTTCTTTCCAAGGAGCCTGTTCTCTTACAACCTGTTCATTTACAGCATCTTTCAGTCTTTTATTCTGTGATACTGAAATGCCTGCAAAGGCTTCACTCAGTAGTGAAGTAGCATCTTGGAAATGGTTCTTTCTGCTACTCAAGTATCCATCAAACACTGCCTACATTTTGAGAAGTTCTATTTCTAATTTATGAGCATTTCTCTTGCTTTGCTCTCTGTGGAACTGCCAGTGGCTGATTCTATTTTTCAAGTTGTTGTAGCAGTGCAGTGATTAACAGCTGAAGTTCTAACTGTGGTGTTTAACAACAGAGAGCTGCACACATTTTGACAAGAACATCTCCCTGTACTTTGCTGCATTCACTGCTGCAAGCAATTACTAGAAGACAGATTCAGCTTCCAGGATTCCTCTGGTGCCAAACCTCCAGCTAAACCATGCAGTTCAAAGCATACTCTGTAGAGCAGGATAACTTGTTAGAGAATCACAGAAATGTTTGGGTTGCAATGGACCTCCAAAGGTCATCCAGTCCAACCACCCTGCAGTCAGCAGGGACATCCTTGTCGAGCCTCACCTTGAATAGCTCCAGGAATGGGGACTTAACTACCTCCCTGGACAACCTGCTGCAGTGTTCTACCACCCTCATGGTGCAGAACTTGTTCCTAACATCCAATCTAAATCTCCTGTTCTCTCATTTCAAACCATTGTCCCTCATCCTATCCCTGCAAGCCTTTGCAAACAGTCCCTCTGCAGCCTTCTTGTAGCCCCCTTTCAGGTCCTGGCAGGCTGCTATTTGGTCTCCCCAGATATTCAGTCCCAGGGTCCTACTTTGTAGATCTTGAGAAAGGAATTCATTACAGCTAAGTTACTGAATTATGCTTAAATGAAGTCAGCTTAATGTAGCTAAGTGGGTAGATGTGTGTGTACTCAAACACAGCTATTCAGAATATCTAAAGCACAAAACTTCTACATATCAAGGTGTCCTTGTTGCTGTACCTCTCAGCTAGGAGAGCAGCTGTATGAACTATAAACCCCCTTCCTCTACCTTTGGTATTCTTCAGTAGAAAATGCATCTTCTTTCCCACACAGAGGCAAAATATCCACCTCTAAATAAATTGTGTAGGGCATTGACATCTGCCTTGCCTAATTGTACTCAGTTGATGAATGGCTTGCAAGTGAAAGCAACTGCAGTAGCAATGTGTAGCCTCTGGGAGGTAACAGCAGGACTGTACATGGCACTTAGACAACTGACTTCCAGCTTCTCCCACAACACAATCAGCTGACACTCACTGAGATGAACACTGNATTTCTAATTTATGAGCATTTCTCTTGCTTTGCTCTCTGTGGAACTGCCAGTGGCTGATTCTATTTTTCAAGTTGTTGTAGCAGTGCAGTGATTAACAGCTGAAGTTCTAACTGTGGTGTTTAACAACAGAGAGCTGCACACATTTTGACAAGAACATCTCCCTGTACTTTGCTGCATTCACTGCTGCAAGCAATTACTAGAAGACAGATTCAGCTTCCAGGATTCCTCTGGTGCCAAACCTCCAGCTAAACCATGCAGTTCAAAGCATACTCTGTAGAGCAGGATAACTTGTTAGAGAATCACAGAAATGTTTGGGTTGCAATGGACCTCCAAAGGTCATCCAGTCCAACCACCCTGCAGTCAGCAGGGACATCCTTGTCGAGCCTCACCTTGAATAGCTCCAGGAATGGGGACTTAACTACCTCCCTGGACAACCTGCTGCAGTGTTCTACCACCCTCATGGTGCAGAACTTGTTCCTAACATCCAATCTAAATCTCCTGTTCTCTCATTTCAAACCATTGTCCCTCATCCTATCCCTGCAAGCCTTTGCAAACAGTCCCTCTGCAGCCTTCTTGTAGCCCCCTTTCAGGTCCTGGCAGGCTGCTATTTGGTCTCCCCAGATATTCAGTCCCAGGGTCCTACTTTGTAGATCTTGAGAAAGGAATTCATTACAGCTAAGTTACTGAATTATGCTTAAATGAAGTCAGCTTAATGTAGCTAAGTGGGTAGATGTGTGTGTACTCAAACACAGCTATTCAGAATATCTAAAGCACAAAACTTCTACATATCAAGGTGTCCTTGTTGCTGTACCTCTCAGCTAGGAGAGCAGCTGTATGAACTATAAACCCCCTTCCTCTACCTTTGGTATTCTTCAGTAGAAAATGCATCTTCTTTCCCACACAGAGGCAAAATATCCACCTCTAAATAAATTGTGTAGGGCATTGACATCTGCCTTGCCTAATTGTACTCAGTTGATGAATGGCTTGCAAGTGAAAGCAACTGCAGTAGCAATGTGTAGCCTCTGGGAGGTAACAGCAGGACTGTACATGGCACTTAGACAACTGACTTCCAGCTTCTCCCACAACACAATCAGCTGACACTCACTGAGATGAACACTGGTTGGTCTTCATAGAATCACAGAATCAGTCAGGGTTGGAAGGGACCACAAGGATCATCCAGTTCCAACCCCCCTGCCATGGGCAGGGACACCTCACACTACATCAGGCTGGCCAGAGCCTCATCCAGCCTGGCTGCAAACATCTCCAGGGATGGGACCTCAACCACCTCCCTGCACAACCCATTCCAGGCTCTCACCACTCTCATGGGGAAGAACTTCTTCCTCATGTCCAGCCTGAATCTCCCCACTTCCAGCTTTGTTCCATTCCCCCCAGTCCTGCCACTACCTGATAGCCTAAAAAGTCCCTCCCCAGCTTTCTTGGAGCCCCCTTCAGATTACTAAGGGGTTTTTTTCACCTTCCAAAAGAGCCAGTTGCTTTCACAGCAACTGCAAGATCAATCACTAACAGTGACCAGGGCTAAATTCAAGGGACAAACTGTTGCTTCTCTTTTCCCCAAAGTAAATGTTGGCTGAAGAAGGAAATGCTGATTTTAAAAGTCATCTTCAATTTATATTTTCCACTCTCCTTCCACTACTGAAGTATTCTAAGAAGTGTTGCCTCCTCTGTACAATTCATCAGAAAGTTCTACCCTCTTCCCTTCCAGCTACCACAAATGTGGCTTTAAGATGTAATTTCCTGTACTTAATAAGCCAAAGTGGAATTAAAAAAAAAAAAAAAAGCATCACAGAAATGGGGAGATTCACATTGGATATTAGGAAGAAGTTCTTCACCATGAGGGTGGTGAGAGACTGGAAGAGGTTGCCCAGGGAGGTGGTGGAAGCCTCATCCCTGGAGGTTTTTGCAGCCAGGCTGGATGTGGCTGTGAGCAACCTGCTGTAGTGTGAGGTGTCCCTGCCCATGGCAGGGGGGTTGGAACTGGATGATCCTTGAGGTCCTTTCCAACCCTAACAATTCTATGGCTCTATGATCTCTTTACATCTTCTCCTTTCTTGCATATATACAACAATATCAAGACAGGAGGTATCTGAGGCATTGAGCATGTAACAGTTTTGCCCTTAGTTCCACCCTCTGATGTGATACACATTGCCAAAAGGGAAAAAAAATCCCCCAAAAAGTTAGTTTTTAACTCATTGCAGAACAGACAAACTTAGATATGAAAAGAATAATTCTCTCCGTTTTCACTTGAGCTACTCCAAGATGTTCTATCAACTGCTGCTTACATTGAGCCCATTACAAAGCACACTACACAACCTAGCACATGAAAACAACATGCAGGCAGACAGTTTGGTTTGAAGCAGCAAACAGATGTGGCTGCTGTGATATCCCTTAGGCTGTTAAAAATCAAGGCTCTCAGGAAACCTGAGGTCAACTCCATTTCACAGAAAAGTTCTGCACCTTTCTTCCAATGCAGAAAACTCATCTGATTTTTCCGATGGTGTTTAACCCACTAAAGGAATACAGATCCAGGAGGGGAAAAAAATTCCTTTTTTTTCCCCCTGAAGAGCCTAAGAGCTCATTTTTATGGAGACAGTGTCTGAAAAGCAACAGTGCTGCCTTAACAGAGCCAGCAGGAAAATAATACTGACACTGATAAGTGAGATAAAATATTACTACCGTGCTCTATTTTGGTTCAGCAGCAGTATATTATATAGACACAAAATTAACTCCAGCAGGAAGACACCTTCTTCAGGGGGGAAAAAAAAATCAGGAAAACAAATGCAGTTTTATAAATAGCATGATCATGAAGTCATTCAAAACAATGGACCTTCCTTTCCACTATAAAAAAAGTTGCTAGATGTGTCTTCTCATATATAAAAACATGGTGGTAGGTCATAGGCTGGACTTGATGATCTCAGAGGTCTTTTTCCAGCCTCAGGAATTCTGTGATTCTGTGAAGAGATTCAACATGGAGAAGAAAAAATAAAACCCTTTTTGTTGAATATGTGCTACTTATTATGCTTTTTTTTATTATTACCCTAAAATTGTACTCTCTGCCTATAAAAATAATGTGAAGGGAGGTGGAGACTTGGGCACCAATACTTCTTATTATGCTTTTTTTTCATTTTATGTTAAAAAGTATACTTTATGCATCTAAAAATAGTGTGAATGGAGATATACACTGAACACAAATACTTCTTATTCTGCTTTTATTTTTTTACCTTAAATGGTGTACTCTATGCATCTAAAAATAGTATGAATGGACATATACACTGAACACAAATACTTCTTATGCTGCTTTTGTTTTTTACCTTAAAAAGTGTACTCTATGCATCTAAAAATAGTGTGAATGCAGATGCACAGTAAACATCAATACTTCTTATTATGCTTTTTATTTTACCTTAAAAAGTGTACTCTATGCATCTAAAAATAGTGTGAATGGAGATGCACACTGGGCAACAATACTTCCTATCCTGCCTTTTTTTTACCTTAAAAAGTATACTTTATGCATCAAAAATAGTGTGGAGATGCACACTTCTTATTCTGTTTTTTTTTTTCTATTTTACTTTAAAAGTATACTTTATGCATATAGAAATAGTGTGAATGATGATGTACACTGGGCACCAATACTTCTTATTCTGATTTTTTTTTTAAATTATAATTACCTTTAAAAGTATATTTTATGCATATATAAATAGTGTGAATGGAGGTGCACACTGAACACAAATAATTCTTCTGCTTTTTTTTTTTACCTTAAAAAGTATACTTTATGCATCAAAAAATAGTGTGAATGGAGATGCACACTGAGCACAAATACTTCTTATTCTGCCTTTCTTTTTTGCCTTAAAATGTATACTTTATGCATTTAAAAATAGTGTGAATGGAGATGCAGACTGGGCACCAATACTTCTTATTCTGCTTTTTTTTTTTATTATTATTATTATTACCTTAAAAAGTGTATTTTATGCCTAGAAAAATAGTGTGAATGGAGATACACACCAAACACCAATAATTCTTATTCTGCCTTTTTTTTTAACCTTAAAAAGTATACTCTGTGCATCTAAAAACAAACTAGTGTGAATGGTGATGCACACTGGGCACCAATAGTTCTTTATGTAGATTGGCAATAGCCACTGGTGCTGCTTTTTGTGTGGTTACATAGATTTTTTTTTTGTTTTGGTTTGGTTTGGTGCTCTGTCTGGAATTCATCTCTTCATATGCTTTAGGAACCCCTGCAAAACATGTGGCTACCCATCACCAAGTTTAAATAACCTTGCCCTGCAGGAGAACTGCAACCAGCCCTTCCAAAACCAAAACAAAATAAGGAAGGGATGCAGAGGCTCCCCACCCCCTTTGTCAGATGAATACATTTGTGTGTCCTGTCCAGGCTCAGAGAGGAGGAAGTTGGGTTCAGCTGTCAGAGTGCCAACTCACCACCCAAGGGAACAGAACTCTGCTGCCTGCTCTCCACTGACGTCCTGTGTGAACCTGGGCAGCTCACAGTTCCCTCCCTGCCCCTGACAAACCAGAACAGCACTATCCCCAGGTCAGACATGCCACTGATGAGCAAGTAGCAGGCTTCAGTTGCTGCCACTGCTGAACAAGTAGCAGGCTTCAGTTGCTGGCACTGCTGAACAAGTAGCAGGCATCAGTTGCTGGCACTGCTGAGCACATACCAGGCTTCAGCTGCCTCACAGAAGTATTAAGTGTGGGTTATATGTGGAATATTCAAAGACACTTTCTCAAATGATACAACTTTTTGAGCACAAGCCCTGTGAGGAAAGACTGAGGGAGCTGGGGGTGTTTAGCCTGGAGGAGAAGTGGCTCAGGGGTGAATTTACTCCTCTCTACAACTACCTGAAGGGAGGTTGTAGCCAGGTGGGGGTTGGTCTCTTCTCCCAGGCACCCAGCACCAGAACAAGAGGACACAGTCTCAAGCTGCATCAGGGGAAGTTTAGGCTGGATGTGAGGAGAAAATTCTTCACAGAAAGAATGATCTGCCATTGGGATGTGCTGCCCAGGGAGGTGGTGGAGTCACCATCCCTGGAGGAGTTCAAAAAAGGATTGGACGTGGCTCTTGAAGCCAGGGTTTAGTTAGTCATGAGGTGCTGGGTGATAGGTTGGACTTGATGATCTCTAAGGTCTTTTCCAACCTTGTTGATTCTATGATTCTATGAACTTAATCAAAGCAACCTTTCTTTTTCCACTTCCCATGCTGGTTACTCTCCAGAGCCTCCAGGCAAGGTGCAACTGAACATGGATTAAACACTCTGGCAGAGCCAAGATCACAGCTCATTTCCTTTTGCTTTTAAAACATAATCACTCTTCTTGTAATGGTGACAATCACAGATAAAGCTGCCTGATCCTAACAATTTTTCTTTTCCAAAAACTGGGAATAATGAGGTCTGAGAGTTTGGCATTGTCACCTCACCCCCTAACATTGGCCATCCACTTAACCACTCTTACCAGACACTACAGGTTACTTATTGCTTGAATAGCCACAGCCTTGACTCTGTTGGGAGCTCAAAATAAAATCTTCTGTGGATCTAGGGATATGAGATACATTAAAAAGTTGTAAGGGAGTAGGACTGGGTGGAATAGTGGTATTGCTTACACATTCCATACACTTGATGGTATGTATAGTGCTGTTCCAGGTACAACTGCTTTCCTGAGCTCAGAAGGTGACCCATCTTCCATTTTTGAGCTTCAGTCATTCCTTCCATGCATTCTCACCTTCATTTAATGGAAAGTTAATCCCTGATACATTTAATTGGAACACATCCTTTTAATTAAACTTATGTGATGGTTTTAAAGGCTCTGCCTTTAATTTTTCTTCACAAAGTTTGAGCAGAGAAAGTAAAAGAATGGAAATAAATCACTATTGGGAGTAAAAACAGCAAAATGATGATTATTCTAAACACTTCCAGTGGAGAGAGAGAAATGTTGAAGAATCACTACTCAAAACAAAGTTACTCAGTCTCAGCTTGCTCAGCTTTTTTCTGCTTCTTCTCTCTCCTGGCTGAAGAGAACACACTGACCTTGACAAGCTAAGTCTAACAGCCTCTCTGCTTCTTGACTCTCTGCCTTCTGCCAGGGGAGTCTGGGGGGAGTCCTTCTGGCTGGGGGGAGGCCTCTTAAGGGGAAGCCAAGGGGGCTTGGTTGTGCCTTTCTGCTGATTGTACACATTTGTAAGTGTGGTGAGTAGTGTCCATTTGTACATATTGCATTTCATCAGAGATTGTAGTTTTGCCTGTAAGCACAGCCTTCATTTGCTTCCAGACTGAGCTAGCCTGGTCATTGTCAGTGTGGGAGGGGCATTCCAGCTCTCACACTGTTACAACTTAGAAATGCCATTCTTGAGAAGATGGTAACCCTAACTGCATTGCCTTGATTAGCATACTTGCTTTTTATGACAACCTGGGGGGGAAAAAAGCCAAAAAAAAAAAAAAAAACCAAAAAAACTAATTAACAAACATTAGAAATAAAATTACTTAATCCTGATGGAGAAACATTGTCTGTAAATATCTCATTCCCCATTCACCTCACTCTGTGTCCGGGGGGGGAAAAAAAAAAGAAGGGATGGAAAGTGGCCATTTCAGCGACCTTGTGTCCCTCCCTTAGAGGAAGAAGGCTGACAGGTAGATATATGAACAGTTTGTTCTTGCAGATTCCAGATCTTGTGATTATCTCTGACTCAACTTCTGGGGTTTTATCTGGAATTCCTGTGAGGGGTCAAGCTGTGTACGGCTTGCCTTTACCTCATGGCGACCCCAGGTCAAAAATACACCTTGCAATAACACACAACAGTTTCCAAAACTACTTCTGCAGTGGAAAATAAAAGAAAAAAAAAATTATGGTGTGATCCAGCCTTAGGCTGATCTGAAAAAAAATCTTACTCAAAATGTAGACTTCAATTTACCTGGGTGGATGCCATTATACCTCTCTCCATACTTTGTCAGTTTGCAGCTTTTGTTGATGTAGCAGGCACAGTCAATAATCATTATCAGTTTTCTTAATCACAGAATGTTAGGGGTTGGAAGGGACCTCCAGAGATCATTGAGTCCGACCCCCCCACCCCTGTTAGGGCAAAACCATTTAGAGCAGGTTACATAGGAATGCATCCAGGTAGATTTTGAATGTCTTCAGTGAAGCAGACTCCACAACCTCCCTGGGCAGTGCTCTGTCACTCTCACAGGGAAAAAGTTCTTCCTTATGTTCCCATGGCACCTCCTCTGCTCCAGCTTACACCCATTGCTCCTTGTCCTATCATTGGACATCCCTGAGCAGAGCCTGGCTCTGTCCTCCTGACACTGCCCTGCACATCTTTATCACCAGCAATGAGGTCACCCTCAGGCTCCTCTTCACCAAGCTCCAGACCCAGCAATGAGGTCACCCTCAGGCTCCTCTTCACCAAGCTCCAAGCCCCAGCTCCCTCAGCCTATCCTCAGCAGGGAGATGTTCCACTGCCTTCAGCATCTTTGTGGCTCTGTGCTGGACTCTTTCAAGCAGTTCCTTGAGGTCCTTCTTGAACTGAAGGGCCCAGAACTGGACACAATATTGCAGATGCAGCTGCAGCAGGGCAGAGTAGAAGGGAAAGAGAACCTCTCTGGACCTGCTCACCACAGCCCTTCTAATCTACCCTAGGATGAGTAGAGCACACAAATGATACACTTCTGCAGGCATCAGGGGATACTGCCAGCTGATGTATTTTTAAAATATCCTGCTAAAATTATCTCAGACTTGTGATGAGGACAGATAAGTATTCACAGAATCACAGAAGGCTAGGGGCTGGAAGGGACCTCAAAAGATCATCTGGTCCAACCCCCCTGCCAGAGCAGGATCATGCAAGAATCTCTTCTATATGCTTAGAATATCTTTGTGCATTTACTCATTGCAAAACAAACCAAGTCCAACTTAGAAATCAGTTTCAGTAACATTTATAAAGTGACTTCAGATCCTCTGGGAAAAGTTTGGAGAGAGACTGTAACACAACTTGTCAAAGTCTAAACCTTGCTGCTGTTTCACCCAGGATCAGCTTATGTTCCCTAAATCAGTTCCCAAGTCTGCTGAGGTCATGTTCCCTGCTAATCACTTTGGCTGCATCAGTCCTCTTTGAAAGCTTAACTGTTTTCCTCATCAGCTCAAAACCACCACTTTTAAACCTTGAGAGCCATGAATGTGCCTCATTTTTGAATGCATCCTTGGATGAACTCAGCTCTGCCCTCCCTCACAGCAAAAAAGTAACCTGTTTTATCCCCCTTCCACACCATTCACTTCCTCCTGTACATAATATGGATGTTCTGGCGTTGAAAATTTGTTGGCTTTTTACTTCTTTGCCATTAATCTCTATCTTCTGACTCCTTGCTACAGCACAAGCACACCTATCATTCTCAGTGCAGTGCTGCAGGATTCCTCCAATTTCCTGTGGGAATATCTTTCTAGCAGGCTTGGGCTCCATGTCAGAGCAAGAACATAACTTTGGGTGGTTTGCCATAGATCACACCTATCCCTCTGCTATCATTTGTTTCTTCTCAGTAGTACAGGCTCACTGGGGTTTCTTGAAAGCTACAAGCACCAAGAAATACTTCCTGAAAGGTACACAAGTACCAAGAAATACAGCAAAATGAAATGGATCTGAAAAGCCATAAATGGCACTTCATTAGAGGCTGCATTTATAATACCCAGAATGTTGCATCTTCTCCAGTTACAGCAGAGCACATCCTTCCTGTGCAGGGCTGGGTACAAGACACATGAAAGCCACACACAGAGGGTGCCTAAGTAAAGGCATTTGGGTGTAGATGTTTGAGTAGTTCTCTCTGTCACTTTAGATGCCCTGGGATCCCAACCCTGTCTTCAGCTACCCCTCAAGGAGAAGTCAATGTTTCCAAAGGTCTTGCAGCATCTCTGCCATCTCCATGTGGATGTTTTGGGTATCTTAGAGCATCTGAGATGACACTAGAGGTTCAACTGCATCACAGTATCACAGTATCACAGCATATCAGAGGTGTCCCTGGAGCCTTCTCTACTCCAGGCTGAACCACACCAATTTTCTCAGCCTTTCTTCATAAGAAGTGTATTGCACCCCTCTAGCTAGTCTCACAGTATATCAGAATTTGGAAGGGACCTCAAGAGATCATCAGGTCCAACTCCCCTGCCAGAGCAGCATCACTTAGGGTAGTCTGCACAAGAATGCATCCAGCTGGGTTTGGAAAGTCTCCAGAGAAGGAGACTCCAAAACCTCCCTGGGCAGCCTTTTCCAGGGCTCTGTCACCCTCACTAGAAAGTTTCTCCTCATATTGAGCTGAAATCTTCTGTGTCCTAGTTTGAACCCATTGTTTCTTGTCCTATCACTGTGAACCACCCAAAAGAGCCTGGCCCCCTCCACTTGACCCCCACCCCTCAGCTATTGAGAGACATTGATCAGATCCCTCTCAGTCTTCTCCAGACTAAACAGCCCCAGGGCTCTCAGTCTCCCTTCACAGGGCAGATGCTCAAGTCCCCTAAGCATCCTCCTGGCTCTCCATTGGATTCTCTCCAGCAGGTCTCTGTCTCTGTCACTGGACCTCCCTTTAAAACTTCTTGCTGTGAGCTTTTCAATCCAGTGGTCAGAACTCAACAAATCTATTACAACTCCATCTTGCTGTGGTGGCAATGTGCAGCCAACCTCAGTCTCAAGAGTTTCTGTGCCCCTCTGGTGGCATCTGATGAAGCCACTGACAGAGGAGAAAAGAATAATGCCCTCACTGCAAAATTTAGACTGGTACTCTTTATCTTCTCAGGTGGGGAGGGTAATCTAAAGAAGATGAAACACAGAATGAAACAGCAATGGCATGGATGTGGATACTTGGAAGATGAGGGCCTTGCACCCTAACCCAGCACTTGCCTCCACTACTTCTTGTTTTCTCAGGGAACAGAGTTTTTAACCTCCACACCATTTTTTCAACAGGTCTGTGTATTATATTGTCTATAAAACAATGAATTTGAAGGGCAGAAAATGTCTTAAATTTTGGAGAATAACATTACAGCAATTCCTTAATATCAGAGACAGTTGTTTTATTTAGCTGACTGCTCATAGCCAAAGTGATGGCATTCCAATTACTTGCTCTTTCCTAGCAATAAAACCTTTTTGGAGGTCTTTTCAATGGTTACCTGCTTCCCACCCATTACCACTGTCACCTTAGTTCATGTTTCCTGCTTCAAATTATTTTTTTGTCTTCCTACTAGTTTCTCACCATTTCCTCTCTTCTACACTGTTGATTTATTGTTGATTTTTCCCCATCATATCTTCTATTCAGCTTGCTGTCATGCAAGTATTAGAGGAGAAAAGATGCTTGGAACATTTGATGCCTGTGCTCAGACTGCTAATTCCTCAATCCCATGCCAGATTGCACATTGCACCTTGTCATCATTTCTGCATCTTTCTAGTCCTACAGACAGAGCTGCAGGACCAATTTGGAGGTGAAGGAAGCATGTGGCCATGAGGCTGCTTCCCAGTGTCATCCAAAGCCCCATCTCTGGAAGTCTTTAAGGCCAGGCTGGATGTGGCTGTGAGCAACCTGCTGTAGTGTGAGGTGTCTTTGCCCATGGCAGGGGGGTTGGAACTGGATGATCCTTGAGGTCCCTTCCAATTCCATGGTTCTAGGAAGGTCACCATTGCCATATCAGACCTAATCCACCAGAAAGCACACTAAAGACTCACTCCATGCTTTCAGCAAGACATTATGGAGCTCATGTAGCATTTGCTGCCATCACATTGTTCACACTGCTGGTTTATGTTGTGCCTTATCAATCCCCCTCTTGATTCAGAATATAAGCTCTCCAGAGCTGGGACCATCTGCTATTCCCTGTTTGCAAAGAGCCTTAGCACAGTAAGGTCTTGCTCTGGGCTGACACACACAATCATAACACAAACACCCCATAACAAAGAGATAGTTTCAACTCACCAGTTAACAACATCTTTTATGCCTAGTGGACACTTTGCTGTGATATAAATATTCAAAACCAAAGGGAAAACTGAAAGACAAGGACATCCCTTAGGTATAAGAACACAATCAGGTTATCCTCAACCTTTTATCCTTCCCACTCTCCTATCTCCTTTTGGATTCATGCAATAAGCAACTTTCTTATACAGGCTGGACTAAATCACTATGAGATCCTTCCCTCTGTTTTTACATAGAATCATAGAATCAGCCAGGGTTGGAAGGGACCACAAGAGTCATCTAGTTCCAACCCCTTCTATCATGGGCAGGGGCACTTCACACTAGATCAGGCTGGCCAGAGCCTCAGATCAGGATGGCCAGAACCTCATCCAGCCTGGTCTTACCTACCTAAAAAAACACAACAGAACCTACAAAGAAAACGACAGTGATGAGAGTAATTAATTACAGCATAAGGTTAGACAATGATATAATTTTGCTAATTGCTCACAGCTTGAGGCCCTTTTTTATTCAGTGCAGTGGACAACAGCATGTGTTTAATCCCCAGGACAACAATAATGGGATCCATCATTAACCTTCTTTTAGCCTTTCCTAATTTTTATCATGACAATAAGAAAGATCATTAACCTCTCTTCTGTTTAACATCAAATCAGCCATTTTAGTTAAATAAATATAACAGAAAACATTAAATATCACTTTGTTTGGTTAGATTCTCTCTCAGGAAGGGAATTTTTCTTAATGTCATATTAATACCAGTTTGCTCAACAAGTGTCAAAACATCAGTGCTAACATGAAAAAGATCCATTGCAACGTTCAGTCCTTAAACAAATCTGTTCAACCTCCATTATTTGAGAAGAAGTTTGCTCAAAAAGGTGTTTTCTGTTAAAAAGTATGTTGAATGCATCAGATAAATGTTCCTTTTGATCATTCTTTAGCTTCCTGGCATCAAACATCACTCAGTTCTGGTATTTAGAGATGAAAATTTTTGTTTCAGTCTTATATTTCATACTTTCATTCGAAAGAAAATAGTAAAATCAACCTCTGTCAGTGAAGGTAAGAGAAGAAGGGAAAAAAAGAAATATTATCTTACTGTTGAGAAGATTCCACTTTCCATGAATGTCCCAAGCAGCAACCACAAGTGAAGCCACATACCCAGTGTTTTAAAACACCATTCCTATGACTTCCAAAAAATAAAATAGCAAAATGGGGATAAAGTAGCAAGCAAGGAGTATGGCTTTGAATTTCAAGCTTGGCTCTTTGGTTATTTACTCAGTTATAATCTCAATGTTGAAGGCCAATTTGCTTTTCCAGGTGAGAAACCATAACTAAAGAGTAGGAAGAAGTGAGGCAAACAGGGATCACAGTCTCACAGTGCATCAGAGGTTGGAAGGGACCTCAAGAGATCATCAGGTCCAACCCCCCCCTGCCAGAGCAGCATCACTTAGGGTAGTCTGCACAGGAATGTATCCAGGTGGGTTTGGAAAGTCTGCAGAGAAGCAGACTCCACAACCCCCCTGGGCAGCCTGTTCCAGAGCTCTGTCAGCCTCACTATAAAGAAGTTTCTCCTCCTGTTGAGCTGAAATCTTCTATGTTCTAGTTTGAACCCATTGTTCCTTGGCTTATCACTGTGAATCACCAAAAAGAGCCTGGCCCC
>VXBD01012025.1:12146-22799 GCA_013399975.1 Indicator maculatus | reverse complement strand
CATTTAGATGAGCTGAATGCTCAGATTCAGTTCCACTGAGAGACGAATGCCATTTTAGGGATCGATATTGTAAAAATGATTGTCTTTTGGTATCATCTATTGGCCTTGCTTAATAATAATAATAATAATAATAATAATAATAATAATATAATAATAATAAGTCCCTGGGCACATTTAGATGAGCTGGATGTTCAGATTCAGTGCCACTGAGAGACAAATGCCATTTTATGGTTCAATACTGTAAAAATAATTATGTCCTTTAGTATCATCTATTGCCCTTGTTAAATAATAATAATAATGATAATTAATAATAATAAAATAAATAAATAAAAAATAAGTCCCTGAGCGCATTTAGATGAGCTGAATGCTCAGATTCAGTGCCACTGAGAGACAAATGCCATTTTAGGGATCGATACTGTAAAAATGTTTATGTCTTTTGGTATCATCTATTGGCCTTGCTAAATAATGATAATAATAATTTAAAAATTCATGGGGGGAAAAAAAAACAAAAGTCCCTGAGTGCATTAGAACACAAAGACAAATTCTCCCAGCACAAAGGCACAGAGTGCTGAGTTAAGCTGAGCTGTTGTTTGTGCTGTTCCTCAAGCTCCTCTGTAAATTTGCAACTCACATGCTCTGGTTTGAAGATTCCAACCTGTGGACACAATTAGGGTGGACTGGTAGGCTTTTTATCTGAAAAATGACTTGCCTGACTTAGAAATCAGATCTTGCAGCCTCCAGAGGACACAACATGCTCTCACCCACGAGCTTCCAGCTCTTGGATATTTCACAGTGTTCACAAAAGAAAACACCTGAGGTGTCTCAACGCTTCTCCTAATGAAATCTCTCACCAAAGCAAGAAAAAAAAAATACATATCTCTTTTATTCAGAACATAGGTGGACATAAACCCACATTTAATTTCAAGTCAATAGGTTTGTCTCCCATCAGCACTTACAGGATTAAAGGTAGGAATGGTTTGGTTTCCCTGGCTGCGTTGTTACCGTTTTCAATTCCTGTGGTCTCACCCTAAGTTTTCAATAAATTTAGGACTAACTATTATTTTCTCACCTATAAATAAAATATAATCATCTTAAAAATCAATGAAGGGAAAGCCATCAGATCCATTAGCCTGACTAAGAATTCCTTCAGGCCAGTAATATGAACTGCAGTACACTGGATCTTTCGTTTTATTGAGCTATATCTCTTTGTATGGCAACCAGCAGGGGGAAAAAAAAGGGGGAAAAAAAAATCAAATCTCAAATCAAAGAATACAGAAACCAAGGAGGTAGGGACTGAATATTCTTTTATGCCTGAGGTTAATTTTTTTGTTTCTCCCTTAATTTGCAATCAGACACAATAAAATAAAAAAGATATTGCCCCTGGAAGGATGCAGCTTTATTACCATCCCAACTATTTTCTGTACTTTTTATCACTCCTAAATCCTTTGTTTTTTTTTTAATTCACCTCCATAACCTTGCAGCATTATAAATAAATTTACTTGTCTTTGCTGACTGTCAACCAATGCCATCTGCTCTTTGGAGCCTTAAAAATAGTAACACACATATGGGTCAGAACTGAAGTCCCTAGATAACCATGCAGCAGATTCAGGTGATTAATTTTCCACAGCTTTTATCTTACCCAGGAGCAGACTTTTCCTATGCCTTTCCCTGCTGAATGTTCCCCATAAAAAACATGAAATTAACAAAAATACAATCTTTAAAAAAAATAGATGAAAAAACAGAAAAAAACAACAACCCCCAGTATTTCATAGATGACCTGTGTCAACTAACAGAAGGGCTTGTTAGTCAGCTGCCTTGTTTGAACTTGATCCAAAGGCATTTCTATCCTTTTTCATGAGCAGAAGTGGTTCAAGCCATAAAACTGTGAAACTGGGACAAACCAACAGGGTTTTTTTTTTTATTTTATTTTTTTCCCTCTCTCCATAAAAGAAAAGAAAAATAGTAGCATTATATTCTGCTTTTAGTATACTTTGGCAGTGTTGCTTCCTTTAAATACCATTATTCCTGCCTGTGAGCTGGGATTCTACTTAGATTTCCCACACACACCCCCCACCCTGCCCCATTCAAGCTGCTTCATCCTAAACCCTACAGGATAGTTTGAGGAGCTGATTGACAAGATGATAATAACATATGCCAGAGAGATCTATGTCAAATTGAGACTATGTGGAAAACACCAAAGTTAAAAAGGCTCACAAAATTATACAAGTGAGCACCAATTTCATCTCTGACTTGCTAGGCAAACATTGCAGATCAGAATCCCCTTATGCATTTTTTTTTCAGGAAGGCCAGCTGCAGAGAATGGAAAACATTTGCTTACTAAGAGTAAATCCTTTCTTTTCTGCTGTTCTTATCTAATCATAGAGTGGTTTGGGTTGGAAGAGACCTCCAAAGGTCACCCAGTCCAAGCCCCCTTGCAGGGACATCCTCCGCTAGATCAGGTTGCTCAGAGCCTTGTTCAGCCTGACTTTGAAAAGCTTGAAGGATGGGACCTCAACCACCACCCTGAGCAACCTGTTTCAGTGTTCCATCACCCTCCTAATAACTTGATCCTAACATCCAATCCAACTCTTCATTTCAAACCATTGCCCCCTGTCCTATCACCACAGGCCTTTCTAAAGAGTCCCTCTGCAGCCCTCTTGTAGCCTCCTTCAGGTACTGGAAGGCTGCTGTTAGTTCTGCCTAGAGCCTTCTCTTCTCCAGACTCAGCCTGTCCTCATAGCAAAGGTGTTTCAGGCTTCTCTTAGGTCTGCCTGGAGCCTTCTCTTCTCCAGACTCCCTCAGCCTGTCCTCATAGCAGAGGTGTTTCAAGTCCCTGATAGCATTTGTGGCCCTCCTCTGGACCCACACCACCAGGTCCCTGTCCTTCCATGTGTCACAGCAGCCTTGTTTTACACCAAAACAAAACCAAAACCCAAACACCCAGAAACCAACACTGCAAAGGGTCTCTTTTAAACCACTTCTTAAACAGCCCTTTGCTTATACATATTAAAGTCAGGATTACACTAAATCTCTAGAGCAGCATCATATTACCTTGACAACAGAACTACCTTTATGAGCTATCCTGACTCACTAATTCCATGCTTTCCTACTTAGGAACAGGTGAAGCAAGGGTCCTACAAACAATTGCATCCTTCACTACATAGCCTTACCCCCTTCACACACAACAGATCCATCCTAGGCATTGAAGAGGCAAGATTTGGGGGACTAACCTGTAATTAAAGATCTGTAACAGGACTTAATAGAAGCCTACTTATGCCAATGACAGATTTGTCCTTCCTTAATGTCTGGGTGTTTCAGATTGCACTCCTAGTTCTGTCATTTAGCTCCTTCATATCTATCTTCCCATCTTTTTTAGGAGAGTTATTAGCATGTTTAGTATTCCCATACAAGTTCATAGAATCATAGAGTCACAGAACCAGCCAGGTTGGAAAAGACCTCCAAGATCCTCCAGCCCAATCTATCACCCAGCCCTATCCAATCAACCAGACCATGGCACTAAGTGCCTCATCCAGGCTTCTCTTGAACATCTCCAGGGATGGTGACTCCATCACCTCCCTGGGCAGCACATTCCAATGGCAAATCTCTCCCTCTGGGAAGAACTTTCTCCTAAAATGTAGCCTATACCTCCCTCCTGCACAACTTGAGACTGTGTCCCCTCTGTTCTGCTGCTGGTTGCCTGGGAGAAGAGACCAACCCCCTCCTGGCTACAACCTCCCTTCAGGTAGTTGTAGACAGCAATGAGGTCTCCTCTGAGCCTCCTCTTCTCCAGGCTAAACACCCCCAGCTCCCTCAGCCTCTCCTCACAGGGCTGTGCTCCAGACCCCTCCCCAGCTCTGTTGCCCTTCTCTGGACACATTCCAGTACCTCAACATCTCTCTTGAATTGAGGAGCCCAGAACTGGACACAGGACTCAAGGTGTGGCCTGACCAGTGCTGAGCACAGGGCAGGATGACTTCCCTGCTCCTGCTGGCCACACTGTTCCTGATGCAGGCCAGGATGCCATTGGCTCTCCTGCCCACCTGGGCACACTGCTGGCTCATGTTCAGCTGCTTTCACCCAGCACCCCCAGGTCCCTTTCTGTCTGGAAAGTTAGCTAACAGAGTAGTGGATAATGATAGGTTAACACCTCTCATACAAAACAACAGTAGAGAAAAGGTGCCTTTGGCAGATATCAGATAAAAGCAGAAAAATGTGCTGAATAAGGAGCACATGAGTTCCATTCTCCTGGAAAGACAAAGCTCCAGTGCAGTGCCTCTCCATCCACTGCTGATGCACCACATGCCTCTGGACTTCTAACCAGGCTCCAAAGAGATTCCACAACTTGATTAACAAAATATATGTATATATACATATTTCTGCAATGCACAGGCACAAAAGCAAGCCTACAGCCAGACAAACTTAGAAACTTGTGTGGCAGTTTCAGGCTGATGGAGGGTCAAGAGGCAGGGGACAGGCTCTGCTCACTTGCATCCTGGGATAGGACAAGGGGCAATGGATGGGAACTACAGCAGAGCAATGGATGTAAACTACACCTCACCATGAGGAGGAACTTCTTCACTGTGAGGGTCCCAGAGCACTGGAGCAGGCTGCCCAGAGAGGTTGTGGAGTCTCCTTCTCCAGAGACTTTCCAGCCCCATCTGGATGTGTTCCTGTGTGACCTGTGCTGGATTCTCTGGTCCTGCTCTGGCAGGGAGCAGGGGGGTTGGACTCAATGACCTTCAGAGGACCCTTCCAACCCCTACCATCCTGTGATCCTGTGATATTGCCTTCTAAAAGGGCACCTACTGTACAAAAGAAATCAGGCTAAGGTTCTCAAAATGCTCATCTCTTCTGTATCAAACAAAACAAAGCCCTCATTACTGGAATATCTCAGAATACTCATTTCTGTGGCTTACTTTTCTTCCTCTGCACCTGAAAGTGTCAGATTATGGAAAAATTGTCCTACAACAGCAATATATCAATGGAAAGCCTAACTAGTAAGCTCAAATCAGTTGCTGAAAGTGTTCTAGATCCATACTGTTATGATCAAAAGCTTTAAATCTCATTGGATTAAAAGCTGCACCAAGTCCTTCCCTGGAGTAAATACCATTTGGGGGAATTCAGATCTTCCACCCATGTCTCTGATAAAGAGATCTACATGTAGACAACACAGATCTTGTCCTGTGAGACATTGTCAGAAATGCCTGCAGTTGGAGTTCACTTCTTTGGGGTTTTTTTTGGTGTTCTTAACAATGTGAAGTATTAGCTCCTTGATCCAAAGGACAGCTTCCATTTTGTTCTTTAGCCATTGAGTTGATTATTCCTTCACTTGCCTTACTAACATGATGCTGCTCTCTGGCTGCATTCTTCTACAGCTCTAAGAGAGCTTTCAAGGTTGGTATTTATTGTTTGTATCTCATTCTTCTGCATTTCCTGCATTTGGGCCAACAGGATGAGCAGAGGGCTGGAGCTCCTCTCCTGTGAGGACAGACTGAGAGAGTTGGGGCTGTTCAGTCTGGAGAAGAGAAGGCTCTGAGGTGACCTTCTTGTGGCCTTCCAGTATCTGAGGAGGGCTACAAGAAAGCTGGGGAGGGACTTTTTAGGCTCTCAGGTAGTGACAGGACTGGGGGGAATGGAATAAAGCTGGAAGTGGGGAGATTCAGACTGGATGTGAGGAAGAAGTTCTTCCCCATGAGAGTGGTGAGAGCCTGGAATGGGTTGTGCAGGGAGGTGGTTGAGGTCCCATCCCTGGAGGTGTTTGCAGCCAGGCTGGATGAGGCTCTGGCCAGCCTGATGTAGTGTGAGGTGTCCCTGCCCATGGCAGGGGGGTTGGAACTGGATGATCCTTGTGGTGCCTTCCAACCCTGACTGATTCTATGATTTTCTTCATGCTAGAACATGTTTACCCTCTTTGGATTTGTGCTTCTGGACCTACTGAAGCTGCACTGCTGTGCTGAGCTAACCTTTTTCTAAAGAAAAGTGAACATTGTCAAGTGTTCAGAGTATTTCTTTACCCAGAGAAGTCCTCTGGTGACACACAGTTCATAGTGGTGCCCTGCTGGCTTTACCCCACTATGCCAGCAGAGTTGACTGAAGCTGAAAGAGGCTGAGGGACACATAATAAACAGCCCATCCAGATTAGAAGTTCAAACTAAACATCCCCTTGCCTTTGAATCTGTGTCTCACCACTACACCATATGGTTTTCTTTCTCAGCAGTGTTTTTAAGTGAATTGTTTCTGGATTTTCTCTTTTTTTTTTTTTTTTGTTCACTATCTCAGATGATTTTTTTTCCCTCCCCTCCCCCAAAAATGACTACTGAATTGAAACTGTGCTGAAACGTGCTCTTTTAGACTTTAAATTAGGTGTGCTGAACAGACCTAAAAGCATTTCATTTAATAGTGGCATAAAGAGAAATTAATATCCAGTCATGAAGCAGCACAAAGAAACAAAATAACTTTTTTTTTTTTTTTTTTGCTATTTAACAATTCAGAATTATTTGGAAAGATGTGTGTGATGATCTCCTTTCACACAAATTCAGATGGTCTATTTTTAAGCTACTGCAAGGCATCTTAAGATGCTCCCAAGCTGAAGGTCCTGAAGCTGAAGAAAAAGTGACTAAGAGGGGAGGAAGGGAACCAAATTTTCATTTTTATTTTAATCAGTTCTTTCAAATGCTTACAGCTTTTGTACTCAAATGAAAATTCTGCTTTCTGAAAGGAGATTAATTCCTATCAAGGCAAAGTTAAGCTAGGGACTTGAACTGCCACATGAAGTTCTGGTTGTCATAGAATCATTAGGGCTGGAAAAGGTCTTTAAGATCATCAAGACCAACCATAACCCAACGACTAAATTGTATCCTGTTGCAGCAGGACCACAGAAATGATCAGAGGGATGGAATACCTTTCATAGGAGGACAGGAGTTGTTCAGCTGGAGAAAAGAAGGCTCCAGGGAGACCTTGTAGTGGCCTTCCAGTACTTAAAGGGGGCTATAAGAAAGATGGGGAGAGTCTTTTGAGCAGGGCCTGTTGTAACACAAGAGATGATAATGGTTTTAAACTAAAAGAGGAATGATTCAGACTAGATCTAACTAAGAATATTCACAATTAAGATTATGAAACACTGGGACAGCTTGCCCAGAGAAGGGAAAGATGGAGCCCAGAGAGTGGTGGTGAATGGTGCCACATCCAGCTGGGGGCCAGTCACCAGCAGTGGCCCCCAGGGATCAGTGCTGGGCCCCATCCTGTTCAATATCTTTATTGATGATCTGGATGAGGGGATNGAGTCCTGTGTCCAGTTCTGGGCTCCTCAATTTAAGAAGGACATTGAGAGACTTGAATGTGTCCAGAGAAGGGCAACAAGGCTGGGGAGGGGTCTGGAGCACAAACCCTATGGGGAGAGGCTGAGGGAGCTGGGGGTGTTTAGCCTGGAGAAGAGGAGGCTCAGGGGAGACCTCATTGCTGTCTACAACTCCCTGAAGGGAGGTTGTAGCCAGGTGGGGGTTGGTCTCTTCTCCCAGGCAACCAGCAGCAGAACAAGAGGACACAGTCTCAAGCTGTGCCAGGGGAGGTTTAGGCTGGAGGTGAGGAGAAAGTTCTTCATGGAGAGAGCTGTTAGACATTGGAATGAGCTGCCCAGGGAGGTGGTGGAGTCACCATCCCTGGAGGTGTTCAAGAGGGAATTGGATGTGGCACTTGGTGCCATGGTTTAGTGGTCTTGAGGTCTTGGGTGACAGGTTGGACTTTGATGGTCCTTGAGGTCTTTTCCAACCTTATGGATTCTGTGAAAGATGTCCCATCCCCAGAATCATTCAAAGGCAGGTCAGATGAGGCTCTGACCAACCTGATCTAGTTAAAGGTGTCCCTGCTCACTCTATTGAAATCATTTTGGTAGCTAGGAATTTTTCCTCTTTTTTTTTTTTAATTAGTTTCCAAATTAACCATCAGTATAGTATGTATGAAGCTAAATGAACTGATTTATCCATTTGAAAATTCCTTTCATGCCTGCTTCACTTACAATATTTAAATGACCCTAAAAGCTATTTCATCTATACAGATCCCAGTTATTGACATCCCAAAGAGCTAAAAAATACATCCATGGACCAGTATCAGAGTTTCCACAGAAACTCTACTCTGGAGAAGTCACATCTGGAATATTGTGTCCAGTTCTGGGACCCTCAGCTCAAAAAGGACCTCAGGGAACTGCTTGAAAGAGTCCAGCACAGAGCCACAATGCTGCTGAAGGGAGTGGAACAGCTCCCTGTGAGGCCAGGCTGAGGGAGCTGGGGCTTGGAGCAGAGGAGACTGAGGAGTGACCTCATTCCTGTTGACAAAGATGTTCAGGGCAGTGCCAGGAGGACAGAGCCAGGCTCTGCTCAGGGATGTCCAAAGACGAGGGGCAATAAGTGCAAGGTGGAGCAGAGGAGGTTCCATGGAAACAGAAGGAAAAACTTTGTCCCTGTGAGGGTGCCAGAGCCCTGGAGCAGGCTGCCCAGAGAGGTTGTGGAGTCTCCATCATTGGAGACATTCTGAACCCACCTGGATGAGTTCCTGAGTGTCCTGCTCTGGCAGGGACTTGGTCTGGATGATTCTTCAAGGTCCATTCCAACCCCTAACATTCTGTGAAACCTGTGCAAATCCATTCTTTAATCTTTGCTGTTTGCAAGGACAGTTTGGGAAAATGGAAGGGGCACAATTTATGTTGGTGCTCAGTAGCTTTGATTTTACAACACTGTCTCAGGAGGTAATTTTATAACCATTTATATCAAAATATATACCATGATTAGTAAAACATAAAAAGATTGCAGTGAAGCAGGCATAGATAAATGGATATTGAAATAACTACAAAAGCAATATCAAGGGTCTTTTAAACAGTGTCTATAGGAAAAAAAAACAGCAGTAACACAATCAAGATTATAACTTCATTAAAGTGCAGTTTTTCCCACCATTTTTCATCACTTTTGCTGTTAAAAAAAAAAAGTCTTTTTGGTGCAAAAAAAATTTGCATGACAGTTTGCTAGTGCAAGGTGCCTCAGCATTCCTCAGCCACCTATTCTTTCTTCAGCAGGCATAGACAAATGGATATTGCAATAACTACAAAAGTAATATCAAGGGTCTTTTAAATAGTGTCTATAGAAAAAAAAAACACAACAGTAACACAATCAAGATTATAACTTCATTAAAGTGCAATTTTCCCCATCATTTTTCATCACTTTTGCTGTTAAGAAAACAACAGTCTCATTGGTGCTCTGACCAGCCTGATCTAGTGTGAGGTGTCCCTGCCCATGGCAGGGGGGTTGGAACTGGATGATCCTTGTGGTCCCTTCCAACCCTGACTCATTCTATGATTCTATGAAACCATGAATAGGTAATGAGCAATTTTCTAAATGTTTGGTGCCCTCTACCAAAACTTCAGCTGGACAAATTGTCACTGCCTCCAGCATTCCTCTGAGTTTCTGTCTCTGAACTCTAGCAAACCCCTGACATCAGTAATGTTTTGAGTAAATAAATTCTAGAGGGTAATTGCCAGCTGCCTTTCATCTGTTTTGAATATAAAGACTATAACCTTCAATGCTTTATTTACTGTTCCTCGAATCCAGATTTTTTTCACTGAGATAATTTAAAGCAGGATTAGATCCAAAATTTACACTTTTCCACTAAACAGCTCTGCACCAGATTCAGGGCAATGGTTATTAGCATATAATAGGCCATAAAATATGAGTGTAAGAGCCATTCCTAACTCATCAGTGAAAAACTAAAGGATGTCATTCTCTGTGTTCTCATAGGAGTTTGTGACAGTGGGGTCAGTCTGGTGATGCAAGTAGTGTAGTGTTGATATGCATTAATGAAAAGGGAAAAAGAGAGCAAACTGTCTGGAATATCTTCCATTATCATATGAAGCCATGAAATGCATGGCAAGGTGTGTGTGGGAGGGATAGGGATGGGACATGGATGGAAAAGTTTGATTGATCAAGAAATATCTTCCTTTAAATAGAAAAGCTGAGTTGGTTCTCATTTCACTGGTTCCCTTACTGGGACTGGAAGGTTACAACAGCAAGAGATGGTGTAGAGCCTGACCAGCTCCAGTCAAGACTATAAAGGATGACCCAACTGTGGTGTTAGCTTTCAGTGTGGGCTGTGTGGAGTTTTCATGGTACATCAAGGAAAACAACATTTCTGGCTGAAAATTCTGATGTAGAGAGATCTGGAGAAAACAGATTTATTTCTACTCTTATAGGTGGATATCACACACTAGGAAAAAAAAAAAAAGAAAAAAGCAGCCAGCTGAAGTATTTCTGTTGTGGAAGAGATGTTAGTGAACACTGACAGTGGAACACAGTCTACTCAGATACCGAAATGTATTTCACAGAATCACAGAGTCAGCCGGGCTGGAAGAGACCTCCAAGATCATCAAGTCCCAACTGATCACCCAACCCTATCTGATCAACCAGACCATGGCACTCAGTGCCTCACCCAGTCCCTTCTTAAACACCTCCAGGGACATCAGCCCACCTCCCTGGGCAGCACATTCCCATTCCAATCTCTCTTTGTGGGAAAAACTTCTTTCTAAGATCAAGCCTAAACTTCCCCTGATGCAGCTTGAGACTCTGTCCCCTCCTTCTGCTGCTGGTTGCCTGGGAGAAGAGACCAACCCCC
>VXBD01012024.1:0-20663 GCA_013399975.1 Indicator maculatus | reverse complement strand
CATAAGCTGTTGTAGTTATAAACCAAAAAGGCATGGATGCACTACAGGTACCAGGAAGAAGGAGATAGATAGATAGATAGATAGATAGATAGATAGATAGATAGATAGATAGATAGATAGATAGATAGATAGAAAGAAAGCATACAGAACCTTGTGACTACTTAATTAAAACAAAGGAGATTTGTTCCTTTGTGGATTTTGAAGTCACTATTTAGCAATGCAAGTAAATAAAATTTCTTCCAAGATACATTGAATGGGGGGTGCAAAACTAGATAAAGTATTCTAGATGTGATATAATGGTTGCCAAAGAAAATCCACTTAATAGCTATGTTTTTATCAGTGTACTGACCACCAGTATCTCCAGGCCCTTTTCAACAGAGCTTTTCATCACAATGTTCAGACAAAGCAAAAAGCTTGTCCTTGTACAATTACAGGGAGTTACTCCATACCTGATTCAGACCTTTACCTTTATCCTTGTTCAGTTTAACAAAATTCCTTTTGGTACATTCCTCCATGTTGTCCGTGGCCCTCTGAAAAGCAAGTTTGTTCTCATGTATGTCAACAGCACTCCAGTCTGGTGTGATCCACAAACTTTGTGAGTGCACAACCATTGATGAACACATTGAATGGGATGGGTTCAAAGCAGATTCCTGAGAAGTTCCCTATAACTGGCCTCTGTGTAGAATATGACCCAGTAGCTACCACTGTCTGTGCTCCAAAAAACCCATTTTTTTTATTCAGCTATCCAAACCACTGTGTTCTAGACTGAATACAAAAACACTGTGACAGACCTTGAAAAAGGCTTTGCTATATGCAACACAGCCTTCACAACTTCTCCCTTATTTAGAGACATAATCACTTCACCACAGAAGGCAACTTTGCCATTCAGACATGTCTTCAAAATCCATTCTGGCTATTTTTTTTCCACACCTGCATGTGCTCAGAACTTCTTAGAAAAACTACTTCATAGTTTCCCTTAAGATTGAAGTGAAGCTTTAGTATAATGAACTATGTGATTCATATTTCTGAAGAAGTGCCTCATCTGCATTTCCTCACTCATCTCTGTAATATTTTAAAAATTACCAAATGCAGCCTATCAGCCGTCTTGACAGCTCTCTGAACAAGAATATGAAGCTTTGGTTTTGTAATGGTTTCATTCCAGTCAGCATCTAAACCCCACAGAAGTGCTTGCTGACTCACACCCAGCAGGATAGAGAAGAAAACCATAAAAGAAAAGTCATGAATTGAGATAACAACAATTTAGTATGTAAAGTAAAAGCCACACACACAAGCAAGACAAAGCAAGGAATTCTCTCACTATTACTTAAGGCAGGCAGGTATTCAGCCATGTATGATCTGGTCCTGCAACTGCGATCTCAGCCTTGCCTTGTTCACCAAGGCAGGACCAGCACAGCAGCACGTTGTGCGGAGCAGCACGTCTCATCCCCCGAGCCAGCTTCTCTTCCATGAGAGGCAGACGTGGTGTGGGAGGAGTCTCTGCTGCAGTGGCAAGGGTTCTCACCAGAGGGAGGTGCTGAGTCACATGGGTTTGTCGTTGAAATCTTCTCCAGTTAGGTCACATGGGCAGGATCAGAGATGGGGGCAACTCAGGGTAAAACTTTTTCCAAAATATCTGTGTCAACCCAGACAGAGGTCCCATGTAAATACGCAGGTATCCAGACTCCTGGCTGTAAGTGCCAGTGATTCTGGCCTTTCATGGCAGACTGCAGGGACTACCCCTGTATTCGCTATGAGCAAGTGGGTGACCTTCTCTGTCTAACGGCTGAACTGAAGGAGGAAGTTGAAAGGCTGTAGACTATTAGGGAGCACGAGAGGGAGCTGGACTGGCACAATCAGACTCTGCCATCCCTCAAACAGTCCCATCAGCCATGCAGTAGTCAGGACACTAAGTGCTCCCTACTCTCTTGCCATCTTCCCAAACAGAATGACTCAGAAGCTGGACATCGATGGACACAAATTCCTCCCAAGTGCACCAGGCCCAAGAGCCACTGAACCCCCTCAGGTGTCCCTGTATAATGGATTTGCTGTGCCTAGTGAACCTGTTTTCACCAAAAACAACATTCAGCAAATGAAACCAACTAATAGAAGCTATAAAAGCGTGTCTATTTTATGTCATTCAGAGAGGCTAGGGGTGAGCAAACCTACTGTCAAGACATTTGCAGTTAAGAAGAAGCAATGGGGCTTGTCATCAGGGACTTCATTACTGAAACGGGATGAACTGGAAATCTGGGTGCAGTAGCAGACTTAGGAACTTCTCCCAGTTACAGAGACATGGTGGGACAGCTCCCATGACTGGAATGTGGTTGAGGACTACTATGTACTTTTCAGGAAGGACAGACTGACAAAGCAAGGTGGTGGAATTGCTCTCTACGTGAATAAACAACTAGAATGTGTTGAACTTAACCCAGGGGGAGATGATAAAAGTGTCAAAAGCTTATGGCTAAGAGTGAAGGGACATACAAACATGGATCAGAGTATCGCAGATCCCTGTAGAAGGACTCATCAGTAACTTCTTCCTAGTTCAGTGGTCTGTAGAAAACACCCACAACTGTATCATCCAGTCACTCCAGTCTTCAAAAAAGGCAAGAAGGAGGACCCAGGCAACTACAGACCAGTCAGCCTCACCTCCATCCCTGGAAAGATGATGAAGCAGCTCATCCTGGAGGTCATCTCCAATGACATGGACTACAAGAAGGTTATCAGGAGTAGCCAACATGGATTTACCACAGGGAGATGCTGTCTGACTAATTTGATAGCCTTCTATGAAGTCATGACCAAATGGGTAGATGAGAGAGGAGCCATGGATGTCATATGTCTCTTGACTTCCGTAAAGCTTTTGATACTGTCTCCCATAACATCCTCAAAAAAACTCAGGAGATGTGGCATAGATGGCTGGTCAGTGAGGTGGATTGAAAACTGGCTTCACAATAGAGTTCAGAGGGTCGTCATCAGTGGCACAGAGCCGACGTGGAGGCCTGAGGCCAGTGGTGTTCCCCCAGAGATCAGTATTGGGTTCAGTTTTGTTCAATATCTTTATCAACGACCTGGATGAGGTCATTGAGAGTACCCTCAGCAAGTTCACTGATGATACAAAACTGGGGGGTTGGCTGACACCCTGTCAGGCTTCGCAGCCATCCAACGTAACCTGGACAGGCTGGAGAGCTGGGTGCAGGCAAACCTCAGGAAGTTTAATAAGGACAAGTGCAGGGTCCTACATCTGGGGAAGAATAACAACAGGTACCAGTACAGGTTAGGGGCTGCCCTGATGGAAAGCAGCTCCACAGAGAAAGACCTTGGAGTGCTGGACAGCCAAGTTCTCCATGGAACAACAATGTCCCCTTGAGGCCCAGAAAACCAATGAGATCCTGGGATGCATCAAGAAAGGTGTGTCCAGCCGGTCGAGGGAAGTTCTTCTATGTTTCTACTCTGCCCTGGTGAGACCACACCTGGAATACTGCATCCAGTTTCAGGCTCCCCAATTCAATAAAGACTGAGACCTGCTGGAGAGGATCCAATGGAGAGCCATGAGGATGATTAGNNNNGTGATCCTGCTTTGGCAGGGGGGTTGGACCTGATGATCTCTTGAGATCCCTTCCCACCTCTTATATACTGTGATACTGTGATATACCAGGAAAGCAGGACACCATCGTGTGTTAATGGTTACTTGGGAAGAAAAACATCATAATTAGTAATATCTTCTTTCTTCTTCTTCCATCTTTATATCATAAGCATGATTCCACATGGTATGGAATATCCCTTTGGTGAGTTTGCATCAGCCATCCCAGGCTGTGTGTCATCCCAAATTTTTGTGCCTCTTCAGCCTCCTTACTGGTGGGTTGATGTGAGAAGTAGAAAAGGCCTTAGCACAGCATACAGCAGTGCTCAGTAATAACGAAGAAATCTCTGTCTAATCATTTTTAGAAAAAAAATGTAAAACATACCCCCTATAAGCTTCTGTGAGAGAAATTAAACCTATTCCAGCCAAAACCAGTCCACAGCTTTCTGTATACAACCAATCATTTAGATAATTTTGAGATTAGTTTGGCCTTACACACCAACAGGACGTGATATCATTGGGTTATAGGGCTACGCACATAATTAATGCAAACTATTGTCTTAGAAGACAAATAAAATCTAGGAAAATAAATCAAAAATAACTCCTATTGAGCTTTTGTTTTACCTTCCCACGAGACTTACTGGATTGGTAAAAGAGAAAGACTGTGTGCAGAAATGTTCTGCTTTTTCATGTACTTCAATAAAATCATGTTTCACAAAGTTCAAAGCGAAAATGGTTTCTTTGCACAGATTTGTAAAAGTACAGATGCAATTTTCATTTTATATGCTTATCTACGCATATTCCTTTAAATCAAGTATAATTGCCAAAGAGGGCAAAGTTGCAACTCAGGCTCTAGCTGGGAATGTTTTATGTCAGCTTTATTTTGGTTCCAATTTTAGGAAAGCAGGTAAGCTCTAGCTGTGGGGGAGCCCTGGGAGATGCATAGAGCGGGGTAGGGAAGCTGCTTTCCCATGCTGCTCACGTGATATAGCCCAGCTGGGACATAGGATAGGTTACTGTGCAAGGTTTAAAGAGCCAGGGGATGGCACATGGCAGTCATTGCCAAAGAGAGTAAAGCTTTCTTACAGTAACACACCGGGCAGTGGGTGTGAGTTTAAGAAACAAACAAACAAACAAACAAACCCCAACAAACAGAAAAAAGGGCTCAACGCATAAAGGTCTCTACCCAACAGAAGAAGACCATACTCCTGAACCAATCCAAAGTGGAAGTGGGAATCCAGACAGAGCTCCCACAGAAGGAAGTAACAATGTATGTTGCAGGCTACAGGAACACAGCTGTCCAGACCACTGATTACAAGGAATGTCTTAGTCTGCTGGTAGTACCAGAGGATAATACAAAAAATACCTGCATGGTGGGAGAGCTTAAGGAAGAGGTAGAAAGATTAAGGAGCATTCAGGAAAGTGAAAGGGAAATAGATTGGTGGAGTCACATCCTTATATCTCTGAGAGACACTCACCAGAAGTCAGAGGAGCCCCATGTTACACATCAGGCTGAAGGAGGAGGTCATCAGGCAGGAGGAAGTGGCGTAATAAAAGGAGGGGAGTGCATACAGGTCCCTGCCCAGGGAGGTAGACAAACCCCTTCCCAGCCTACTTCACCTTCCCAGTTACCCCTGCATGGCAGATATGGAGCACTGGAAGTTGAGAGCCCAGATCAAGAGGTCCCTGTGTCCTACACCGACCAGGTGGAAGACAGTAGCTTAAATGGAGGGGTGAGGGGTGAAGGGTTCATGGCTGTGGCAGAGGACAAGTGCACATAGCAACCTCTTCTACAAGGAAGAGGAGAAGAGTTCTTGTTGTGGGAGACTTGCTCCTGGCAGGAACAGAGGACCCAATATGCAGGGTTGACCCTCAACACTGGTAAGTCTTCAGTCTCCCTGTTGCCTCCATCAGGGATATTACTAAAGAACTCCCCAGCATGGTGCAGTTACCAGACTATTACTCATTGCCGATCTTCCAGGCAGGTGGGGAGGAAGATGCATCCCACGGACTGAGGGGGATGAAAAGAGACTTCAAGACCTCGGACAGGTTGGTGAAAGAGTTTGGGGCAAAGTGATTTTCTCTCCTCTACTTCCAGTACCCAGCCACGCTATGGAATGGAGTAGAAGAATCCAGTCCAAAAATGCCTGTTTCTGAGACTGGTGCTACAGGCAGGGCTTTGGGTTTGTTGATAATGACTGTTTTTGTAGGACACCAGGATGGATGGTAGCATGCGGGAGAGGCTTATCTCACAGGGGAAAAAGAATTCTAGGACAAGAATTAGGAGGGCTCATTCACAGAGCTTTAAATGACAGTTGAAGAAGGATGGGGTCATTGCTGGGCTTACACCAGTGGGGCAGTTTCCTGATATTATTGTGGATCAGAAGGACTCTCAGGGTGGAATTGGTATGCTCAGCTCGCTCGCTACACTGTCCATACACCAGTGCACACAGCATGGGGAATAAACAGGAGGAGTTAGAAATCCATGTGCAGTCAAAGGGTTATGATCTGGTGGCAATTACAGAGATGTGGTGGGACAGCTCACATGATTGGAATGTGGCCATGGATGGCTATGTCCTTTTTAGGAAAGATAGATCAGCTAAGCAATGTGGTGGTGTTGCTCTCTATGTGAGAGAGCAACCTGAATGTGTTGAGTTCAGCACAGGGGTGGCTGAGGGGTGAGTTGAGCATTTGGGTGTGCATATTAAGCGACAGGCTGGCATGAGTGACACTGCTGTGGATGTTTATTACAGACCACCCGATCAGGGTGATGAAGCTGATGAGGCCTTCTATAGACAGCTGACAGCAGCCTCACAATCACAGGCCCTACTTGACGTGGGGAACTTTAACTACTCAGATATTTGCTGGAAGGCCTACACAACCATTCAGTCACAGTTCAGGACGTTCCTTCAATGCATCAATGATAATTTCTTGATGCAAACGGTGGAGTGTGGTAGTTCAGGCTGGGTGCCTCCTGTTACTGCCACATAAGTTACACCTCAGATGTCCCGAGTGTCCAACCCAATAAGGTGGACACAGCAAACAGCGTATTTCTACCCATAAATCCTACGCCCTATAAATCCATCTGCAAAGTCATTCTCCTCCTCTTTCTTCCTTCTCTACTCCTGTGGGAGATGCTTCCCTGTCAGATAATGGTAGGGGAGTATCTCAAGGCCTCTTAGGCCTGTCTAGGCTTAATGCCAGGAGGAGAAGGGAGAGGAGCAGTCTCAGACCTGGCCAGCATGAGACTAGCCTAGCATTGGGGGAGGAAGAAAGAGTCCTGGGGGTTTTGGGTTTTCTGAGGAGAAAGTTCTTCACAGAGAGAGTGGTTGGCCATTGGAATGGGCTGCCCAGGGAGGTGGTGGAGTCACCATCCCTGGAGGTGTTCAAGCGGGGATTGGATATTGCACTTGGTGCCATGGTTTAGATGGTCATGAGGTTTGGGGTGGCAGGTTGGAGTCGATGATCTTTAAGGTCTCTTCCAATCTTCTTGATTCTATGATTCTATACTCTCAGGTGGGGAGAAGGGAAGAATTGGGTGGACTTTGGGTGTTGTGTAAGGGATTCTATATGCTTTGGGATATCTTTGCCACTATGCTTGTAGTTTCTGTAGTTTCACCAATTGCTTTTCCATTTAAACTTCCCATCACTCTTCAATCAGTTTTTGTGAGTGTCATTCTTTTGTTCTTCTCAGGGCAAGAGAGGATCTCTCTGGCCTCCAACCAGGACAGATTTTTTTGGTAGCAGAAGATGTTTGATGCAGGAAACTCTGCAAATCGGACTGGAGAAGTGTAGAGATGGAAAAGTTAAAATGGATATTTCAAGGCGGCAGCAGTGGTTCTGTAGCCACAAGCATTGGGGAAAAGCTTAAGAATTCAGTTCCTGCCCCTTCCCTTTTGTTCCGCGCAGCATGAGCGGCGAGTGGTGCAGTGCGGAGTGGAGTGGGGGAGGGCAGTGGTAAGCAGACCAGAGTCGGCTTGTCCAGTGGCAGTGGGGGCTAGCCATTGCAGGAAGGTGAGCAGTGGCTCCCATAATCCAAGAAGGTGAGCGGTGGCTTCAGTTCAAAAGCTGCTTCTGAGGTCCAGGGAGCAAGTATGGTTTTGGCTGGAAAAGCCGCTCTTGTGGCCCAAGGGGTGGTGGTGGTTTTGATCTGTACCACAGTGCCAGAGGCAACAGCAGCTCTGTCGTTCCATATATCGGGAAGTGGCGGTTGTTATCTCTCCCCTGGTTTTCAGACGCATTCTGAAAATGGTGCCTAGCACCTGGCTCCACCTCTCTTTTCAGTGAGTTGCAGTGCAGCCACTCCCTCTCCCAGGGGAGGGATGTGTAGCTGGATGCCTCCATGCCTTGATACGCTATCACTCTGGGAGAGCGCTATGCCTGTGCGTGGTGTGCATGTGTGTAGCCTGGGCCGCAGCTAGAAGCAGTCATCACTGGGCTTGGGAAAGGTCTGTGAGGCTTTGAAAGTCTCAGCATGCTGTTTCCTGAAGGGATGGAAGGAGTGGAGTCGNAGGATGTCCATTAGATCCATGAAGAGCTCGCACTGCAGATGAATGTTGCTGGGAGGTTCCATCAGATGAGAGAGAAGAACTGGAATGAACTGTTACCTGAGCCTGAGCAAGAAACTTTTCAGAAGGACGCCCAAGTGAAGACTTGGACACTGCTATACATGTCATCTAAAAATTGTTTCTAATTTGATGATATGTTTTGGGTGCAGGAATTATGGGTATGAAATAAGGGGTGGCATGTGGTAGTTTA
Organism: Indicator maculatus; assembly: GCA_013399975.1. NCBI lineage: Eukaryota > Metazoa > Chordata > Aves > Piciformes > Indicatoridae > Indicator > Indicator maculatus. The sequence goes on along the minus strand of VXBD01012024.1, from coordinate 12,328 downwards.
GGCTGGGTGCCTCCTGTTACTGCCACATAAGTTACACCTCAGATGTCCTGAGTGTCCAACCCAATAAGGTGGACACAGCAAACAGCGTATTTCTACCCATAAATCCTACACCCTATAAATCCATCTGCAAAGTCATTCTCTTCCTCCTCTTCCTTCTCTGCTCCCGTGGGAGATGCTTCCCTATCAGGTAATGGTAGGGGAGTATCTCAAGGCCTCTTAGGCCTGTCTAGGCCTAATGCCAGGAGGAGAAAGGAGGGGGGACAGTCTCAGACCTGGCCAGCGTGAGACAAGCCTGTCAGTGGGGGAGGAAGAAAGAGCCCTGGGGGTTTTGAGTATACCCTCAGGTGGGGAGAACGGAAGAATTGGGAGGCCTTTGGGTGTTGTGTAAGGGACTCTGTATGCTTTGGGATATCTTTGCCACTATGCTTGTAGTTTTTTGTAGTTTCACCAACTGCCTTTCCATTTAAACTTTCCATCACTCCTCAATCCATTTGTGAGTGTCATTGATTGTCCCTCATGGGGCAAGAGAAGATCAGTCTGACTTGAAACTAGCACAGATTTTTGGTAGCAGAGGATGGTTTTGATCCATCGACCTCTGGGTTATGGGCCCAGAAACCAACTAGGAGAGGAGCATTACTGGACCTGATATTCACCAACAAGGAGCGACTGGTTGATGCAGTGAAAGTTGAGGCCAGCCTTGGCTGCAGTGCCCACAAGATGGTGGAGGTCAGGACCTTGTGTCGTAGGAACAAAGTCTCAAGCAGGATTACAACATTGTATTTCGGCAGGGACAACTTTGGCCTTTTCAGGCAGTTGCTATGGGAAATCTCATAGGACAGGGTGCTGAAAGAAAAAAAGTGCCTGAGATAGTTGGTTAACATTCAAGGACCTCTTCCAAGCTCAAGACTAGAGCATCCCAAAGAGTAGGAAATAGAGAAAGGGAGCCAGGAGACCTGCATGGTTAAGTAGGGAACTGCTAGGCAAACTCAGGTGGAAGAAGAGAGTCCACAGATCATGGAAGGAGGGGCTGGCCACTTTGGAGGACTATAAGACAGTTATCAAAGGATGTAGGGAAGCTACTAGGAAAGCTAAGGCCTCCTTGGAATTCAGCCTTGTCAGGGAAGTCAATAACAGAAGAGCTTCTTCAAATACATTGCAAGAGAAGATAAGACCAGAGGCAATGTAGGCCCATTGTTGAATGAGGTGCGTGTCTTGGTGACAGAGGACACCGAGAAGGCAGAGTTGCTAAATGCCTTCTTTGTCTCTGTCTATACTGCTGGAGGCTGTCTTTGGGAGCCTGAGGCCCCAGAGAAAGGCAGGACAAATGAGAAAATTTCCTTGGTTGATGAGGGCTGGGTTAGAGAACAATTAAGTCATCTGGATATCCATAAATCCATGGTTCCTGATGGGCTGCATCCAAGGGTGCTGAGGGAGATGGCACAGATCATTGCCAGACCACTGTCCATCATCTTCGGTAAGTCATGGTTTTACCAAGCAGAAGTCATGTCTGATCAACCTGATAGCCTTTTATGAAGACATAACCAGGTGGATAGATGATGGTAGAGCTGTATTTGTGGCTTATCTTGATTTCAGTAAGGCATTTGACACTGTCTCCCACAGCATCCTTGCAGCTAAGCTGAGGAAGTGTGATCTGGATGATCAGGTAGTGAGGTGGATTGGGAACAGGTTGAAAGAAAGAAGTTGTGGTCAATCGGACAGAGTCTAGTTCAAGGCCTGTATCTAGTGGAGTCTCTCAGGGGTCAGTATTGGGACCAGTGCTGTTCAATATGTTCATCAACATCCTCAATGAGGGAACTGAGAGCATTGTCAGCAAGTTTGCTGATGACAACAAACTGGGTGGAGTGGCTGACACACAGAGGGCTGTGCTGCCATTCAGTGAAACGCAGACAGGCTGGGGAGCTGGACAGGGAGAAATTTAATGAAATTCAGCAAGGGCAAGTGTAGAGTCTTGCACCTAGGAAGGAACACCCCCATGTACCAGTATAAGTTGGGGACTGAGCTGCTGGAGAACAGTAAAGGGGAAAAGCACCTGGGGGTTCCAATGGATGGAAGGTTGACCATGAGCCACCAAAGTGTTCTTGTGGCCAAGAAGGCCGATGGTATCCTGGGCTATATTAGAAGGGGTCTGATCAGTAGATCAAGAGAGGTTCTCCATCCCTCTACTCTGCCCTGGTAAGTATTGGAATATTGTGGAATATTGTGTCCGCTCTGGGCCCCTCAGTTCAAGAGGGACAGGGAACTGTTTAGAAAGTCCAGACCAGTGCCATGAAAATGCTTAAGGGAGTGGAACATCTTCCTTACGAGGAGAGACTGAAGGAGCTGGGGCTCTTCAGCTTGGAGAAGAGGAGACTGAGGGGTGACCTCATTCATGTTTCTAAATATGTAAAGGGTGAGTGCCAAGAGGATGGAGCCAGGCTCTTCTGGTGGTGCCCAGTGACAGGACAAGGGGCAATGGCTGGAAGCTGAGGCATAGGAAGTTCCATGGAAACGTGAGGAAGAATTATTTCACTGTGAGGGTAGCAGAACACTGGAACAGGCTGCCCATGGGGGTTGTGGAGTCTCCTTCTCTGGAGATATTCAAGACCTGGCTGGATGATTTTCTGCATGACCTAGTATAGGTGATCTTGTTCTGGCACAGGGGTTGAACTAGATGATCTCTTGAGGTCCTTTCCAACCCCTGACATTCTGTGATTCTGTGATAATAACATTTCTCAGATAAACCTATACTGGCAGCACATGCAGAGCAATTAACATTAGCACTGAGAATGTAGTACTAGTGGGTTTATTTCCTGTCTAAGACACAGGTTCTATTTCATTCGCCTAAAATAAACACAATCTTACAGAAGAAATATAGATGGTTAATATTTAAATAAACCCAAAGCTTTTACACTTAAAAAATCACTTATTTTCTTAAATATCCTAAAAAATCCTACAGATTTCCATTAATAATTAATTAATTAATAATGCAGGATTTAGGAGATCTTTTATATCTGCTTCAGCAGTTTTGTCTTTTATTTTAAAATATGCTGTATCTCCAAACACATCACAGGCTTCACTGATAATAGTCTATAAATAAACATTGCTACTCATTTGCATTTTGCGGCTCTAGTAAAAGATGTATTAGTCCTCATTATTCTGTTCATGAAACGGATGATAATTTCTATATTGTCTTTTTTAATTGTTTTCCAAGTTCAGAGTGTTTCTTTTACACCACAATCTTACATTTACATAGAATTTTTTACTCAGAAATATACCAAAGCCTTTCAAAACCTGTGAACTTAATTCTTTCCTCAATTTCATCCAAACACCCATCAGCTGCAAAGAAATGGAAAATCTCTGAGGAGATAATTTGATAACTTGAATAAAATAAAATTGATCACTTCAGCAGAAAACACAGAACTAGTTCAAACTTGTAGGAAGTGGTTTCCTGTAATTTAATCTGTTTTTCTTCTGGGATTGCTCATGTTTTTTAACAGTTTTCCCTTGTCAGCTACAAGTTCATATTAAGTGCAAAGACTGTACTTTTTTAAAGAATGATTTCTGTTCTACTTTCACACCACTTTTCACTGAAATTCTTTTTCTCTGTGTTTAAGTTGTGTTTATTGCACATTTTCCCCCCTAGAGTTCTTCTTAAGCTGCTAAGTAGACCAAATAACATCAATGTTTCAGGTAATCTTGAATCTACCATGTTCAAGGTAGACCCATCATGTTAGCCATTCCTGTGTTTTCTAACAATATTTTAAGTATTCTCAGTTTCTGAGACAAGCCTTTAGAGCCACACGGTCAAAGCAGAAGTTTGACAGAGAAGCAGAACTCACTGCACAGGGCTTTTTTTTCCCTGAAACTGGGTTCCGCACAGCCAGTGGGATCACCACCTTCTGTTCCTACTGGCAGGTCTTGCAAGAGGGGCAGGAAAGGTGTGAGCAGAGCCATAGCCTCAGTGAGACATTTAAACACTTATGAAGGTTGAGAAAGTTGGCTGTGGTGAGTCATCTGGGTGTGTAACAGGGGTCTGTGCATACAGTCACTTGGGCAGGTCCAGCTATGGTTGCAGCATGGCCAAAAGCTGCTGCTAAACAAAATGTAGTGACCCAGATAGAAGTTTTCAGCTTCCAGCACTTCTGGAGACTTGCCCTTGCAATGAACCACTGTAGAAACAACTATCACATTCAATGCAAACAGATAAATGGCCTCCTCAGCCTTGTGCCAGACCTGAAAGAGGAAGTTGAACGGCTGAGGAATATTAGGGAACGTGAGAGGTAGTTGGACTGGTGGAGTCAGACTCTACCCTCCTTGAAACAGTCCCAACAGCCACACAGAATTCTGGACACTGAGGGCTCTGTATCCCCTCACCATTTTACTGAACAGGATGACTTAAAAGGTAAGCATCAGTGGAGACAAATTCCTGCAAGGTGTGTCACCCCAGTAGTCACCAAACATCCCCAGGTGCCCTTGCAAAATAGATTCACTGCTCTGGGTGAACCTGATTTCAACAAGAACGATGTTCTGCAAGGGAAACCAAACAACAGAAGCTATGATAGCTTGACTAGTTTGCACAATTCACAGAGGCTAGGACAGAGCAAGACTAACATCAAAACATCTGCCGTTAGGAAGAAAAGATGGTTCCTTGACATTGGGGACTCACTTCTGAAGAGTGTAGAAGGTCCTATACGCAGACCTGATCCCCGCCTTAGGGAAGTATGTTGCCTCCTTGGGACCAGGGTTAAGGATGTACTGAGAAAATGTCTTACTCTGGTCTGTCCATCTGACTACTGCCCTTTAATGATATTCCAAATCTTAACAAGAAACCTAAGAGCACTGAAGAAAGACTTCAGGGCCCTGGGACAAATAATGAAGGGATCAGGAGCACAAGTAGTATTTGTCTCTGTCCCAACATATCTATGTTTGATGAGACATGAATAGGAAAAGCCAGCAGATTAATGCCTGGCTACAGGACTGGTATCATCCACAGGATTTTGGGTTCTTTGATCACGGGCTACTTTACAAGTGTAATGTTTTAGTGCAAGCACTAAACCATCTGTTCCCCCAACACAAAAGTGAGGGGAAGAGTTTAATGTAACAGATGATAAGCACAATGCATAATTACCTTAGCTTAGCCTATTTGCAGAAGAAGCACAGAGAAACTATCTGAAAGGAGGTTATAGATAGATGGGAGTTGGTCTCTTCTCCCAGGCAGACAGTGACTGACTAAGAGGACACAGTCTCAAACTGCACCAGGGGAAGTTTAGGCTCAAGGTGAGGAGAATGCTCTTCACAGAAAGAATAATTGGCCAGTGGAATGGGCTGCCCAGAGAGGTGGTGGAGTCACCATCCCTGGAGGTGTTCAAGAAAAGATTCGATGTGGCACTTGGAGACAGGGTTTAGTTGTCAGGAGGGGTTAGGTATTAAGCAATAGGTTGGACTTGATGATCTCTGAAGTCTTTTCCAACTTGGTTGATTCTGTGATTCTATGAAATACATAGGGGAAAGAAAAACAGCATAAAACAGAAATCCAAAACCAGCAGCTACCTGACTCCCACTCTTTCTGCTGCCATGCCTGCAGAAAAGAGCCAACACTCAAGAACACTGGAACCCAGAAGTAGCAACCAAAGCAGGAAGCCTTCCATGTGGCAATCTGAACTTCAAGCCCCATAATACTTTATTCCACTTTCATGTTTTGAAGCTGGCATGACTGCAGCATAATATAAACAACAGCATTAGGTTCAATTCAGTCCATGACAACAAGACCCTAGGCCTGCTGAATAGAAATAGGAAATGCTTGTCTCAAAGGGGAAAAAGAGTCCTGGGGCAAGAACTAGCAGGGATAGTTGAAAGGTTTTTAAATTACCTTAGATACGAAGTGGGATGGGGACAGAGCAGGCTGTACAGAGAAAATACCAAAACACATGGCATGAGCAATGAACAGGAGAAACTGAAGGCTATACCAGCCAATAAGTCAGCTTCATTGGCCAACCAGAGAACAGTTATATGTGCATCAGCTGTTTCTCTAAATGACAGTCGAAAGACCAGCCACCTAAAGTGTACGTATACTAATGCACACAGTCTGAGAAACAAGCATGAGGAACTAGAGCTCCATGCCCAGTCAGAAACTTATGATATCATAGGAATAACTGAAATATGGTGGACCAACTCTTATGACTGGAGGATTGCAGTTGATGGATATAGGCTGTTTCACAAAGATAGGCAGGGTAGAAGAGGAGGAGGTGTCGTGCTCTACATCAATGAGAACCTTGAATGTATAGAAATCAACTACAGTAATTATGAAAGCCCTGTCAAAATCCTCTGGGTCAAAATCAGGGGCGTATGTGCTATAGACCTCCTAACCAAGAAAATGAAGCCAATGAAGCAATACTTGGGTCAATCAGGAAAGCTTCTGGTCAACAAAACATGGTTCTTACGGGAGTCTTCAACTATGCAGAACAACACAACAGTTTCCCTGTAATCTATCAAGTTCCTGGAATGCTTAGAGGACTCCTTCCCCATACAAATGTTAGATATGATGAGAAGAAATGGAGCACTGCTAGACTGACTGCTCACTAATCAAGAAAACATGCTCTGTAATATTTTGTTTGGTGACATACTTGGCTGCAGTGATTATAATATTGTGGAGTTTTGTGATGAAGAGGTTATTAACTTATGAATTATGAAATATGAATTATGGAAAAATAATTTTCTTAATTATTATAAATTAGTAATAACTTATTAATCACTATTTTATATATAGATTCTAATGCATGGCTCTGAAAACGTATCCCATAACTGGTTTAGTATGTACAATTTGAATATTCACAGAATTAATTCTAATTAAGGGAATGAAGGGTGCAGCTCCTCTGCTTGTCCACCAGAAGGCCACTCAACGAGATGCTTGGAGGCTTTAACTATATGCAGAGAAACATTTACAATGCTATCAAAAGGTAATTCAAGCTGGAATATCATGCGGAGAGGTGTGGGTGCTTTGAACTGAATGTTAGTGTTACACGTGAAAGGATACACTGTGTCTTTGTTTGTAGTGAAGCAAGTTGCTGGGTGAAGCTGGCTGCTTGCTCTCTGTCTGCCCGGGACTGGCCCAGGGCTGGTCCGTTCCAGGCAGAGGAAGGCTCCCAAGGTTGAGGTTGCAGCTTCGTTGCTGGTGGGCCACGGCAGGGCTTTCCTCCAGATGGTGACTTTCTTTCTTCTCCCTCCTCTGCAGTGAGAGTGAGACTTTCCACTGATTGGCGGCTTCCCTTGGCACGGTGGTCCCATGGTGCAACTGCAGCAGCTGGGGGCTGGCAGGGCCGGTGCAGCTTCCTGAACAGAGTCAGCCCTGTGAGGCCACCTCTCAGGGTTGGCCCGCACTATGGGGTGGGGAGACAGTTCCCAGTAGGCAGAGTCAGACATCCCGATCCCAGAGACGGGCTTCGGGGCTGGCTGAAGTAGCTCCGGAAAAGGGGCATGGCTATGCAGAGCAGCGTTTTCCCCTTGCCGGCAATGCTGATTCTCAGTGACTGCTTCCCATTTAAGTTTACAATGCAGACCTTGGCTTGAATTCAAAGAAGACAGGACTCTCTCTCCTGCTTATGTGAGCCAGCACACAAGAAGTTGTGCCTGCTCGGTCTGCTGCTTATAGCTGTAGCAGATGTTGGACTGCCAGGCTTGGGCTAGTCCCTCCCCCTCTGGGCTAAAGCTTACCCTGGGGAGTCCAGTCCTCTTTAAGACACAGCAGAGTCTCCTTCCAGTCTGCTGGGACTGGGCTTTCGATGCTGGCTTTCATAGCTTCAGTGAAGGGATCTCCTTTGCAAGTTCCTTGCGCAAACTGCCTTTCCAGGGCACTGGCTTCTTCTCCGTGTTGCAGAGGCCACTAGTATGCATGAATGTTTGAGTGAGAAGATTTACAGGCAATGAGCTTAATAGCAAAGGCTTAGCTCTTAGGCAATGAGTTTACAGGCTTGGGCAAAAGGAAAGAGCAAAAGTTCTAGAGAAAGCCAAAGGAAAGAGCAACTTGTAAACAAGTGGGGTAATACTTATAAGTCTCTCAAGGCTGGATCTGGCCAATGGGCACACTTACCAACAACCTGCTTTAGCCTATAGAAAGAGTGAAGCTAGAATTATGCCCTTAAATGGAAGACACATGAGCATGCCATGTGATGGGTGCATGTAGTTGTTTAGCCCTTAGAAGACAGGTTGGCACCTGGGCCTTTGTCCCTCACTCTGGGAAAGCAGGGTGGAAGACGGGAACTTGCCCAGACATGCTGGGACAAGTTTTCAGTATTTGGGGCAATAATTCTGGGTGTATGGTACCTTCAGCACAAGTTTGGAATACAGATGAGTGCACTGAAGGTCAGATCGAAGACAAAGGTTTTAGAATTTAGAAGAGCAAACTTCAGTTTGTTCAGGGCTCAACTTGAAGGGATCCCATGGGAAGTTTCTATGGAGAATAATGGAACCAGTGAGTGCTGGAAATTCTTCAATAACATTCTTCTACAGCCTGTTCATCCCCCTCTGAAAGCACATGAAGTAAGCAGAACAAGAGGCCTCCTTGGCTTAACTGCAAGTTTCTGGATCTGCTCAGAACCAAAAAGGAAATGTACAAAAGATGGAAAGTGGATCACTGATGGTTAAAAATTACAGGGGTTGCCAGTGATGCAGTTAGGAAAGCAAAAGCTCAGTTTGAATTAAAATTGGCCAAGGATGTCTGAAACTTCAAGAAAGGCTTCTTCAGCTATGTTAAAAACAAGGAGAAACAGAAGGAGAGTATTTGCCCTCTATTAAACAGAAGAGATGAACTATTCACCAACAACACTGAAGAGGCAGAGGTCCTCTACGCTTTTTTCATCTCTGTCTTTACACCACTGTTGGGACCCAGATCACAGGAAAAAAAGCCCAGACTGATATGGTAATAAACCTGCCATTAGTGAAGGAAAAGTTGGTGTGTCAACTATCACAACAGTTTGAACCATACTAATCAATGGGCCCAGATGCCATCCACCCGAGGGTGTCAAAGGAATGTCATTGTGAGTCCACTTTCCATAATATATGGGAAACCGTGGAGGTCGGGAGATGCACTTGTAGACTGGAAGAAGGCTAATGTCACCCCTATCTACAAAACAGTTTCCAAGGAGGACTGGCATAATTACAGACCCATTAGAGGAACTTCAATCCCTGGGAAAGTTATGGAGCAAATCCTCCTGGTGACTATTACAAGTAATCTGAAGAAGATGATAGAGAACAGCCAACATGAATTCACCAGGCATAAGTTGTACTTGACAAACCTGATTGCCTTCTATGACAAGGTGACACACTCAGTTGATGCAGGGCAAGTGGTGGACATTGTCTATCTGGATCTCCCCAAGGCTTTCAACACAGTCTGCCACAACCTTCTCCCTAAGAAAATGATATGCTGTGACTTAGTTGAGAGGTCTGTGTGGTGGGTCGGGAACTGGCTGACAGGCTGTATCCGGCAGGTGGCAATAAATATCTCTTTCTCAGACTGGCAACCTGTCACTAATGGGGTCACCCAGGGGTCAATATTGGGTCCAAAGCTGATTAATATCCTCAGGCAAACTGAGGCATGTGGCCTTCCCAGGACACTGGCTTCTTCTCCATGTTGCAGAGGCCACTAGTATGCATATATGTGGGAGTGAGAAGACTGACAGGCAGTGGCATAAACACTGCAAGCTTACAAACTTGAGCACAAGCAAGAGAGTGCAAAGCTCTGGATAACAAAAGGAGAGAGCGAAAGAAGAGAGCAATTTGTTTACAAGTAGGGTAATACTTATAAGTTTCTCGGGGCTGGAATTGGCCAGTGGGCATTCTTGTCAACGACCTGCTTTAGCCTATAGAAAGCGTGAAGCTAGAATTATGCCCTTAAATGGAAGAAGCATGAGCATTCCATGCGATGCGTGCATGTAGTTGTTTACCCCTTAAAAGACAGGTTGGGGTTGTTTTGCTGTCTGGCTGATGCCTGGGCCTTTGTCCCCTGCTCCAGAAAGGAGGGTGGAAGAGGTAACTTGCCAAACATGTCAGGACAAGTTTTCCAGCAAGTCCTAACAGCAGCTGCTACAGTCACAAGCTGCAGACCTGCAAGCTGAAGCCCTTTTTGTGCCTGCTAACAATGAAGGACCGCTAAGTTGCAGAAGGGGAGCCACCACCACTCCACAACCCTCTAAGTAAAAAGCTGACCCAGGAAAACTCAGAGCCGGGACCACCTCTGACTGTCCCGTACTGTTTCACAAAGGACCATCCCCCATACCTTAGAAATGGAAAAGTCACTGCCGAGAAGAATCAGCTGCTCACTCATTTCGAGACAAGCCAGGGAAAAGTCGCAATGCTCCATGACACCCCCTTTCATACTCTCTAGCAGCTCCAGGGGGGAAGTGCACCGCCCACAGTGCCCTGCCAACCCTTGAAGGGACTGCAATGCTGAGGGAGCCAAAAGAGAGCCCATCCAGGGGAACCTGCCTGTCAACAGAAATCTACACCTCGCCCTAGCCCCTGCAGCCGTGGGAGGAGAAAGCTCCCCCACTCCGTCCAGAGGGACTGCCCTCAGGAGCCAGCACCGGGTCTGTTCAAGCCTCCACTGTCACAGCAGCTGCAACCCAGTCAGGTCCCGGAGCCAGGCTCGGCAGGCAGCCAGCGTAGCAGTAGCTTAGCAACCAGCTTAGCAACCAGTTTAGCAGGTGAAACTGTATCTTTTCAGTGTTCACGTGTCTAGCACCAGCTACAGTCTAGCACCAGCTAGCACCACGCCTTATCCCATGTGGTATTGTAATCTACAATTTACAAGCAGCCTCCCTGGCTATGCCTAGAGTCATAATTTGTGATCATAATTGTTTTAAGTCTCTTGAAAGGTTCCTGATACCTAGTTGTTTCTCATAGCTGTATAAGCAGCAGTCTTGTCAAGTTGCCATCTGGTGGACAAGTGTTGGAATTGGTTGGTTGGTTCCTTATTGAATAACTATTTTGTATTTTTCTAATTGGGTTCAAAATTGTTATACTGTGCCAGTTTATGGGATATATCCATGATTGTGCACTAGGATCTGCATATAAATATTGATAAATGGTTATTAATAATTTTGAATATTAATAAAAACAATTTTCATATTTCATGTTATCATAATTCGTAAATTAATAACCATATTCTTTACATGAGGGTATCACAAGTAGGCAAAAAGATGTCATTCTCTCACTCTACTGAGCGCTGCTAAGGCCGCACCTTGAGTACTATTTACAGTTTTGGTCCCCTCTATACAAGAAGGATAAAGACAGGCTGGAAAGGATCCAGAAAAGGGCCACAAGAATGATTACAGGACTGGAAGACCTGTCATATGAAGGAAGGCTGAGAGAACTGGGCTTGCTCAGCTGTGAGAAGAGAAGGCTTAGGGGAGACCTCATAAACATTTACAAGTACATAAAGCGTGGATATCATAAGGATGGAGACTCCATTTTTACACAGTCACATGATAAAGACAAGGGGTAATGGGCACAAGTTGCTACTGGGGAGATTCATACAGGATGCCAGAAATTTTTTTTTCACCATTCAAACTATTAGACATTGAAATAAACTCCCAAGGGAGGTGGTGGATTCCCCTACATTAGACAGTTTCAAGGTGCAGCTTGACAGGGTGCTGGGCCATTCTATTTAAACTATATTCTTACCCTGAAAAATTGGACTAGATGATCCTTGAGGTTCCTTCCAACCTGGTATTCTAGGAATCTACGAATATAGCACACATGCTGTTAAGTTTCTATCTCCAAACCCTAGTACTTGTATGTTGTGCAGACATGAAAATTAAGATTTACAATCCAAATACAGATTCCGAACATTGGGTTTTTTAACAATGAAATGAATCAAGTGAAATATGATTAAAATACCAAAATGTTAAATAAATTGTCATTTTATGGATAGTGTGGAGTACAGTGAGAAAACCATATCAGTCATGTTTATATGGGGACTTTCAGAATACAGATTTTTCTTTTTCTTTTTCTTTTTCTTTTTCTTTTTCTTTTTCTTTTTCTTTTTCTTTTTCTTTTTCTTTTTCTTTTTCTTTTTCTTTTTCTTTTTCTTTTTCTTTTTCTTTTNCTTTTTTCTTTTTTTTTCTTTTTCTTTTTTTTCTTTTTCTTTTTCTTTTTCTTTTTTTCTTCTCTTATTTTATAGAATCACAGAATTAAACAGGTTGGAAAAGAGCTTCAAGTTCATCAAGTCCAACCTATCACCCAACATCATCTAATCAATGCAACAATGGCACTAAGTCCCTCATGCAGCCTTATTTTAAACAATCCGGGGACGGTGACTCCACCACCTCCCTGG
>VXBD01012022.1:0-51693 GCA_013399975.1 Indicator maculatus | reverse complement strand
CTCCTCTCCTCTCCTCTCCTCTTTCTTTTTTTCTTTCTCTCTCTTATGTCTGTTTCAGTATGTTGTAAATTTTCAGCATCTTTCCTTGAGAACACGTGATAATTCAGCTTTGAATAAATAAGAAATCACACAGTTGTGGTCAAATGAAAGTCTGTAAGAAGAGAGAACTTGTGATCTTTTGAAAATCTAGATAATTCAAGCCTTCTCATATGTATTGGGTACCTGCTTAGCTGTTCACAGACAAGATGGTAGTTCCTACCTAGCCAGCAAAGTATTCTAGTTTTATCATTCTATATGTTCCTTCTAAAACTTCTCTAATGCAAGGATACATCTACTGTGTGTCCAACATACAACCCTTCTCATTTTAATGAGATTAACAGTAACTCATTTTTCAAACACTTGGTAAATGTAGCTTTTCGGTAGCCCTACACTTAGAAACATCCAACAAGTTTTGTTATATATGGTTTGCCCATTGCTCACAAAGCTGCAAAGAAAAGGTTTCTGTGAAGCCCAGCTGGCACACAGCAAGATATTAAACTTTTATTACGCAGGATGCAGTGCTGTCTTTGAAAAAGGAAGATTAGAATAATTAAAGGTAACACTTAACAATCAAGCTACTTCTAATCTTCTAAAGCCACCTCTGCTCCTTCCTGCATATCCACAGGTTTAAGAAAAGTTATTACACCCATTTTGCCAATGATCTCTTTCTTAAAAAATAGTAGAATCATGTTCTCAGGAGCATTACAGAACTGCCTTGAAAATGGGGGCGATGAATAAACTGTGGAATGGAAGAAAGACGATTTGCTTTTGAAGAGATATGGGTGAATCATGAGTCCTTTTCTAAACTCATTTGTCTGAGTAGCATAGTGGAAAAGGATTAACAAAACCTATCTCCTCCAAATTTTCTCTTTGAAATTTTAAGCAGCTTACTGTAAGAACCTTAGGACTGGTCTTGCTCTCCTTGAGTTTCTGTACTTTGACTCCAGATGCACACACTAGAATAAAAGTTAAGCAAAACCTTGACTGTAAGAATGCCTCAAACTTGCAACTAGATTGTGTCTTGCTCACTTAGAACTCCCTCAATCAAGATACAGATCTCAGATTATTAGTTGCTTCTAGGCTGTTTTCTTCAGGATATGCAGTTAACTGGTACACCAAACAGCAGTTGGAGAGGTTAACTGCAAGTTAAAGAGTAGGATAGCTCCAACAAAAATAGAAAAAAGCAGACCAAGAGTTATAACTAGAAAAGGTAGATGCAGAATTCTGTAGTTAATGCTGGATGCCATTTCCTGCTTTGAATAACTGTAACGAAGAGATAGTTTAGACACACAAGGCAGTATAAAGGGCAGTCATGGTAGTGCTATGATTTGGATTAGTTTTGAAAATATGTCTTAAACTATCTGATAATTCCCATTTTCTGTATGCCACAGTAAATCAGCTGTTTTTTCTGGGTTTACTGGTTTCAGAGTCCTATTTATGTTTTTCCAAGAACACTTCTGTATGAAAAAATTTGTAAAAGGGCTTAAACTCAAATTCTCTAATCCTGACAGGTTGAATTCTGTACCTTCTTTCCTAAGAAGAGCATACAGCCCAAAAGCTGCTCTAGCATTTCACAACAAAACAAGGCAAATTGCCCTCCTTTGTTTCACCTCTCAAAGTATTCCCAACACAAATCATTGACTCTTCTCCATCGTGGGAAGATTCCCAAAACAACCTTTTTAAATTAAGTTTACATAATCTCGTGTGCATTCTCTCTTTCTTATCTGTTACAGTTTTAGGGCTATGCTTAATTGTAAATAAGGTTTTCCGGAGGATTTGAGACTAATAATGAAAGAGAAGTTTATCTTATCCACTTCGTCTGCAGAACTTCTTGTATTTTGCAGCATGAGCTTGTTTTCTCTCTCTCTCTGGACTGTCCCTTGCCTGGCTTCTTGCATCTCTGTCTCTGCCTTTGACCTTGCTTGCTGGGCTGACTGATCTTCTGTTTGGGTTTGTAAGGCACAGTGGTGGGATAGAGATAACTGGCTAGCTGTAGCACAGTCCTCTGAACCTTTGTGTCCAGGAGGGCGTGAGTGTGTACTGGGGAAGAGAGAGCTGGATTTTTGTGCAAGGAGGTGTTGTGAAGTTGTTGAACTGTAAATATATGTAAATATATTTTGTGTATGTTTATTAGCTTTTATGCTTTTATATTTAGTCCACTTTTGTAAATATAATTTCATTTTACTTCCAAATTCTGAGTAAGTGTGGGAAATTCCTTGGGGTAAATTTCCAAATTTTTGTGTGGTGCAATCCAAACCACAACAATTTTTGGTGCCTAATATGGGGCTGGCTCTATTGATCAGAATAAGGAAGAATCAGAAGGAAGTATCAGAATAAGGAAGTTAAAAATGAAATTATTTTGGATTTTGTGGCCTCTGGCCTCCCCGGTTGTGACTTTATTGCTTTATAAGTGTTTTATCTCCTCAGTGTATCATTATTTCTGTTGGGTTTTTTGCCAGAGGAGTGTTTTGCTGGCTAAAAGGTCTATCAAGACAATTTGGAGACTATTGCCTGGAGCTTGTGAGATATGGAAATGCAACAACCATGACTTTTCCCTATGAATTTGCAGAATTTTCCTTCCCTGTGACTGAGAGCTTGTTCAGGAAGTGGAGCTTTCCACTGATTTTTTCTTTATGTTTTAATATATTGGCAACATTAGCTATATTAGGTTAAGCAACAGTATTCTGGTGAGGGAAATGTGGAACAGTGACTTCAGGAGTGAGTCCCTCCAGAAGGAGGAGAAGGTGCAGGCAGTCCAGATCAAATTCTAGTCACTCAAGCAAAGAGGAAACCAGGCAGCAGGGGGGAATGGCAGCCAGAAGTAGCTCTGCCATTTCACCCGAGCTGAAGGCAGAGGCAGGAGATAGTGAGGAGGTAGGGACTCAAGGAGAAGCCTCTTTGAGCTGTGGTGGGGGCAAAGCCATGGCATGACAGAGGTAAGCGGTCTGCTGTGTGGTAAAATGGCCATTCCTGTGAATGTGGGAAAAGGAGTTAAGTGCCACCCCAGCCCCAACCCCTACAACAATATGGGATCAGGACATGACTTGGAAACCGTTCATACGGGTAATGGTGGAGTGCAGCATGGGTGGCATCAGTGGCAAAGCCCCCGAGTAGGGGCAGCTGGCAGTGGCAGGGATGGCGAATTTGGCTGTGAGCAGTGGCAGCAGCAAATCTCACCGGGCAGGGAACCACAAATGCAGGCAGGCATGGGCGACAGCAGCAGCAAATTCCTCAGGTGGAGTCAACAAGCTCAGGCTGTTTGCTGTGCCTGTGGTGCTGTGTCTGACATACAGAACCGCGCCCACTAGTACCGAGGCTGCCAAGGCAAAGGCAGCTCCGCCTGCAGCTGCCGGACCAGGAGCAGGGCCTGCAGCTGCAGTGGGCTCATTCACTAATGCCCCCCTGTTCCGACTCCACAAAAGGCAAAACAAAAGACAGGCCAGTGTTAGATGATCCAGAGGAAGGTACTTCCCAGGCTACAGCCTTCCTTATTCCATTCGAGGCAAAAAAGAAAGAGCAGAAAGATGATAGTCAGAATGATCAAGGAGGACAGCGCACATCTTGGGAAGATAACATCAGTCTTAGGGATGTTGTTTGGCTATTAACACCACCAACAGATGACACAGGACAAGGTACATCTCGTGGTGAGGATTTTTACGAGAGGCCATGCTGTAGAGAATTTGATTATAATCTTAGGGATATGCACCGCAAATTTCAACAAGATGGTGATAATGATTCAGATGATGCTGAGGATGATATAGAGCCAATGCCCAGGAAGGAATTGAGGCATGTAAGGAAGGATTATACCAGAAGAGATAACGAATCGGTGATGTGTTGGCTAGTGAGGTGTTTTGATGGAGAGGCAGATGCTTCAGAAGTAAACACCAAATCAGCTAGACAGCTGAGGTCTTTAGCTAGAGATAGTAGAATCGATAAGAATATAGGGAGGGATATTGGTACACTTTCCCTCTAGACATGCCTTCTTTTGGCTGTGTTAATGTGCTACCCTTCCAGAGATGATTTAATCTGGAATCCTCCAAGGTATTGAACAAGTTATCAAATGTCTGCAAGAGTTGGCTGCGGGAGAGGTAATTTATGGGAATTATGGCACACAGGATCCCAATAAGATTCCTGTGAGGAAAGCTCTCTTGAAAAAAAGCTTGCTTCTTCCGCTTATGCTCATATATTGGCAAGCAGAACTGTGGGAAAAGACAATGGGGGAATGCCTTCCAGTGTTGGTGATTTTGGTGACCAAATGAGGCAACTGAGGAAATGAAATTGTATAGGGCATTCTTTAACCTAACAAGACTGTTGGAATAAACATTAATTGACCAACTCATCATTTCCTCATTACAATGACTTCCATAATAAATCATGACAAGGTTTTGGTCAAATATTTTAGTACTATATCAAACAGATGTTAAAGATTTTAAAATTCTCAAAAATCCAACTCCTGTTAAAAGCCAGTTGCAAAGCTTTTGTCAAGTGTGAGCAAAAGCAGGATGAAATCCAGACAGATGACTTTTTTTTTTCCATCTAATATTTTGAAAACAACTTTGAAATATGAAAAATATTTTTACTAAACTTAGGAGTTTCAAATCTGGAAACAACAAAACTAGTGCTAGTTTATCATGCTAATTTATGAAATTCAGATTCATAGCAACTTATCTGTTCAGAAGTGCATGGCACAACACAGCAAAAATGTTTCCCAGTAAGAGGAAATTGCTTTTATGTACTCATCTATCTAACCTACATCAAATTCTGCTGTACATTTCCACTTCCCCTTTAAAGGATGTTTAAGATTTTCCCAACATTTCCCTAAACTGCAAGTCAGATTTTTTTTTGTTTAGTGGTTTGTTGTTTGCTTTTATTGGTTTTTTGTCTATTTTCCTCCCACTATTTGTCCTGCTGAAATTTGTGGCATTCTTAACCTATGTGTAGAAGGAGAATAGATTTGAGGTTTCTAGGTATGTACCTTTAAACTGCTTTTCCTCTGTGTAGTCCCAACCCAGGATCATGAATGTGGTCACCCGAGAGCTTGCTTGCTTTTCCTTTGTAGAGTAAAAGTTTTACTTGTTAGACTACTGAACTACAGATAAAAAATGAGGCAGGTGCAACATTGAAGAATAACTATTGTCTGTGGTCCACTGAGTTCTTGTTCGACCTAAAGAGTATGTAGTTTTGGGAGGTCAAGAAAGAAAGAAGCTATTTTGAAACCTGACAAGAAGGAAGAACAAATGAGAATGGACTGAATGTTTATGAAATTCTGTCAAAAGTTCTAAGAATTCCGAAGATTACGTAAGCTCTGATAGAATCATATATATAGAGATATTTGTACACTGATTCTTGGTCACTCTCTGAGGACGTGACCCAACGCTGCTGTTCCTGCTAACCCCCCCCACGATAAAGTGCTGTTCAGAGTAACCCATCAAGAGTTCGAGTCTCGTATCAGGGTACAGCGGGAAGCTGCCGCCTTTTGCCGAGGTTTTGGCCCCCTTTTTCTGCTTCACTATGTATAGCAAGAGGTGTGTGATTTTCCAGATGTTGTCATGTTGCCCAGTTATTTTTGCTTATCAGGAATTACTGATGGTGTTTTGGGATTTTTTAATGTCTCCAGCTCAGGGCAGATCATTTGACAGCCTAGGCCTTATCTGTCATACTCCTGCACGACGTTCCACTAACAACTGTACGCAAAGCTACTTCATGGGCCCAAACACTGCAAACTTCAAATTCTACATTTTCTCCTTACAAAATCCTGATTCTTCTATTTCCTGTCCATCCTGTTGGGCGTGGGGTTCTGCTAACTGTGTGTACTTTGTGCTTAGTACACATCCTAAAGGCACTGTTTTCACATTTCTGTACATAAGTTACTGTGACTAAATGGCAGTCAGAAAGACTTTCTGTTTCTTCCATGATTTGGTGCCATTCTTACTATTTGTTTGATTCATGAATCTTCACATAGATTGCTGGTTCACTAGTTCACTTGTGAACATAGACACAGTTTAAACATGAAACTTTATTTTTACTGAGTCACTGTGTCCTGGAAGAGGCATTAATGAACCAGCTAAACTCTTTGGCCACTACCCTTTCTCCTCCCTCCCTGTTGCAGCAGTCCAGGTTGAGGTCAAGGAGCCAAGAGGCAGGTGCCGTTGAGGCTGCCTTGGGGGGTGGAAGCTGGACCCTGTGCCTCACGTTTCACACAGAAAACTGCAGGTGTCAGAGGCTAGTCCAGGAAGTGTGTACACTTTGCCCTCCATGCAGCATTTTGAACTGATTGGCTACCTTTGAATAGGTGATCTGCCATTGGGCCCTTCAGTTTTCAAAAGTGGAATTTCTAGGAGATGGCTGGAGAGCCCACACCCTGTTGGTTAGCAGGATTGGAGCCTTGGTGCCTGACTTCAGGGCACTTACCTGCTTCGTCCTAGCTGCAGAGTGTTGGGTCCCAGGGGCACACCACAGCAGCGTGCTCTCTTTCTCTCCCTCACTTCTTCCAGTTTTGAGATTTGTCTTTGGATTATCTCTGCCCTTTGGATTACAAGTTGCAGCTCTGTGCATCTGTTCATTCGGCAAAGTTTTGGTGACTAGAAGCTCAGCAGTTCGTGAGTGTCTCAAGCTAATTCTCTTGGGTATTTCTACAGTTCACAGACTGCTTCTCTGGGGCTTAACTCCACAGTGAAGCTGGGGGGGGGGGAGTCTGTCCTGCCTCCCAAGGCAGTATTGCTGTTTGTTTTCATGTATAAGAGTTCCCAGTTTGTTGCTCTGTATTCCACGTTTCTGACTTTTCTAGACTGTTATTCCATTGTTCATTAATGTCCTATGGTGTGTAATCAACCTATCATCCACTGGGCAAACGAACCTGGATCAAATTATCTCAGAAAAATAATTTTTGATATCTAATAAATCATGCTCATATTTTATCAGATTTCCACTGTTAAAATATATATATAAATAATAATAATAAAAACCTGCCCCTAATTGAATTCAGTGACATCCTTCTATACTTATTGGAACTGTCAAATGCCACCAGTGGAAGAGGCTCTTCAGTGCCAAATACCAGAGTGGAGGTAAACTCAGGAGGAGTCAAAGACTCCCCGAATTGTATTAGCTGCCTTCTGGGCCAAACCTAATCTTTTTTCAAGGGAATAGGTCCTCTTTCCTATGGAATTTGTAACTTAGAAAGAGTCAGTACTCATATTTTTCTTTCTGTAGATCCTAGTGTTTCCTGCCTGTTCAGCCTTTCCATTTCCTGCCTTCAGCAACTGCACCATAGGATCCTTCCAAAAGTGAATAGATGCAATGCAAACAATTATGAAATGCACTATACAAAACAGCTTCAGCAAAGTGGGAAGAACAAGAATCCTAGTCTTCATTAGTACTGAAATTAATCTTAAGGACAAGTGGCTCTCTAATTCTGATCTTGAAGGATGTACTATAATTACATCTTCTTAATCTCAGAACTTGGGCTAAGGCATTTTTTAAATTGGGCAAAATAATAAAACTGATGAGAGAAATAGGCAGTAATAGAATCAAATTTAATTCTGCAGAACTTTTTAAAATGGGGCCACAATAAATGTGGCCAAATGGTGATTAATTAGTTTATGATTAAAGCCCGTAGTTAAATCATATCTGAGTGTGAAGATATCCCCCGTATCAGTCAACCTACCTGAAAGGAGGTAGCAGCCAGGTGGGGGTTGGTCTCTTCTCCCAGGCAACAGCAACAGAACAAGGGGACACAGTCCCAGGTTGTGACAGGGGAGGTATAAGCTCGATATTAGGAGGAAGTTCTTCACAGAGAGAGAGATTGCCCATTGGAATGGGCTGCACAGGGAGGTGGTGGAGTCGCTGTCCCTGGAGATGTTCAAGAAAAAGCTGGATAAGGCACTTAGTGCCATGGTCTAGTTGATTGGATAGTGCTGGGTGATAGGTTGGACTGGATAATGTCAGAGGTCTCTTCCAACCTGGTTAATTCCATGATTCTATGACCTCAGTATAACTAATCATACTGTTTCTAGAGGTTAATTTAGTTGTCTTGAAAAAGTAGATGGAGGTTAGAAGAAGCAGCTAGTTCAGCAGGAGACACACCCGATCCGTGTTTCCTCTCATCTTAGAATGAGAGGTAGATCATGGAATAGAATTTGCTAACATGGAACATCCAAGTTCTTCTATGAAAACTGAAATCTGACTTTAAATCACTGTATATATCTCACATCTTCATAGAATCATAGAATCAACCAGGTTGGAAAATCCCTCAGAGACCATCAAGTCCAACCTATCACCCAGCACCTCACGACTAACTAAACCATCGCTTCAAGTGCCACATCCAATCCTTTTTTGAACACCTCCTGGGATGGTGACTCCACCACCTCCCTGGGCAGCACATTCCATGGCCAATTACTCTTTCTGTGAAGAACTTTCTCCTCACCTCCAGCCTAAAGTTCCCCTGGCACAGCTTGAGACTCTGTCCTCTTGTTCTGTTGCTGGTTGCCTGGGAAAAGAGACCAACCCCCACCTGGCTACAACCTCCTTTCAGGTAGTTGTAGAGAGCAATGAGGTCTCTCCTGAGCCTCCTCTTCTCCAGGCTAAACATCCCCAGCTCCCTCAGCCTCTCCTCATAGGGCTTGTGCTCGAGACCTCTCCCCAGCCTCATTGCCCTTCTCTGGACACATTCAAGTATTTCAATGTCCTTCCATTATGGAGCCCAGAACTGAACACAGTACTCAAGGTGTGGCCACACTATTTCTGATACAGGCCAGGATACCACTGACCTCCTTGGCCACCTGGGCACACTGCTGGCTCATGTTCAGCTGCTGTCAACCAGCACCCCCAGGTCCCTTTCTGCCTGGCTGCTCTCCGACCCCAGCCTGTAGCACTGCATGGGGTGGTTGTGGCCAAAGTGCAGAACCTGGCACTTGGACTTGTTAAATGTCATCCTGTTGGACTCTGCCCATCTGTCCAGCCTGTCAAGGTCCCTCTGCAGAGCCCTCCTACCCTCTAACAGATCAACTCCTGCTCCCAGCTTGGTGTCGTCTGCAAACTTACTAATGGTGGACTCAATCCCCTCATCCAGATCATCAATAAAGATGTTGAACAGGATGTGACCCAACTCTGATCCCTGGGGGACACCACTAGTGGCTGGCCTCCAGCTGGATGTGGCACCATTCACCACCACTCTCTAGGCCCAGCCCTCCAGCCAGTTCCTAACGCAACACAGAGCTCCTGTCCAAGCCACAGGCTGCCAGCTTGGCCAGGAATTTTCTGTGGGGGATGGTGTCAAAGGCCTTGCTGAAGTCCAGATAGACTACTTTCACAGCCTGCTCCACATCCACCAGGCTGTCACCTGATCATAGAAGGAGATCAGGTTGGTGAGGCAGGACCTGCCCTTCCTAAATCCATGATGGCTGGACCTGATCCCTTGGCTGTCCTGCAGGTGCACAGTGATTGCCCCCAAGATGATCTACTCCATAACCTTGCCTGGCACTGGGGTCAGGCTGACAGGCCTGGAGTTTCCATGCTCCTCCATCTGGCCCTTCTTGTGGATGGACATCACATTGGCCAGTTTCCAGCCATCTGGGACCTCTCTGGTGAGCCAGGACTGGTGGAAAATGATGAAGAGCAGCTTGGCCAGCTCATCTGCCAGCTCTCTCAGTACCCTAGGATGGATCCCATCGGGTCCCATGGACTTCTGAGTATCCAAGTGGCTCAGCAAGTCCCTAACTACTTCCTCCTGGATTTCAGGGGGATTATACTGCTCCCTGACCCCATCTACCCATTCAGGAGGCCAATTATCCTGAAGTCCTCCTGCCTTGCTGTTGAAAATGGAGGCAAAGAAGGTATTTAGTACCTCAGCCTTTTCCTCATCTTTGGTTACAATATTTCCCTCCAAGTCCAATAAAGAGTGGAAGTTTTTCTTGCCCCTCTTTTTGGCATTAATATATTTATAAAAATGTTTTTTATTGTCTTGCTTTCTCTTCCGAACTAGTTTGACTTTAGAATGCTCTGAAATGCCATTTTTCTTTTATCAAACATCTCTGGAAATGTTTCTAATTTATCTTATTTTAGTTATGGGATATGCATTTAACAAAACCAAAATCATCTGATACTCTATTCCTATCAATTATTATCAAAGGTTTTCAGCATGTTTCTGTAAGATTTTCAATGAAAACATTCCTAAAACTTCTGAAAGGTAAATGGAGTAATATATCCCATGAGATAGAATAATCTAAATAAACCAGGATTAAGTAAAAAATAATATTTAAAAAATAAGAATAATTTACATACCACTCCACATTTCTTTACAGATGGGAAAATTTACTCTTTGAATGCTGAGGAACTACATAAACTGTTCTGTCTTAGAGGTGAATAATGCTGAAACCTGTTGTTAATTTAATTTTAATCATTTGTATTAAGTAACAGACTCTTTTCATCAGTCTTGTATTATATACAGATCTACTTGAACACCCATTATAATAGGATGAATCTAAATAAAACTAGGTAAGATAATCTGAAGGTCAAATGTAAGCAAATTTCATTCACCACAGTGGTTTAAATCATAAAAAAATGGGTCAAACTGAATCACCAGGTTAACCTATGTATTTTCCCATGCTTCAGTCATGTCAGCTTCAAAAAATGAAAGTGCTAACTGGAGCAGAGCATTACGGAGCCTGAAATTCAGGTTGCAACATGAGAGGCTTCGTGTTCTGGTTGCTGCTTTTGGTTTCCAAGTCTTGGATGTTGGCTTCTTTCTACAGGCATGGCGGCAAGACGGGTGGGAGTTGGGTTGCACACTGGTGCTTGTCCTGTGGAACTCCATACAGCAGCTTTCCACTTCTAAAGGTTTCTTACCACACAACAGTAAAAAACCACAACATCAGTAAAAAACCACAACATCAGTAAAAAAAGCATAATGCCATTCACCTTCAGGTAACTTGTTACATGGTGAGGCCTCCTGGTACAAACCACCTTCTTAGGCTATGCTCCAAAGTATCTGTCTTCTGGACATCCCAAAATTTCCTCCAGAATTCTGGGTGGTTGTGTTTTCCCAGTCAAACTTGTTGCATCATCAGCACTACCCACTTATTTCATGAAGCACTGGTCACATAACGTGTGGAGGGGGTGTTGCCTCTGAGCATCACAGCACAGGCAAGCAAGGTGCTAAGAGGAGGGATGCTTCTGTACTCACTACTTCTGAAGCAACACAAACTCCCTTATATATTTCTAGTATCTCTTCAGTTGGGCTGTAGTGGGCTTCTGATTCTCAGTATCCCCAGCGCTAAAACCCTAAAGGCTGACTCCAGATTTCACCTGATATTTTCTGCCAGAGACTCCAAGTGGCACCATGCTCCCTGGCTGTGGTGTAGAGGACATTTTGCATCAATGGTCTCATCTGGATAGGCCCAAGTGCTACTTCACAAGCTGCTTCCTGCTTGATCTTCTCCAAGGCTTGTTATTGCTAAAGGCCCTACTCAAAATGGTTCTTCTTTCAGGTTACTCGGTAGAAAGGGCTCATGAGCTGAATATAAACTGGAATATGCATTCTCCAGAACCCCACAGGGCCTAGAAAAGCCTATGTCTCCTTCTTCTTAGATAGTGAAGACACAGTTGCCATCTTTTTGACCACATCCATAGGCACATGACAGTGTCCATCCTGTTATTTTATTCCCAAGAACAGAATCTTTTGTGCAGGTCCCTTGACTTTGTTCTTCCTTATGGCAAATCATTCAGAAGAGTCTGAATGATTCTTTTTCCGTTCTCAAACACTTCTTATCCCTTGTTGCTCCTAGATCATGTTATTCTGGCACAGAATCCTAATTTTTGTGGATGTCATTTCTACTTATTTACACACAGTACTGTGTGCTTGATATCTTAATTTTTTAAATATTTGTCTGTGGTCGCCTGGTTTAGTTCACACAGATAGTCCAACTGTACAGATATGAGTTACTATCAAGGAATTATGCAGTTTGACTGCCTAATTTTTTGTGCATTTACCTGGTTTGACCTCTCAACATTCCCATCCAACAGCAAAAGACATAGTAAAACTATATGACCTAGGCAAACCTTCACCTTACGAATTCCAGCTTCCACTTGCAAAGTTGGGTTTAGATTAGAAATTGTGGTCAAGGTTCAGCTGGGGCCATTCACCTGTAAGAATGTCGTTCTATCCACAGCTGGTTCCTTAATCAACACGAGGCACAATCAACATTTAACTGAGTAATTTCTATCCAACATTTTATCAGGTTGTATCTTTTCACTCCACCCTTTCCAGCTATCAAAAAAATATAAACCATAGGATGCAATTCAAGACCACAATTAAGCGAGGCAGTTAGAAGGTCAAAGTCAAGGCTTTGGGAACATAGCCCAGAGGCATAATAAATAACAAGAGATGATAAAATTCCCTTATATGAGATGACAATAAACCAACTTACCAACCAAGCAAATAACCTAGACTGCAGCTGACTGGCATGTTGAAACCACTCAACGGTAGCTGCAAGCTTTCAAAAGTCTCATGGTAATTCTGCAATCAGTTCAGATAAGCTGAATGCCTTCTCACTGACCTGATTCCCTAGTTTAGCTGATTTCTTCCTGTTAGCCATCCTAGACCACTGCATTTACACTGTAATCCTTCTTCTCCTCAGGCATACTCCCCTCTGGAAACAAGAGTTGTTTTTCCTTTCCTATTTATTCTCCTGTTGGTAACTAACATAATGAAAACCATCTTTAGTGTATGGTTCTTTTCTTCTTCTTCTTCTTCTATCCATGATGTGAGATCCTGTAGAAAGTTTGATCCTTTGTGTGTATTTCTTTCCTGCACCTGATGATTTCAGAATACCTAGCAGAGCAATTAAATGCTTCAGGAAGAATGACCACACAAAAACAGATATTCAGATAAAAGAAAGAAACCAGTTAAAACTTCCTAATAATTTCAGATTAGTGACTTAGTGATTTTCATAAACAGTTCCTACTTCTAATGCTCTTTGCTTACACACCCTGTCTTTATGTTTAGCATTAAAAATCCTAAAATAATGTATTTTTCACTTGGATAAATTTATACATTCTTGTTTACTAAAACTCTAGTTTTGTGATTGTCTGGGTGCATGAGCCCAGGTCTTGGCTGGGGTGACCTCTGTACCAAAAATGTGGGACTACTTGATGTCAGACACAGCCAGTTCCAGCCACCTCTGCAGTGGACCCACTTCAGGACACATCTGAGCTCTCTCTCTGCTTGGGCCAATAGGTCTCTTGGGGCTTCAGCACTCTGCACAGACGCTCCTGACTCACAGGTGGCACCTGCTCTGCTGGCTTGGCTCAGCATGGCAGTTTTCCTCTAGGCACAGGAAGGCTGTAGTGAGGTTCTGGTGTGTGAGCAGATGCTCAGGAGCTGGAGCAACTTTGGCTCGCAGGCACTGCAGCTTTGTGTTTGCGGCAGTTCTCCCCAGGGCTTGGCTTACATGGGCTCCTGTCCTTTCTACATGGCTAGACTCTCCTCCTACCAGCAGGACTCTTATGACCTACTAGTTTGGCCAGTGTTCATGGTCAGCTTTTGGCAAAGACTTCTTGCCCACTGCATGAATTGCTCTAGGCTGGTTCTAGGTAGCAAGGCTTGGCTTGATGAGGCTTTTCCCGGGTAGTGGATGAGGTCCCAAGTAACAGGCAAGGCTTGGCACAAGGCTTTTTCTGGGAGGCAGGCAAGGGCAAAGTTGTTTACAACTTTGGCTTATATTTAACATTTGCCTGAGATGTGAGTTGCCAATAGCAAAACTGGTAAATAAAATGATTAACCTATAGCATGGTGTTTAGGTAGAATTTGTCCATATAGAGAAAGAGCATAAGCACAACACAAGCATCCCATGAGCTGGGCACCTGAACTTTTTTACCACGAGCAGGCAAGAGAGGAAAAGACACCTGGGCAAGTCAGTGTTTCCCTAGACTAGTGATGCTTGGCCTTTTCGATTATGCTCTACACTGAAGTACCCACTCCAGGGGAGGGAGGAAAACAGGGTTGAGCCAAACATGTAGGGACATGTTTTGGGCTTATTTTGGACATGCTTTTGGGTGTATGTGCCCTTCCACCACACAGGGGTACTTTGCTCAATAGTGTGAAAATTTACCTTTAGAATAAAAAAAGAAGCGAAGTTCTTTGAGATTGGTTTAACAGGGTGCTCTGTCTTTTAATAAAATCATACTTTTCAGCAGCATGCACTACTTTACTGCTTATTTTTAACATTTGCATGATTTATGATAATGTTTTCCAGTAATTAAAAAAAAAAGAAAAAATAAATTGCCTTGTTCTCCAGATTTATTGTAAATTGTGTACCATTAAAGAAAGCATAGATACCATTATATGCTACTAATTTCTGTTAAGATCATAGAATCATAGAATCAGTCAGGGTTGGAAGAGACCACAAGGATCATCTAGTTCCAACCCCCCTGCCATGGGCAGGGACACCTCACACTAGAGCAGGCTGGCCAGAGCCTCATCCAGCCTGGCCTTAAACACCTCCAGGGGTGGGGGCTCAACCACCTCCCTGAACAACCTATTCCAGGCTCTCATCACTCTCATGGTGAAGAACTTCTTCCTCATGTCCAGTCTGAATCTCCCCACTTTCAGCTTTATTCCATTCCCCCCTAATCCTGTCACTACCTGATATCCTAAAAGGTCCCTCCCCAGCTTTCTTGTAGGCCCCCTTCAGAGAGATACCTTTTATCAAGACAAGAGACCTACTACCTGTGTTCCTAAAGCATGCTCATTGGCAGAAGTGTCCCCTTGATGAGCAGCCCAATCAGCTTTTCTTTTAAGGTAGTCAAGCTTCCTTTGATTATTCACACAACACAATTTTTCTTTCCTTGATAGGGTTATGCAATCTCAAAATAAAAATACCTATGTTAGTTAATGTTTAAGTTCACTGAACAATTCTACGATGAGTTGCATTATGACATTATTTCAAAGTAATTCAGCAGTGAAATCTTCAAACAGGATACTGACATTTTACAAATGTAAGTCCCCCCATTTTATGAATTTTTTTCATCCTATGATAGAGTTGCTTTAGTCAGACCCTCACATTTTTCTGGTTCCAGTAAAGAGCCGAAGCAACAGGAATCTTTTACCACAATTAAGACATCTAACATTGCATCAAGATAATATAAACACACATTCATGGGAATAAAGAACACTGCTACAGCAACAGTTGCCGTTTTACCAGTGGCAGATTAAGATTTGAGCAGAGAGTTCCTCAACTTTGATAATAACTTCATGCCTTCCAATTTTAGAAAAATAATGATCTCAAATTTAGAAACCATATCTACAAATCTTCAGCAGGTATAATTCATTTCCATATGAGCCCCATCTGAGGCACTAATGCAGACGAGAACAGCACCAGCCTTTAGACTGTGCTGGCCGCTACAGTAACAGAGTGTAGGCAAATAAAATACATACTTGTCAATGCCTGAAATGCAAACATGCATGCCTATTCTGAAAGTGGGGTACAGTTCAAGAGGAAAAAACAGGTTTGGCAATTCATAGATTTTAATTGTAATTTCATTGTTATTAAATGGGATTTATCTTCTACATTGTTTACACATTTTAGTTCCCTCAATATTCCTTCATGCAGCTGCTTTATATCATATTTTTTGGTTATTTTTCAGTAACTATGACAAAAAAACTATATCAGTGCATACAATACTGTATTTTTATTATTTACTTAATAGACAAAGCTTTAGAAATATCATTTAGAGTGAAAAAAATCACTCTTGTGAAGTTGTTTGGGTTTCATTTTGACTCCATAAGCCTCAATAAAGTTCATTTAAACTGTCTAGAAATTATTAATGATGATGATGATGATGCAAAAATCCATATCTGAGAGAATAATCTGTAAGGTATACTTGCAGGCACATGAGTAGCAGGAGATCCAAACATAATGACGCTAAAGATGTAATAAAAGGATATCTAGAGCTATCTATGGCAGTGATATCAAAGGCTGCATCCACAGAGCTGATAACCACTCTTTCATATTGAGGACATCAATACCCACATTTTAAATGTCCTACCATCTTGTGGGATCCTCAAGCCTAGCTAAACAACAAATATTTGCTATTTACAATATGGAAAAAGTTATGAATAGAGAACGGTACCTGAGTCTAGTCTTTTAATTACCACTGCACCACCAAAATGTTTTGTTGCCTGTATTCAAGCTGAATTTTCTTACATGCCTTATTCCACTCCTGTATGATGGCAGTTTCAAAACCCCATTCCTTCTTATTACACTTCTAGCTTGAATACAGTAATCTGTAGTTTATACCATTTTGGTTTGACAGCATTTTTGTTCTACCCACTCTTTCTTCTCTTTACTGTTGGTGTCTCTTTCTACCTGTCCCACAGGTTTACAGAATGCTCTCAGCTTCTCTCTCAACCAGCGTTTACCTAGCTCTTCAGCCTTTGCTTTAATCCATCATTGCTTAAATTTTCATAAAAAGACCGTGCCTCCAACTTTTATCAACTGGTGCCTCCCACTTCAGAAAGTATAGCCTGGCTTGTTTAAGTGAAGTCTAAGTACTGCCTTGTACAATGCGGTTAATATTTCCTGCTATTAACTAAAAAAAAAAAGAAAAAAAAGGTTTTTATATGCAGATATATTAAGGTCTTCTTTCTACTTGCTTGCAACTGGTTTTCTGTAATAGGAAAGCTTATTCATCTCTCAGTATTTCAAAGACTGATGGGCTTGTGTCATTCAATTCTTCCAGCATCCTATGTTGAAGACCTCCATAATGACAGCACTGCCTAGCTCTTTTCTGTTGAGCAGCATCTACCGTTCTTGCTTTGAAACCAGGATAATCTATTTAAAATAACAGCTTAAGTTACTGCTTTGTAATGTCTTTTAAAAGATTGACATACATCCAAGAATACTCAGCTTCCTGATCATTAAAACACTACAAAACCACAGTATGAATTTTGGGTCAAGCTCTTCCTTCAGTTGGAGGAGAAATCAAAAGAAGTATTTTATATCCTAAAAAGGCATCCAAATTGATGAGAGAATGGGTAAAATGTGATCTCACAACCATGTCCTGAGATAATGAGTTTTTCATTAGATTTGATGCTGTTTTCAGACTTCAAGAATCCCTCCCAAAATAGGCAGTAAAAAAAATCCTAAGTTTTATAATTTATATAGTTATTGTATTATTTGAAATTTTGCCACTTTAAGACTTAGTGACTTGGCACAGATGCACAAGAACAACCTTCAGATATATCTATACCATAAGACTTACAAGAGTGTATCAATTTGGAATCTGAAGTCCATCCTCAGGGTTTTCCGTTGCACAGATCTTCTTACCCTGTTGATTTTCAAGAAAACAAATCTGAGGTCTTCAGGCAGGAAAAATGGCACAATACAATGAGATTGCCTCAATGGATAAGCAGGAGACCAAAGTGGAAGTGATGACACCAGTAGTGAGATTTGCCCTGCATTGTATATGTATGTGTATGTGCTGGCTGGATGGCAGTTGCCCATCAAAGCCACTCTACCAGCTCCGCCTCAGCAGGACAAGGCATTTGATTGTTCTTTTTTCATCACTGTATTTCCAAACTGTGCCCCAGAAATCATAAAATGATGGTCTGAGCCTATTACCTGAAGAGATTCAAGTGTCACTCTGAATGCATGCAAATCCTTTGATGTCATACCTTGGGTTTAGTGTAGGCAGTATTTAGTGTTGCAGAATATATTTTTAAATTCAATTGTGCGTGAAAGGAGAAAAGTATCTTTGTTATCTTCAGCTGATGAAGCATTAGGATAAAAAGAAATATGAAAAAAAAATGTATATCCTCTTCATCCTGTTTTTAGTCCTCCATGGAGATATCAACATATAAAATACCCAAGCACTCACAAGACAGGCATAGTTTTCCATTTCCACAGTCCTTCCAAGAAAAATGCCAAGCTTTTCCCTAAAATGATTAAGGTGGCTTGCCCTACTACTTTAATTGGCAGGCTATTCCAGATCTTCATTATTTGGATGATGATTTTTCTAATTTTCAGTTCAGATTGGCTTCATTTATAACAATGAGATCATGTACTAATGGATCCTTTTAGTTCCGCTGAGTTTTAGCTACTTACAAAATACTCTTGGAGCTTAGGAAGGCTTCATGATCCCTTATCCTTAATCAGTCAGAATGATAGTGCTGCTTTCTCCTTTGTGCTAAAAATACTTTCCCATATGGTACTCTAGAATATTCTGTTATTTTTACCAAGAGGGAATGTCATGTTAGATGTAACTCTGAAAATTTTTCATCTAGTTTACCTGGTTTAATGGCTCCTTTTCTAGATTAAAGAAGTATCTTTAGATACTGCTTGCTGAGTCATGTACATACAGCAGCCTGACCCAGCAATAGCTTAGGTATCTTTACAATGTATTCCATTAGGAAGTTTATTGTACAAAGCTTTTCCTTTATATAGGTTAACATAATATCAGAAGGCAGCTTGTAATTGGTCATTAGTATGTCCAGGCAACAGTTGTAAGCTCATGATTGGCTACAGAGAGAAAGTCTCACGCGAATGCATAGATTTTTCCAAGGCTTAAACAAACGTCAGGCAAGGGATAAAGGATTCTATAACTCTGGATTCCACTGTCCTAACTTTTGCCTAGTTCCCGTTATTAGGTAACTGTGTAACCCCCACAGGTCACAGTGACCATTGGGAGTCACCTGTGTTTTTCTTTCTACACAGCTACATTCCATTCCCAAGGTTTACAGCCCATCAGAGACAAAAGATCTCTTTCTATCAGTAAAGCAGTGTCTGGAGTTCTGGTCCCTAAATCAATTCCTTCATCCTCTAATTCTTCAATTAAAGCAGGTACACCTTTAATGCAACTGACAAATTTCAAAGTTTTTACCAAAATACCAGCTTCTTTCCCTTTTCCATGATCCTACTATTCTGAGATCAGTGGACTTACAATTTCAGTGTGGTTTTGAATACTGATTACCGCTCTGTCAAAAAGTTATGTTTATAAATTGGTCCTTACTTCCTCATGTTTCTTCAGCTTGTTTCTTCAACTTATTTCTTATGTCTTTTCCTATCTCCTTTCATAATTCCTGATATAATACTTTTGGTGCTCCTAGTGAGATTTTTTAAAAAATCATTGTTATATAAACAGAATCAGAGAATCAGAGAAATCACAGAAATATTCAGGTTGGAAAAGACCCTCAGGATCACCAAGTCCAACCCAGAACCCTGCTCTACAAGGTTCACCCCTAAACCATAGCCCCAAGCACCACATCCAAACCACCTTTAAACACATCCAGGGTTGGTGACTCAACCACCTCCCTGGGCAGCAGATTCCAATGTCTGACCGCTCTTGCTGGGAAAAAAATTTTCTACTGTCCAATCTAGACCTACCCCATTGCAGCTTGAAGCCATTCCCTCTTGTTCTATCACTAATTACCACTGAGCAGCAGCAGCTTCTCCACAACCTCCTTTCAGGTAGTGGTAGAAAGCAATGAGGTCTCCCCTCAGCTTCCTCTTCCAAACTAACCATCCCCAACTCCTTCAGTTGTTCTTCATCAGATTTGTTCTCCAGGCTCTTCACAGCTTTCTTGCTCTCCTCTGCACTGCCTCCAGCACCTCCACAACTCTCCTGTATTGAGGAGCCAAACACAGGAGTACACCAAACAGTACTCGAGGTGTGGCCTCCCCAGAGCTGAGTCCCAAGGGACAATCCCCTCCCTGCTCCTGCTGGACACAGCATTTGTGATCCCAGCCAGGATGCCTGTGGCTTTCTTGGCCACCTGGGCACGCTGCTGGCTCCTCTTCAGCTGCTTGTCCATTAGCACCCCCAGGTCCTTTTCTAACAGACAGCTTTCCAGCCACACTGCCCCAAGCCTGGAGCATTGCTTGGGGTTGTTGCAACCCAAGTGCAGGACCTGGCACTTGGCCTTGTTGAAGCTCCTCCTGGTAACGTTGGTGTGATGGTTTGAAATCATCTTTTTAATTTTTCTTCCAAAAGTTCAAGCAGAGAAAGCGAAAGAGTGTAAATAAGTTACTATTGGGTGTAAGAAAGCAAAATAATGATTGTTCTAAACACTTCCATTGGATAGATAGAAATGTTTAAGAGCCACTTCTCAAAAAAAGTAGGGGCAGTCAGGGCAACTTGCTGGGGTGTCTGGCTGCTGCTGATTCTTCTCTTCTGGCTGGAGATAACACACTGACCTTGGCAAGCTAAGTTAACAACGCCTTTGCTTCTATCTCTCTGCCTTCTGCCAGGGGTGTCTGGGGGGGAGGCCCTTTGGGAGGTCCACTCAGGGGAAGCAAAGGGAGCTTGGTTGTGTTTTTCTGTTGATTGTATATATTTGTAAATGTTGTGAATAGTGTCTATTTGTACTTATTCATTGCATTTCATCATAGATTGTAGATCTGCTTGCAAATACAGCTTGAATTTGCTTTCCAGACTGAGCTAGCCTGGTTATTGTCAGTGTGGCGGGATTTCAGCTCACACTGACACAGTTGGCCATGGATCCAATCTATCCAAGACCCTCTGTAGAGCCTCCCTACCCTGGTGCAGATCAACATTGCTACCTAACTTGGTGTCATCTG
Source organism: Indicator maculatus (assembly GCA_013399975.1). Lineage (NCBI taxonomy): Eukaryota > Metazoa > Chordata > Aves > Piciformes > Indicatoridae > Indicator > Indicator maculatus. Next base: position 31,084 of record VXBD01012022.1, on the reverse strand, counting down.
CAAACTTACTGCTGACACACTCTATGTCTTCATCAAGGATCAAAGAAGATGTGAAACAGAAGTGGTCCCAACACTGAGCCCTGAGGATCACCACTTGTGATGCCAGCTGGGTTTAACTCCATTGACTACCACTCTCTGGGCCCTTTCACCCAGCCAGTGCTTTACCCAGCAGAGCATTGCTCAGCCAAGCCATGAGCAGCCAGTTTGTCCATGAGAATTCTGTGGGGAACAGTGTCAGAGGCTTTTGGAAAGTCTGGGTAGACAATATCCAGAACCTTTACCTCATCCAGTAGTCAGTCATCCCGGCATAGAAGGAAATCAGATTGGTCATGCAGAACCTGCCCTTCATAACCCCATTCTGATCCCCAGGTTGTTCTCTATATGGTGTGTGATGGTGTTTGAGATGCCCTGCTCCATGTCCTGCCCTGGGACCAAGGTCACACTGGCATCTCTATAGTTCCCTGGATTCTCCTTTCTTCCTTTCATGTAGATGGGAGTTACATTTGCCACTCTCCAGTCTATTGGGACCTCCCCAGTTAGCCAGGAGTTGACAACAGGCCACAATAATATACTTTAGTATTTTGATAAGTAAGGATTGAACAGTCATGTACAGGGCTGCTCATCTAATTGCTCTCCCATGTGTATAGCTTATTTTGTAAAGAGAAAAAAAATTAGGGGAAAAGTTGTATTAGAGATGAGATTGATTTTACTTCTAGAGCTCAGTCATGTGGGATAGATTAAAAAGAAAAATCCAGTATGAAAACAAAACCAAAGCCCACAAAATCCAGTTCTACTCAGCTGATTTTCATCATAGTGTGTCACCAATGTAAAACTTAATGAAGATCAAAAATGTATACAGTGGATACCAAATAAAATAAACTGACTGCAGTACTTATGGGCTCAGAGGATAGAACACAGAATACAGTTGTACCTTTGTCACATTTTTATAACCAGTTTTCAAAATACAAAATTCAATATTTGAATTCCTTATAGTGATTAGCTTATGCTTACCAATTTTCTGCTTCTTCCCTGCAGATGCACTGCAATGAGTTTTATTATTTTTCATTTAACCAGCTGCAGATCCAGCTACTACTTTATTCACTTTAAAGTTTTCATAAAGTATGAGAGAGAAAATTCTTTTAAAATACTTTCAGTGCTTGCTGATTTGATAAATGTATGCATTTACTATACAAATAGAGCAAGATTTAGAAAATTAGGAATATTAGAAAACATGTTACTTTTTTGGAAAATTTTAACAGTCTTACTCAATATATATTGGCCAGGCTATGAGTGAGGGATGTTATACAGCTAATGGTTACTAGAGAAACAGAATTTACTAACCTGCAATATTCTTGTGCTGGTTTCAGCTAGGATAGAGTTGATTTTCTTCACAATAGCTAGTACAGGGATATGTTTTGGGTTTGTCCTGAAAACAGTGTTGAAAATTCATGTTTTAATTACTGCTGAGTAGTTTTTACACCGAGTTATGGTCTTTTTTGCACCTCACACCACTCCACCAGCAAGTAGGCTCGGGGTACACAATAAATTGGGAGGGGACACAGTTCAGACAGGTGACTCCAACAGATGAAAGGCTATTCTATACTTCATGACATCATATTCAGCATACAAAGTTGGTGGAAGGAAGAGGAAGGAGGGTGATGATGTTTGTTCTCCCAATAACTGCTAACAGAATCACAGAATTACAGACTGATAAGAGTTGGAGGGGGTCTTTACAGATCATCTAGTTCAACCTCCTTGCCAGAGTGGGATCATCTAGTGTAGGTCATGCAGAAATTCACCCAGGTTAGTTTTGAATATCTCCAGAGAAGGAGAAAACACAACCTTTCTGTGCAGCTTGTTGCAGTGTTCTGTCACCCTCACAGTGAAAAAGTCTTTCCTCATGTTTATGTGGAACCTCCTATGCTCCAGCTTGCACCCATAGCCCCTTGGCCTATCACTGAAGATCACTGAGAAGATGAAGTCTTGTTGCCTTGGAGGTGGCTGAACACCTTCCTGCTGACAGGAAGTGGTGAATTAATTCCTTGGTTTGGTTTGCTTGCATGTGTAGCTTTTGCTTTCCTTATTAAATTGTCTTTATCTCAACCCATCTCACTTTTACCCTTCCAATTTTCTTTCTAATTTCATTGAGGGGGCAGTGAGTAAGTGGCTGTGTGGTGGTTAGTTGCCATCTGGGATTAAACCATGACAACTCTCTAGAAAATCCAAGTCCATGGTTTGTAAGAATGAGAGGGAATACTTGTTCACTTTCTGTAGAATAAAAATTAATTATATAATTTAGATATTTTCTGTGTAAAGTAGATAATACTCTCATTTACAGTTACTTAATCTCAACTTTGAACAGTCCATTAGACTAAAATTGTGCATCTTTTTTCCTAAAATACCTTCCATTTTTTTCCATTGCTGATCCACACCTTCATCTTAATATTGAATATTCTTCTAGTGAAAGGAAAATCTCAATTCATTAGTTCTCAAGGGGGAAAATTAATTCAGTGTTATTGTGGTTTGAGACTGGTACTTTAGCCTAATATCTTAATTATAAACAAGAATAGGAACTCTCCAGACATCTTTGAGTAAAAAGGTAAATAAAGCAGGGGATTGGATACAGAACAATACTATAGATATCTCTATATAATTCCATTTGTTTGCTGATTAGGATACAGTGTCATGGTAGGGCTATGACACGGCCCAGTACAAACCCAGACAGGCCTTAAGATGTCTAGACAAGGTCAGTTTCTCTCGCCTCCTTCCTGCAGAAAGACACGGGAAAAAGAACAAAGGAGACAGGACTCCTGCCTGTCTGGAAAAGAGAGCATGTAAGATGACCACTGCTCCCCTAGAAACAAGGTCTTTGCTTCTGCCTTTTATGGCTATAGCCTGGCAGAACACCTTTCCATTGGGCAGCTACACGTTAGCTTCAGTGTCCCATTGGCCCAATCAACATCTGATGATTTCTATATATACAAGTGACTTGGTAGTCGCCTTTGCCTTGCTCAGACCTTGCTCAAGCCTTGCTTTAAGCGTTGTTCAAGCAGAAGCTGCCTCTAGTTGCCCTGCAGGCCCTGTCTCAAGTGCCTGGTCCAGAGCCTAGGTTAAAGATACAAGCCATACACAGCAAGCTGAAAAAGCCATAAGCCTAGAAGTCAGATCAGCCTAGCCTGCTTCCCCTTGCCACTAGACTCATGCCGTGCCTCAGTTTCCCCAGGAACCAAGCAAGTGCCTGTCGCAAAGAGCGTCAGTCACTGCCTGCCATCCGCTGCAGCCAGACCAGCCTGGGACCAGGTGGTGAACTCTCCTTGCTGGCAATCTGCCATGCCAGAGCCATACGAGAGCAGCCCCAAAGCTAACACAGCAGCAGCAGCATCCCTCATGTGGGTAAAACCAGCTGTGAGTAATTAATTCATCACCCTTTGGGTTTAAAGGTTCTTATCGAGTCTCCCCCTGCTGTAATCGAGCTCTGTCTGCTCTTGGGGACCTTCTCTTTCCAAGTTATTGCCTCCTAGTTTGCATAGAATTGTTTGTATTTTGCCCTAAGACTGCATATTCCCATTGTAAATCTATATTCCAACTGTACAACCATCCTATTGAACAAGTTTTGGCAATTTATTAATAAAGGGTTACTAATATTTTATTAATACCCATTTGCCATATCATTTATTATTATTGTAAGGGTAATTAATAATATTCACTAATAATATTCATTAATAATATTCTTTCAAGACACACATATCTCCTGAACACATTGCACTATGAGGAAACAAAGGACTGTTTGTGAAGGCACTTGAAAAAAGATGTAAGTAGTAGTAGCAGCATCTCTTACTGTTATGAATAAAGAGGGAGAAGACAGGGAATTGTTAAAAAAATAAATTATTTATTAACATGGCTTTTCCTCCCATGTAACTACATACAAAAGTTATTAAAGATTATAAAGTTTCTGTATTTGGTTGAGAATATCTTTACAAGAGGAATGGTTACAAACAGTTTGAGAAACACTATTTGGAAAAGGGAAATCCAAAAGCAGTATGTTACCCCTACTAACAAAAAGTAAGAATTTCAGGAGACTTTAGTAGTATGTCAATTACTCACAAATGCTATTTGCTGATTGTGGGAATTCCTCTTTTGTCTCTTTTTATTGGAAAATATGGGTTTACACAGAATCAACCAGGTTGGAAAAGAGCTCAGAGATCATCAAGTCCAACCTATTGCTTAATCATAGAATCAAGAATCATAGAATCAGTCAGGGTTGGAAGGGACCACGAGGATCATCTAGTTCCAACCCCCCTGCCGTGGGCAGGGACACCTCACACTAGATCAGGCTGGCCAGAGCCTCATCCAGCCTGGCCTTAAACAACAGGTGCTGAATAAAACGGTACTAGATGTTATACATGTGAAAGATACATGCAGCGAGACAAATTGATGGGTTCGCTGGATATCTGCTTCTGCCCGAGGATGGCCCCGTTCGGGCGGCGCTTTCTTTCTCCCTCCCGGCTCCGTGGGGGGGACAAGGTTGGGTTTCTCCTCCCGTGGTCTGCAGGAAGGGCAGTTCGCTTCTTTGTCCTCCCGCGGTCCACGGGGAGGGCCTGACTCACTGGCCTGGAGGACCAGCTTGGCAGGGCCGGTTCCATAGGCAGGTCTCCGGTGGGGGGGGTGGTGCGGTAACGCGATACTTCCCCCCCTCGGCTCGGCTCGAGGTGAGCTGACTGCCGCTTCTCTAGACGACTGTTGCCATTTAAATTATAATGGTACAGTCATTGCCTTGACTTCAATGGAGAGGCTAATCTTTTCCTCTCTCTTCTCCCTCGGGGACACCCCGGGTGTTTCGCCCTGATACCGGCTGCGGAGTGGCTACAGGGGCGGCTCCCTTTCTCTCCCGTGGTCTGCAGGGAGGCCACGCAAGATGCGTTTCCGCTTATTTGGCTGCTTAATTAGCTTGCAGCGTTTTCTGGACTGCCGGGCTTGGGCTAGTCCTTCCCCCTTCGGGTTACAGCTTACCCTCTTTTGGGAGCTTCCCTCAGTCCTCTTCGACTGGGTCTATGTCGCATCTCTGGCGACGGGGTCATCCTTTGCGGGTCCTCGATGCACACTCTGTGGGCTGGCTTCCATATTCGCAGAGGCTTCCGAGTACGCTTGCGTGGGAAGGCTTATAGCTTACTCAATCGTGAGTTGCATGACGGGTGAAAGCAAAGGAGAGAGCAACGTGGCACCAAAATGGGGCAATACTTATAGACACTCAAGGATGGACATAGCCAATGGGCACACTTGCCAACAATTTGCTTCCACCTATAGAAAAGGTGAAGTTAGAATTATGCCCTTAGATGGACAGAGCATAGGCATCCCATTGAGATGGGTGCCTGCAGTTGTTTATTTCCTTAGGAGACAGGCTAGAGCCTGAACCTTTGTCTTCCCCTCCTGAAAGGAGAGTGGAAGGGGGGCCTTCTCAGGACATGTTGGGACAAGTTAGCTGGTATCAGGGGGCATAATTCTGGGCATGTGATGCCTTCACTACACATGTCCATATCCCTCTTGTAATAAGGGCATTCCTACCCAGTTGTCTTCCCAGTTGTTTCAGGAAACATTTGCTTGTTTTTTGATGAGGCCATTTGTCCTTCCAGCAATACTATTTGGCTGTGGGTAATATGGGATACGGAAAATTCATTTAATCCCTTCACTTTGCACCCAGTCTTGTGCTGTGGTTGCAGTGAAGTGTGATCCGTTGTCACTCCGGATACACTCAGGCATAGACAAGACACTGAACCATTGTTTAAGAGCTTCAATTGTTTGAGCTCCTGTTATGGATTGAATTAGATACCCCCAGTAACTTATTCTTTCAGAAGTCTCCCCCAGAGAGCAAATCTCACCACACTCAGAATTTGGAAGTAAAAATGGAATTGTATTTACAAAAAGCAACTAAATAAAACAGTATGAAAGACAATAGACATGTACGGGGTATATTTACATATATAGACAGTTTAACAACAGCACAAGACCCCCCTGTACCTTTGATTCAGCTCTTTGTCCTCTCTTGGGAACAAAGGGCCCCAAGATAGCTATGCAAACCACATGCTCCCTCTCACCCCCCCTCCCTGCCCCATACCTTCAGAGAAGTAAACTACAGAGGCCTAAGGTCAGAGGGAGGATAGCACGGTGAGATATTGGGCCAGTCATGTGAAAGCCCTATGACTACAGCATTACTGTCTTTTTCAGCAGCCACAGAGAGCTTTTAAACTAATGGAAGTGGAAGCCTTAATTCAGGACCCAATGACATTTAGTATCAACTACACTGGAAAATTTTTTTTTTTTAAACAGTGAATAGCTAACTACTTCATGCCTGTCTTGCATAACAATTTGTTCAACAAATGCTGTAATTATGTGCAGCAGAAAAGGTAGTGACAGACTGCATGCTTAAGACAAAAGCATGTCTCTTTTTAAAGAAAAAATCAGGGCTGAGAGACCCATTTCAGCTAGAGAAAACTGTGTGCTCACGGCCCAATCATTGCTGATGTGAATGCTGTTCTTCAAATATTGAACTGCATTCTCCAGCTTTTAAAGTAGCATAGGACAATCTTACAATAGTAATTAACATTCTTAAAAAGAAAAGGAACTGTAAGCCATTTGTTCACAGAAATTATCCTGTCATAAGTTCTGAAAGCAGTCAAAAACTTATTCGTATAGCTAATATATTGACATAAGTGTGCTGAAAAGAGAAAACCTTCTGCACTTACTAGTGCAGAATTATGACACACTCTTTGGTTTATTCATTGTTTGTAGCATTTAGCTGAGACTTATTATGTAGAATTAACCCAGGCATCAATCAAATATTCATGCATTTCTTAAAATGTGTTTGAAACAAACATGTAAACATTGTAAATTTTATAAGGCAGTCTTTTGTAAAGCACAGACATCAGGACTGCGTTCTCTTCTACCAGAATGGGCTATAGCTGAATAGTACACATAAACATTGATGTAGTTTGCTTCTTAAATTAGCATAATGGAGCTTAGTAATCATCGAATCATAGAATTGTTAAGGTTGGAAGGGACTTCAAGGATCATCTAGTTCCATGGGCAGGGACATCCTCAGAGCCACATCCAGCCTGGCCTTAAAAACCTTCAGGGATGAGGCTTCCACCACCTTCCTGGGCAACCTGTTCCAGTGTCTCACCACCCTCATGGTGAAGAACTTCTTCCTAATATCCAATCTGAATCTATGCATTTCTAGCTTTGTTCCATTCCCCCAGTCCTATAACTACGTGACATCCTAAAAAGTCCCTCCCCAGCTTTCTTGTAGGCTACCTTCAGATACTGGAAGGCCACAGTTAAGGTTTCCTCGGAGCCTTCTCTTCTCCAGACTGGATGCTCCAACTCTTTCAATATGTCCTCATAGGAGAGGTGCTCCAGCCCTCTGATCATCCTCATGGCCCTTCTTTGCATATGCTCCAACATACCCAGATTCTTCCTGTAACAGAGGCTCCAGAACTGGACACAGTACTCCAGGTGGAGTCTCACCAGAGCTGAGTAGAGGGGGAGAATCACCTCCCTTGACCTGCTGACCACGCTTCTCTTGATGCAGCCCAGGCTCTGATTGGCTTTCTGGGCTGCAAGTGCCCTGCTGGCTCATGTTGAGCTTCTCATCCACCAGCACCCCCACGGCCTTTTCTTCAGAGCTGCTTTCAAGCCAGTCCCTGCCCAGCCTGTATTTGTGCTTGGGATTGCTCCAACCCAGATGCAAGACCTTGCATTTGGTCTTGTTGAACATCATGAGGTTGGCTTGGGCCCAGCTCTCCAGCCTGCCAAGGTCCCTCTGGATGGATTCCTTCCCTCCAGGATGCCAGCTGCACCACACAGCTTAGTGTCATCAGCAAACCTGCTGAGGATGCACTCAATGCCACTGTCCATGTTGCCAACAAAGATGTTGAACAAGAATGGTCCCAGCACTGATCCCTGAGGAAATCCTCCACTTGTCCCTGGCCTCCACTTGTAAAAACAAATACATTACCTGGCAAATTCCACTAACTGAAAGCAGCTGCCTGCTCTCTATATTCTGTCTCAAATATTTTCCATTATTTGCTTGACCATGGCACAAGATTTGACTCCTTTCAAAAGGCACATTAGCTGTGTTCCCACAGTAAAAAAATGTGAGGGTGGCTGTGTCAGCTGCTGTTCTGCAAACAACAAAAGCTTCTAAGATTAATGCAGAAGACATGGGTTTGCAAAACCTTTCTAAGTGAAGAACTCCATGCTGCAAACTTGTTTAAGATTAGATGGATAGTATGAGCAACCAATGGTATTATTTAGAAGGGGTGGTGGATTGTGGTAGTTTCAGGCTGAGCCTGGAAAATTTTCCACAGATCTTGACAGAAAGTAGTAGAATGTAAATAAATTGCTATTGGATGTAAAAAGAAAAATAGTGATAAGCTCTAAACAATCCCATTGGACAGATAACAGACTTAACATTTAGATCTGTAAACTAACTTTCTCTCTTTTCAGCTTCTTTGCTCTAGCAGATACTAGCTCTGGCTTCTGCTGGCTTTGCTGACCTTGGCTGCATTGCTTTGTTGTGGCTGAGTATCTAACAAACAATTCTCTGCTCTTTTCTCTCCTCTATCATTTACAGGGGGGTAGGGAGCAGGGAAGAGGGAGCTGTTAGTAGCCCCCCTGGTTTGTCCAGGGGGTTCTTGTGCTGTTTATAAATTGTAAATATCTGTAAATATTGTATATTTTGGACATACTCATTGAATTTCATTTTAGATTGCAGTTTTGCTTGTAAACACAGCTTCATTTGCTTCCAACTGAGCTGGTCTGGCAATTTTGTGTTGGGGAGAATGTTCAACCCACCACATTACAAAACAAAACCATTGCACGTGTGCCAAAAGAAACATCCTGCAAAAGCTGGAACCTTTGGACATGCTTGGACTTGCTTTTATAGGAAACTATTTTTAGTGCTTTTATAGGGGACTGTTTTCAGCATTTGTACTAGGCTGAATTCTATTGGTTAAGAGGGTTAATGTACAAGATAAGAAATCCTATATAATTCAGCTGTTTTGGGCAATTCAAGGATTCTGCAATTCTCTTATAAAGCAATTCTGCTGTTAGGCAGCAACAGAATTCGTGCCCTTCATTCATCACAGGTGGCCATTTTTATAAGCTTCTAATCTTCAGAAGGGGTTTATTTTTGGTTGTTGTTTGGTTTGTTTTAATATTGTTTTTCTTTTTCCTACAACAAGCCTTTCTTTGCTGGCACAAAAAAATTTTAATTATAATAAGCAAGACCTCCCTCACTAGCCAGTTTTGATAGAAGAAATAAAGCTATGAGCCCTTTTTCTCACAAGCTTTGTACAGACATGAATTTTTAAAAACACAGGCAAAAAAAGTAAGGAAAATGCTAAGTACATATAAAATCATGCACAATTTGATAAAGACTGCTACCTTTACAGAAAATCAGTATTTTTTTACTTGCTTTTAAGGGATGATGATTTAAGAATCATATTTATCCCTGGAGTTATAACAAGACTTTACTTAATCCAAGCAGTTTGGAGGGTCTGTATCATGTCAGATGGTATATGTTAAAACAGATGAGCATCTGTGTAACTTGAATATTTGAGATGGAAGGGTCTAAGAGCTAAATGATAATACAACAGACTTTTAAAGTAGTATGGTAATTTCAGGCTGTGCCTGGAAAATTTCCCACAGATGCACAGAGCAGAAAAGTAGTAGAATGTAAAAAAGTTACCATTGGATGTAAGAGAGAAAATAGTGATAATATCTAAATAATCCCAGTGGTCTGACTACAAACATAAGGTTAGATTTGTAAACTAACTTTTTCTCTTTTGGTTTCCTTCGCTCTGGTAGATACTAGCATCTGGATTCTAGATACTGCTTCTGCTGGCTTTGCTGACCTTGACTGCATTCCTTTGTTGTGGTTAAGTACTAACAGCCTACTCTCTGCTCTTCTCTCTTTTACCTTGTACAGGGGCAAAGGAGTTTGGGGGTTTGGGGGCTGTTGTTTTTTGTGTTGTTTATAAATTTTAAATATATGTAAATATCATATATTTTGTACATATTCATTGCAGTCCATATTTTAGATTGTAGTTTTGCTTGTAAATATAGCTTCATTTGCTTTCCAACTGAGCTGGTCTGGCATTTTTATGTTGGGGGGTAATTTCAACTCACAAGCAGTGAGCAGAAAAATGCCAAGTGATATTTAGAATGCCTATTTCTTTTAAAAGCACAGAGAAAAACGAGATGTCTTTCAAAAGTTGAAAGTATGCAAAAAGGTTATTTTCAAATATTTATGCATCTGAAGCTGTCACAGCTTATGAGAAGGCAAATTTATAGTAAAATAAACTAAAGCAATAAATTCCTCCCAAGCCTTTGATGTTCCTGCTGTTTATAGAGTCAACACAGATGACAGAGTAATGAACATCTAAGAACTTCATCTAAGGATTCATTCATTCTAATTAATTATTTATCTTAGAGTTTTTAGTGTGTTTCCTCACTAGTATCTCTTTTCTGATTAATAAAATTGCATTGTTACATTGAAGAGTAAGAAGAAGTCTTGTGCCTTATCTTCTTTTCCTTTTGTTGCAGTAAGAGAATGATTCATTGATTATAGTGGAACAAAACCTCCTCACGGATTATCTAACAAAAAATTGCAGAGTAAGGATTGTGAGGCAAATACACCAGTTCATACATTTCCCCACTTTGACAGGTAAACTGACCTCACAGTTACTTAAATAAGGTCCCTTTTTGTATACTATTTCTCCTAATTACTCTATTGAGAAGAAAAGAGCAGAGGAAGCTAAAGAGATTTTGTTCACAAAACAAGCTAATGAGTTTACCTCCAGAAGTAAAGAAGCCCTTGGGGTCATTAAGCCAAGGCAAGAAGCAGCAGTGGTCCTCTGTTATCAGGGAGTCCTGTGACATTCTTACATTACAGCAGTTCTACAAATCTCCCATGTTGTTTTGTGCCAAAAGAACACTTCAAAGGTCATTACTCAGGTCTACAATCCCGTGTCATGTAACAAGAAGATAATGATGTCCTCGTGATTCAGATGTGTTCGATCAATGAGCAACAGACTTAGGAGGAACGATGGAGCATGGAGCTTTCTCAGGAAATTAGAGGTATAGAGTATGAAATATTGTAGAAAACAGGCATGAAGGGAGTAATAAAAGGAGTAGAAAGGTTTTTTCCTGATATTTTATATTTTCCTTCTCACTATTTTCTTTTAAAAGTTACTAAAAACATGACTAGTAGCATACATCATGGAGTCAAAAGAGAAATGTGACTGATATGAAAGACATTTAGAAGATCTAAGGAGATCACAGCTTGGAGAGCACATAAATTAATAGGATTACAAAAAAAAAAGTTATGTCTACTTGTTGTAGGGTGCTCTGAACCCCCCACCCCCTACCTCCATCTGTGGAGCTTTGAATGGGGGAAGAAAAAGGTGTGAAATTCTTTTCCCCTGCCCCTGCAGGCTTCAACAGGGAAAGGCAAAAAGGTGCCTTTCCCCCCACCAGAAGCTAATGTCCCACAAGGACATCACTTGTGGGGAAAGCCTGCGCTGGGAGCTGGAATGGTGATTGGCTGGGCTCTTGGTGCCCAGGGTTTATTGGCACTGGACACATTGTCTGGTGAAATCTTAAACAGTGACCAGAAAGTGGCCTTGGACTAGTTTTGGGACTCGTTTTGGACTGGGACTTGTATTGGGATTCACTGGATTCTCAGCGAAACTGGAGAGCTTTGCCTGCAGCGCCCGGACCTGGCTGCTCCCTGGATCTGCGTCCCTGGGTTCCTGCTCCCTGCCTTAGGCTGGAGTCACCCTGCCTGCTGTAAACTGTTTGCTGGGAACAGTGTAGGTTCTCTTGTGCTACTAATGCAGGCCTGATCCACAAGATTTGCCTCATGGGAGCTGTGTCTGGAGACACTCTCACTTGGGAGGGTCCTATTTCTTTGGATTTATGCCTCGTGATCCACAAATTGGATTATAAAGGTTGCAGTTCTGGAGGCTGCCGCCAAGGAGAGATCCAGGGACCATCTCCAAATTCCTACCCTGCCTTCATGAGTAAAATCCATCACTATCAGCTTTTCCCTCGGGTCTTGGTTTGCCAAGTGGGGTAAAGCTGGTTTGTGGCTTAGCCTTTTCCATTTTCTGAATTCTCTAAATTGAACTAAAGTTGCCCATAAGCATCCTGGTGGAATTCGTGACCAAACAGAACCTGTAAATAAAATGTACCTAGTCTTGTATGGAATTTTGGGGTGGGGTTTTTGGGAAAATAAAGATAATTGTATTTTTATAATTCCCACCTCGTTAAGTTATTCCTAACCAAAAACGTTACTATAACTGGGTTTGAGTGACATTTTTGCATTTCTTTACTACAAAGACCATCTACTTTGAGGGGAAGGTTTCTGATGATATGCTTCACTTTAACTAGGGAAGTTTAAACCATATGTATCAGTTTCTTTTCTTTTTTCTCTTTTTTTTCCCTGGTTGTCAAGAAATTATTTATGATACTAATTATACTTCGAAGTTTCTTACCACCACACAGAATAGAGCAGTAAGAGAACAGATTCCATACACTAACTAAAGGCTAAATTCTCCAATCATAACCAATAAGAACACAGTCATACAACTTTTTTTTTTTTTTTTTTTGCTTTAAGAAACTTATAAAACCAATAGAAAGTCTTAGTTAAAGAAGGTAGCTATGAGTAACAGACAGAAAGAAAGAACGGGGGAAATTGCCTGCATATTATTAAAACTAAGGGGTAGATTCAGTATGCAGGATGCATCCACCTGCTAAATTTATATGCTGAGGTAAAATATTACTAATGAGAAAGACAAACCCTCATTCTTCTTTGAACAGTAAAGGTATACAGTGTATTCCACCTTTATTTTTTTTTTTTCATAATCTTACAGATATTATTTTAATTTAAATACTGGTGAGGAAGTTGTCCTTTGAAAGAGAAAAATAAAAAGGAAGACGTGCAGTGTCTGTGGTTCTCATATGCATGATATAAAATATTAATTTGTTTAAAAGTGAAAACTACTTTGCAATCTAAACTATTTAATCTAAATATTAATATTTTTGTTTTGAATAAACAGTCATCTCTGTTCAGTGTTGGTAGCTTTTATATTCTGAGAAAAAAATAGACAAAGATACTGGAAGTCAAAGACTTATGTACAGGACAAAATGCTAATATCCAGTATATTTGGAACAGGGCTTTTCGCCCTTGCACTGCACTGTCTGGCTCAGCTATATAATTAATAAATCTTGTATATCTTTGTGGTGGTTTGAGCCCTGACTGGAGTTTAGGAGCTCAAATGACAACAGATTGAGATTCCTCCCCCCTTCCTTTTTCCCCAGCAAGGTGAAGAGGGAGGAAAGGAAAAAAAAAGGTAGGGGAGAGGAGAAGTAAATTCACAAAAGAAATAGTCTGGAATCAGTTTGGAAGTAGAAGAGGTAAATTAAAAAAAAATATATATATATCAGTAACAGGGAGGGCTCACAAAGGTGAGGAATGAGGATAAATGGGAAAATATACAAACCTAAGGCTGGATGGCCTTGTATTCCCCTGGATGCATGTGGATTCAGTTGGAAGAAGTAAGCCCTGGCCACACGGTCAGTGCAGGAGGCAGCGGCAGCAGCGATATTCTTTGGAGCGGATGAGGCANTGGGGGGCTGGTTTCTTTCAGGCCCATCCAGGATGGGTGTAACCCATCACAATCTTAAATGTCATTTTAACAGATTTCTGCAGCATCACCTGCCCTTTTCTCCCCTCTGCTTCTTGATGGTCTTCCTCTACCACTCTACACTGAAGAATCCAAACAAAGCTACAGCCTCTCCTTATCCTGAGTCTTATCCTATGATATGGAGACTGCCTCTGATATTCATCAGACCTCTTGTTTTGCTTAGAACACTGCACAAAATTTAACCTAGTCTGGTTAGAACTTTTATTGTTTAAAAGCAACTGTTCAGTGCATTTAAGATAAAAGTCACTGTCAGAGTTGTGCTTGTTTTGGCTGGGGTAGAGTTCTTCATAGTAACTAATACTAGATTTGTGCTGGAAACTGTGTGGATAGCACAGGGATATGTCACTCATTGCTGAGCAGTGCTTACACAGAGTCAATTTTTTCCACACCAGTGACTATACTGAGGTTTCCCAAGAGACTGGGAAGAGGTACAGCCAGAACAGATTGCCCAAGCTGACTAAAGGGATATTCTATACCTTATGACATCATACTCAACATACAAACCTAGGAGAAGGAGGAGGAAAGGGAAACCATTCAGAGTGATGGTGTTTGTCTTCCAAGTAACCATTAAGTGTGATGAAGCTCTGCTTTCCTGGAGCTGGCTAAACACCTGCCTATCAATGAGAAATTATGAAGGAATTCTTTGTTTTGTTTTGTTTTGCTTGCATGTGCAGTTTTGTTTTCCTAATTAAAAAGTCTTTACCTCAACCCACAAGTTTTCTCACTTTTACTGTTCCAATTCTTTCCCCTGTCTAACTGTGAGGAAGTTAGTGAGTGACTGTGTGGGGCTTAGATGCCAGATAGGATTAAATTCTAGCATGTAAGGAAAAAAATAAAACATTTAATCCTCTAGTCGAAACTAACCAGAGTAAGTACTTAGTGTGGGACACATCCTGTCTTTAGTTAATATGAAATCAAATATTTCAGCTGATTTTTGATCCTGTAGGCACATTTTGATTTTAAAAAAATTCAGCTGAATTCTTTTTCTGTACCTCTCAGACTCATAGTCTTATGACATTTTTTTTTTATTTCCAATGCTACAGAAGAAATCACTGAAGTTATTTTAAAATAAGGCTGCATGAAAGAAAAGATGAATGATGTAGACAGCCATGCTGCTTTGTGAATACAGAACTGTGCTATGGGTTGACATATCCTTAAAACTAGTGCTAAATCACAAAGTCTCAAAAGTTATACTAGATTATTGAAATGTTCTTAAACAGACCTTTGCAGCATTTTTACTTCAGCTATTAGGATATACTGCAGCAAAAGGAGACTTTCAGATGAGGTTTTTGACAAGAAATACATTACTGCTTGTCAGTGTGCCACAGAGATTGTACTATGTACAGAATTTTCATATATTGCATGATAGATAATGGCTTCTTTGAAAGCATTTTATGATGCACTACTACATTAACCTGTAAAGTAAAATATGGTTATATGCATTTTTAAATTTATTGCATACCTTATTAATAAACTACTAAATAATTCAAACTATTGGGGTGATGACATGTGGCTTTATACCTAATTTTATAATATTGGGGTACGTGGTTTTTTGTTTTGTTTTCCTGATTAAGTAACTTCAAAGTGTCTGTAAATATTATTTCTTATTTATTAGAGTCCTCTGATGTCAGCTAGTCCTGAATTTTCAGTAGACTTTCTACATTCTACTTTGTGACCTATTCACATTTGCTTATTTTTTTACAGTTTGCTAAAGTAATTACTGTTTAAGTCAGCCCTCCTCCATATACTCACATTCAATATCTTGAGCCATTGCAATACCACAGAAGAACCACATTTTCCTTCCTCCAAGTTACAACTTGCCATCAGAACAAGCACTACCTTCTCATTTCTTGGGAGCATGGTGGACACAGGACTGACAGGAGGACACAGACCACTACACATGCCTGCTCCTTTCTTCCTTTGATACTATGTATCATCAAAAGCAGAAGTCTACAGAGCTTAAAATTCAAACTAAGCTTCTGCATAGTAATTTAAACCACATTGACAGAACTGACACACATATCTACGGTCATACAATCTATGACCACAAAAATCTACAAAGAGAAGAAACTTCTATCCAGCAGCCAAATTCAACCCTTAGAGCCTTCAAAGAGTTTTGAAGGCTAATTTTCTGATAGCTAGATAGCTAGATTCTCTAACGACACTTCTAACCAGCACTAATTGGAACCTAACCCATTAAAATTGTTAATTTTAAAAGGTGGATTTTTTTCTTTCTTTAGCTATAGATACTCCAAAAGATGAAAGTCCTCTTTCTTTGGACATGATGCTCACCAAGCTTTTTATTTTTATTTAAAAATCTATGTATACACAGTAGACATTCTTTTAATAAGTTCTTGTATCAATGTTTCTAAGACTTTTGTTTTTGATAAATTTATAATTCTTTCTAATTTGCAAGATACATGTTTAATTTATTTCCAGTAGAGTTCAACTAAATATCAAAGCTTCATTCATTTATCTTGCATGATATGATCTCTACTCAGTAAAAACCTTTCCTTCAGGCTAACTTTAAAATGTAAAGTAGAAATTAGCTGCAATTGACAGATGTCATAGGGCATAAAGAATTAAAAGAAACCGATGAGAAGCGGCAACTGTTCATATACCATATGAAACCATCACTTGATCTAAGGCTACTGAGGAATTTTCCGTGACTACACCTTTACAGGACTGTGAGAAAAGAGAAACACTGTTAGTAGCCATTTATTTAGAGAAAATGCATAAATTTAGAATGATTCCATAAAACATTACACAAGTTATAACAGCAACTCCACCTGCCTTAAATATAGCAACTGCTTCTAGAAACACACAATATATAACTGTACAAGTTTCTCTTACTATCTTTTAACTCAGGAAAAGAAAAAAACCAAAACACAACCACACCATCAGCCTGATAAAGATAATTCAGTGTTATACCACAAAAAACAACCAACCAACCAAACCAAGAAACCAACCAAGCAACCAACCAAGCATCCCCTTGGAAAACCAACCAAAACAACCAAAGAAGTAAATCCCCACTTCCACCCATCCCCTTACCCCTCTCCCCCAGTCTTTTATGCAATTCTATTTTTTTATTTCATGAAGAAACAGAACTGCTGCTGTGATTTTCTTTTGCTCACAGTGGTTCAGAAGGAGTTGAGTGCAGGAGGTGGAATTAAATGTAATTAAATCCAGAACTAGGAATTTTATTTCCTGACGTAGGTCTACACATTTTGGTTTTTTGAGCAGATGATGACACTACCTCACAGACATCAAGTGTAAAGTACATTCAACTCTTTGGCTGCAAGATCATATGCTTTGTCACACAGACCAGTCACAGATACCCCAGTTATGTCCAACTGATCTAGAACTGATTTACCTTCAAATGAAGAGGTTCGTTATGCAAACATTTTCTCTTAAACAGAGGGGGCAACAAATGACATTTGAAAACCTCATATATTTCCTTCTCCTAAATATGTAGTATTATAACCGTGACACTCTCTCTAGTCATGCACCTATATAAGGTTAAGTATATGGAAAAACTATGCTTCCACTTAGAGTATGTTTACTTACCTAAGTTTCTGAATTTAGAAACACATAGTTAGTGAGAAGAGAACAGAGCTGGAACTGACAAAGTCTACTTTTTAAGTTATCGTAAATAGAGGTAAAAAATCTTATTTTGCTATTGCCTTCACAGTGCAAAGGTATTTACTTAACAGCAAAAATAATGAAACTCATTACTTTTAATCTTAGCAGAAATTTAATTTATTATGATGAAATGCTAACAACTCATTGACTTCAAAGGTGTGATAGACCTAAGCAAGTCTATTTAAATCCTGTGTTGGCAGAGATTTTTTTTTTTTATGCTAAACATCCATCACACACCAATAGGTTTAGAGTGTTTTACAATTTGCAACTCCTTTGAAAATCCCAGCAGCTCTCACAGTACAGGATGTGTGATGTACTGTAAACTTCAGATTTTTTTCTTCCAAATGGTGTTAGTGGGAATTGAAAGGACTACTATATTTCAAAGGAAAATGTTATTTACTTCACTCTTTAGAAGAGAGGAGAGGTATCTTACACAGAGAATGAATTAATACTGAATAGGAAGTGTGAAGGAACTTCACTGAAGCATATGGTGTTGAAAAGGATGCGCTAGAGAACAAGGGTTGAGTCATTCACCTAAGGTCTTGCAGTGCCTTCAGGTATTCCAGGTACTGTCTCAATCTGGTTTTATGGAAGAGATGGTTCCTTTATGGATCCCCTGAATGAAACTAAGATGGAACCAAGTAGTTGTTTGGGAAAATCACTTGAATTTTATTTTGCTTGCATGTGCAGGGGGGAAAGTTAGTAGGATGAGAGGCAATATGTACATCCTGGAACACAGTAAATTCTGATTAAGCATTTAAAAGCTTTTTTTTTTAATGATGGTGAAATGCTGAAAAACATTACCCAGAGCATTTGTGGAATGAATGTCCTTGGAGACTGGTCTGTGTGTGCACAACCTTGAACAACCTTATCTTCTTTGAGCAAAGATGGACTTCTAGAGGGTCATTCCAATGTCCATGATCCATAATAACAATGAGCACTAGCCCTGGACCTCAACACTAAACAAGTTTCTTAACTGGCTGTTTGAAAAAATCTCATAAGACTTGATCAGATGTTTTTGTTATGGATACCGAGCATAAAGTTAGGTGAACACCAGCGCAAATTTCTATTTTGCTACTGTTGGAATCCATACAGATTTGGGCATCTGAAAGCCTTTATGACTTTGATATAAACTCAGATGCTATTGAAAATAATTTCTGAGACATAAAGCTCCTTTGTACAGTCCTCCCAATATTTCTAATGTATAATCACATTTTTACCACATCAATGTATAAATTATTCACCATTTTAGTAATGAAGGAAAAAAAACACCCAGCTTTCTTTCACCCCAGCCTTAGGAATATTTACACTCCAATATTTATAAGGTTGTGTTACTTCCTTTCTAGGAACTGTTATGTAACTAATTCCTCTTAAAGCAAAACATGTTTGTGTTAAAGCTCTTGTTGGAAAGCTTAAATTCTCACTCTATGCACTTGTCTCGTAATACACATTCCCATGAAGAAAATCACAAATTCAGTCAACTTTTTTTTACCTGGTGACTTATTATTATGTTGGAACTCTTAAGCAGCATTGCGGATACTTGATGTAACACCCATCACAAGACCATTTGGTGATTTTTAAGACTGATACTATTACTCTAAGGTCCTGTAAGTATAGAATTATACACAGAATAATGTGAGGACAAGTCAGCGATGACTTTGTATTTTTCCTTAAGAGTAGAATAAAAGCGTCTTGAGAATTGAACTGACGTGCACAGAAACATCATTTTTTGGCAATTTTACCACTGATTAAAACTGTGAAAGCTCCTATTACAACAAATCAACTTTCACTTGCTTATTATGGTTGTCTTTCAACTATATAGTGTTATAGCTATAGCATATACAACCTCATGGACATTTTCTGAATTTCTGTCAAAAAAAAAAAAAAATTAAGGTCCTAAAATGACTGGCTTATAGGGTGATACTGTTGATGACTACATAAAGTAGAATAATCCAATCTCTAATTCCTGTTGTGTCATTAACACCAGTAAAAATATAAGTATCTGTTAATCACAGAAATATTTAAGATCTGGTTCCTGTTATTCACAGGAATTTAAGTTCTAGTTCTACATAATGCACAATCTGAAGGCCTAATGAAAGACCCAGAGAAATCACTTCCAAAAAATCCAAAACAAAACAAAACAAGAAAAAACACCAACTGTAGTTCCACTACTGTAAAAAATTTAGTAGAGGACAAAAGACTTCATTTGAGACATGATTTTCCAGCTTGCAATCATGAGCCTAACTCTAGACTTATTAAAAGCTTTTTATACAAGACATAAAGAACACTCTTTACATTAGTAAAGTAATTAATGCTAATATTTTCTTCTCAGCATTTCTTATGACCCAGATAACCAGGCTGCAAATACTCTTACCCACCAAGACAAGCATGCTCCTTATCAGGATCACAAGGTGAAGTCAAGAATTCCCTAACACAATTCATTCACAGGTGGGGCCTGGCTGCATGTGGGCACTTCAAGGAAGAGACCCTGTCCCCATGTTATCTCTATGAGCAAGTAACAGATACCAAGCTGTCCCTGTGTGCTGTAAAACAAGCTGGGAGGGAAGAAAAATGGCCTGGTTAAGAAAGGAGCCTTTGCAAGAACTCAGGGGAAAAAAAAGAGTGTAGCAACTTCGGAAAAAGGGGCAGGTGAACCGGGAAGCATTTAAGGATATTGTAAGGTTGTATAGAAAGAGAATTAGAGATGCAAAAGCTCAGTTTGAACTTAATCTGGCCAATTCTGTCAAGGATAAGAAAAAATGCTGTTACAAATGCATTAATAACAAAAGGAAGGCCAGAGAAAATCTTCATTCCTTATTGGACGAAGAAGGGAATGTAGTAACAGAAGACAAAAGGCTGAGGTACTTAACACCTACTTTTCCTCGGTCTTTAACAAAAAGACTGACTACCCCCAGGACAACTGGGCTCTTGAGTTGGTAGATAGGGATGGGGAGGAAAATACCCCTCCTGTAATCCAGGAGGAAGCAGTTAGTGACCTGCTGTGACACTTAGACACGAACAAGTCTATGCGTCCAGATGGGATTCATCCTAGGGTGTTTAGGGAGCTGGTGCAAGAGCTGGCTAAGCAGCTCTCCATCATTTACCACTGGTCCTGGGTAACTGGGGAGGTCCCAGATGACTGGAGGTTGGCCAATGTGACACCCATCCACAAGAAGGGACAGAGGGAGGATCCAGAAAACTATAGGCCTGTCAGCCTGACCTCAGTACCTGGCAAGGTTATGGAGCAGGTCATCCTTGAGTGCCATCCAGCAGCACATACAAGAAAACCAGCAGATCAGGCCCAGTCAACAAGGATTTAGGAAAGGAAGGTGCTGCCTAACCAACCTAATCTCACTCTATGACTGGGTGACCTGCCTGGTAGATGAGGGGAAGGCTGTGGATGTGATCTACCTAGGCTTCAGCAAAGCCTTTGACACAGTCTCCCGCAGCATCCTCCTGGAAAAGCTGGCAGCTCATGGCTTGGACAGGTGCACCCTTCACTGGTTTAAAAACCAGCTGGGTGCCCAGGCACAGAGTGGTTGTGAATGGTACAGCATCTAGTTGGTGTCTGGGGACCAGTGGTGTCCCCCAGGGATCAGTACTGGGCCCAGTTCTTTATCGATGACCTGGATGAGGAGATCGAGTCTACTGTTAGTAAATTCACAGATGACACCAAGTTGGGAGGGAGTGTGGAACTTATGGAGGGTAGGAAAACAGTTCAGAGAGACCTGGACAGGCTGGGTCGATGGGCTGAGGGCAACAGTATGAGGTTTAAAAAGGCCGAATCCAGTGTCCTACACTTAGGACACAACAACCACATGCAGTGCTCCAGGCTGGGGATGAGTGGTTGGAGAGCAGCCTGACAGAGAGGGACCTGGGGGTGCTGGGTGACAGCAGCTGAACATGAGCCAGCAGTGTGCCCAAGGAGCACAGAAGGTCACTGGCATCTTGGCCTGGATCAGGAATAGTGGGGCCAGCAGGACTAGGGATATCATTCTGCCCTGTACTGGGCACTGGTGAGGCCTCACCTCAAGCACTGTGTGCAGCTCTGGGCTCCTCACCTCAGGAAAGATATCGAGGTGCTGGAGCAGGGCCAGAGAACGATGAGACTGGGGAGGGGGCTAGAGGGAAAGTTCGTATGAGGAAAGGCTGAGGGCACTGAGGGTGTTCAGCCTTGAAAAGAGGAGACTTAGAGGGGACTTTATCACACTCTACAACTACCTGAAGGGAAGTTGCAGTAATGTGGGGCAACTTCCAGGCAACTTGTGACAAGGACAAGAGGGCATGATCTGAAGCTGCGCCAGGGGAGGTTTAGGTTGGATGTTAGGAAGCACTTCCTCAGGGAGAAGGTAATTAGACACTGGAATGTACTGCCCAGGGAGGTGGTTGAGTTGCTGTCCCTGGAGGTGTTTAAAGGTTGGATGTGGCACTTAGTGACATGGTCTAGTCAATATGGTAGTGTTAGGTCTGGACTCGATGATCTCAGAGGTCTACTCCAACCTCAATAATTCTGTGATTCTGTGATTATGTCGTTCAATTTTCTCAAAGGCTGGTGCTAGATAGAAAATGTGATATACCTACTCAGAGCCACTTCTTTGGCCCAAGTGTCTACAAGGTTCTTTTTCGAAATGAGTCCCATTATCTGACTCAGTTCTTTCATGGTCACCACGAGGCCATAAGATTTATTTTTCAAGGCCCAGGATCATTTTCTGGGCAGTGGCATGGGGCACTGGACATGTGTCCATCCATCCAGTGGCTGCTTCTACCTTTATAAGCACATAGCACTTTCCTTGGCATGTTTGTGGGAGTGTGATACGATCAGTCTGCCAGGTCTCTCCGTATTTATGCTCCAGCCATTGTTCTCCATATCACAGAGGCTGTAACTGTTTGGCTTGTTTGTTTTCAGCATGTGTTTTGCCTACATGGATGACATGCAGTGACATCAATGGTCAAGTCTACCCCTGTACCGTGATCCCATTTAGACATTTCATCTCTTCCTTGATGGCTTGAGATGTCATGGACAAATAAGCTATAAATAATTCCAAATCCACCTGAGCCACTTCAATCTTAGTGGCTTAATCCACTGTTGTTTTCTTTGTTTTTAATGTTCCTCAGTAGCCTTGAGTACAGCTATCTACTTGATGCACTTTCACAGCCAGGTTCTTTACTCAAGTAGTAAGTCACAATGCAGAAGCTGTGATGGTTTTAAGACTGTCTTTTTAATTTTCCTTCACAAAGTTCAAGCAGAGAAAGTGAAAGAATGTAAATGAATCACTATTGAGTGTAAGAAAGCAAAATAATGATTGTTCTAAACACTTCCATTGGAGAGATAGAAATGTTTAAGAATCACTACTCAAAACAAAGTTGGGGAGTTGGGCAGTCTGAGTCTCGGCTTGTTGGGCTTCTCTCTGCTGTTTCTTCTTTTCTGGCTGAATATAGCACACTGACCTTGACAAGCTAAGTCTAACAGCCTCTCTGCTTCTTGACTCTCTGCCTTCTGCCAGGGGGGCCTGGGAGGATTCCTTCTGGCTGAGGGGGGAGGCCCTTTGGGGAAGGCCCCTTGGGGGAAGCAAAGAGGGCTTGGTTGTGTTTTTCTGTTGATTGTACATATTATGTAGTGTAAATGTTATGAATAGTGTCTATTTGTACATATTCATTGCATTTCATCATAGATTGTAGATTTGCTACAGTTTTCATTTGCTTCCAAACTGAGCTAACCTGGTCATTGTCGGGGCGGGAGGAGGATTTCAGCTCTCACACTGTTACACAGCTCAGATGAGTTTACCTTCATGCTGATGGGTGCTCTACTTCCACTGCTACAAACATGCCCATAGGGTATTTTCCATCACCTGTGAGTCAATATAGAGTATTGACCATTTTTATCATTCAGTAGTGTCTAAAGCCAGTTTACCATCCAGTTAATTTCTGTTTTGTTTTTTTTTTTTCTCTGAGGATTATTCATTTTCTTGTAATTACCTGAAGATTGTATCTAAAAAGTGCTCTGAAGGCAAAGTTAGAATGGTTAGAATGGAGAGATGATTGCATTTCTTTTACATTAGTCCTGTCATTTATCTGTAGTACAGTACATATGGCCAAGTAATTCACATACCTATGGTCACTTAATTCACAATCTGTACATGAAGCTGTGGAAACTTCCTGATCAGGACGAGTGTCACTAGTATTCAACATAACTCTGGTTTAAGTAAGACAGAAAGTTAATTTAAACAGAGTGCTAAGGCATCAGCAAATCCAGAGTATGACAATACTAGCTAATTTTTAATCACCAATTGTTACATTTCATTTATACTTGAGTGGCCATTGACTCTATCAGAATATTACAAACTCATAAGTAGTCCTTCTTCAGAAAAGGCACTGGGACATGCCTTCGAGAACATGTTGCTAAACATAAGACTGTTTGGTCCATGAAGCCTCAGCAGAAAAGCCGTTAATTTGTGAAAATGGGGCTCACTTTGCATTTTCTGTCTTTCTTGATAAAGGTAACTTCCTTGAGATTCCTCTATCTTCATAATGTGTCTCAATCCAGTCATTATAATAATGCATTTCCAAATTGAAAGGATGTTGAATTCTCAACTTAGCTTCTGCATTTGTAATCAAGTACATTATGATTCACTGACTTAAGAGCATCTTGGCAGGATGTTGTGTAAATGAGCTATGAAAAGAGAAAGCCTACTAATGAATGAAGCATGCTTTAGAATTAATCATTTGTGAGTGAATTATAAATTTGAGCAAAAATAGCTCCTTCATTTTCTTTGTGCTCAGCATATGATGCAATGTGCTTGAATAGACATTTCAAAACTGAAATTATTCTGCATTTCCTGTAAAGGAAAAAAGGATGAGTTCTGTAAAGAAGCTGTTTTCCTTTTGAAATATACAAATTTTAAATACTGTGAATTATATTGCTAAACATACACTCAAAGATTATTTGAAGACATTGTTTTCTAGATTAGTAGAAACATATTTTTGCTTCAGAAGGTTTCGTGCTCTTTGGCAAACCAGAATCTGCTACAATTTGCTTTTTGATCAAAACTTTTTCTGCTTAGTCTGTGAATGTTCAAAACCTACCAAACACAGTACACATTGGAACAAAACAGAGAGACAGATTTTCTCCCTGCAACTCTGTAATGGTTTTAGTTCAAGAGCAAAAAAATCTTCCCTACTTCCCCCTCCCACCTCCTCCTTCCCTTCTTATCAAAAGATAAGAAAGGGAGAGGGAAAAAAAAGCAGAGGAAGAGTTTTCAGTGGATTTACATAGAATATTTTTACTCCTCTACTAAAAAAAAAAATCAGATTACATCAATGTATCTATCTATCTATCTATATGTATCTATATCTATCTATCTATATCTATCTGACAAAAATAAAGGGAAAGAAATACAGTCTGGATCCCATAACATGCAAAGAACACAGCCACCTGCTGACTCAGAAAAGTGAGAGAGCCTGAGAGTCTCCTGTCCCAGGTGGTAATCCCTTACAGCTGTAAAATGTCATAATTGCTGTAACTTCATGATTCTGATAGTGGGGAGTATTGTGTGGTTCAAACCACTACATTCTCCAACCCTTATTCCACATTATTCTGTATCACGCTAACATCAGTTAACACCACAATATATAAACAATTTACTGTGCATTCTCACTTAGAAAGGGAGATTAATCTGTGGCACACAATAAACTTTTCCATCTTCCTGCATTACCCAACCGGTGCATCCTGGTCCTTGGGTGAAAACAATCCCATGAATGGGTTTGGTTTTACCTGGGACAGAACTGACCAAAACCTTCTTTCCTGGAATATTCTTTATGTGTACCACAGGAGCTTTACCAACTTCTACAGCATGTGGCAGCTTGGATTAAGCAGGGCAGGCCTGGTTAGTAGATTCTCTGGTGTTGACCAGCCAAGTGGCTCAAAAGTCCCTCCTCCCATTGCTTTCAGAATGCTTTTTAGCAGGCTGTTGTAACTCTTGCCTTTCCCAGCAGCTGGAGCATGGTAAGGGATGTGATACACCTACTGGAGGCTGTGCTCCTTGGCCCAAGTGTCTATGAGGCTGTTTCAAAAATGAGTTCCATTATCTGACTCAATTCTTTCTGGGGTGCCATGTCACCACAACATTGATTTTTCAAGGCCTAGCATGGTATTTTGAGCAGTGGCATGGGGCACTGACTATGTTTCCAGCCATCCAGTGGTTGCTTCTACCACTGTAAGCACACAGCATTTGCGTTGGCATGTTTGTAGCAGGTTGATGTATTCCCTGTATTTATATTTCAGCCATCACCCAACATATCATAAAGGCTTTATCCACTTGGCCTCTTTGATTGCTGTGTACGTTTCACATTCACGGATGTTACAAATAAAGGGATGCAGGTGGGAAATTAATAAAAATATAAATTATTTATTAAATTAAAAATCCCACCACTTGCATAACTTAAATAAAAAATTAGTAAAATATTATTCACAGGTTTGTTGCTTGGTTGCACAGTATCCCCAGGATACAAGAATGGTACAAATAGTTAAGATGAGTGTTTGGAAAATGGTTGAATCTATCAGCAGTATATTGACCCTGCTAACAAGAGAAGGTATTCCCTGGAGACACAGCCAAATTCCAAATATACTCACAATGCTGGTTCCAGTTGTGAGAAGTCCTCTAGGTGTAACTTTTTCTTGAGAAACCTTCCCAGAATCACGATTTGTAATCCACATGTACGTGAGGAGAAAATCCCAGGACGAGTCATCATACTCTCTATCAGACCCATTTTATATCAGCTCATAGCCCAAATATCCTGTGTTGTAGGTGCCACAGATCACATTTCCATCACACCGAGAAAAAGGGCAGAAAACTGATCAGCATCAGTTATTTATGCCCAGGCTTGTGCTGGCATGGGTGTCTGCCCCTGACATGTGGCTTGAGGGAAGGGGCCCAGGTGTCAGATGACATGGCCTTGAAAGGGGAGAGGTGCCTTCCTCCTTACCCCTTTTCCATGCTTCTGCTCTCCACCCCCATCCCATCTCCAGGGTGGGTGGGGGAAGAAGGGGTTTGGATGAATTGCCACAATGGATAAGCTGTGCTATAGTGTCCATGGTTAAGTCCACCCCTCGATCTCAAGCCCATGTGTATGTTGCACCGCTTCCTAGATGGCCTGAGGCATCGTCAGCCCATTGAACTAGAAATAATTCATCTATGTGTTGCCAGTCCAGATCTATATAAGCCACTTTAATCTTAGCATCTTGATCTACATGTTGGTTCTTGAAATGTTCTTCAGTGGCTCAGCTCTGGGGCACATGGGCATCCACATAATGTACTTTGACCATCGAGTTCTCTGCCTGAGGGGCAATATCTTGTCACAGTTCAGCTGCCCAGATGGTTTACCTCTGCAGTGCTCTCTGTTTGTCTTTTACTGACACAGCCACCCCACAAAGTATTTGCCACCATGTAAGAGTCTGTGGAGAGATAGAGCATTGGCCATTTTGCTTGCTCAGTAATATCCAAAGCCAGTTGAATGGCTTTCACCTCTGTGAACTTGATTTCATCCACCCTCTCCCTCAGCAGCCCCTGCAACCTGTTGGGTGAGACTCCACACAGCAGCCCTTCACTTTTGGCACTTTTCCACAACGAGGCATGACCTGTCAGTGAACAGGGCATATCACTTTTCATTACCTGGCAATTTATTGTATGGTGGAGCCTCTCAGTGTAAAGCCCATTTGTAACCTCTTGTCCTGTCCAAACTGGTCCAAGGGCTACTGCATGAGCAATCTCCTGTTTGATCTGTTCAAAAGGTTGTTGCTACTGAGGGCCCCATTGGAAATAATCTTCTTCTGAGTCACTTGGTAGAGAGGGCTTACAGTCAAACTGTAGTTTGGGATATGCATCCTCCAGAAACGCACAGGACCCAAAAACACCTGGGTTTCCTCTTTTCCAGTGGGTGGAGACATAGTCGTGATCTTGTTGATGACATCCATAGGGATCTGGTTATTTCCGTACTGCCATTTTATCCCTAAAAACTGAATCTCTCTTTCAGGTCCCTTGACCTTACTTTGCTTTATAGCAAATCCAGCCTTCAGAAGAATCTGGATATTTTACTTCCTTTTCTCATAAACTCCACTCTGTCTCCCCACAAAATGATCTCTTCATAGCCCTGGAGCTCCACCCTTTTCCAGGACAGTTTGAATCAATCCATGATAAATGATGGGGCTGTGTTCCCACCCCTGGGACAGACAATTCCAGGTATATTGGACACCTCTCCAGGTGAAGGCAAACTGTGGCCTGCATTCTGGTGCTACGGGAATGGAGAAGAATGTATTAGCAATGTCAGTTGTGGCATACCATTTGGCTGCCTTAGACTGCAGCTGGTGCTGGAGCTCCAGCACGTCTGGCACAGCAGCACTCATAGATGGTGTAAGCTCGTTCAGAGCACAGTAGTTCACTCTCAGTCTCCATTCACCATTAGACTTCCTCACCAGCCATATGGGGCTGTCAAAGGGTGAGGGAGTCACAGTGATCACCTTTTGTCTCTCTGGTTGTTGAATTAGCTTACAGATGGGGATCACAGAGTCCCAGTTGGTATGATATTGCCTCCTGTACACTCTTGCAGTGGCAATTGGCATTTGTTGGTCTTTAGCATCTAATAACCCTAACAGAGGGTCCTTTGAAAGACCAGACAAGGCCATTATTTTTTCCTTTTCCTCTATTTCTAAGGCAGCTATACAAAGCACCCACCAGCATCTTTTTGAATCCTTAAAGTACCCTCTATCTTTCATTCCCAGTTAGGCTCACCTCAGCTTCTAAGACACTTAGCCTTTGGGATTCCTCTGCCACACCAGAAACGTAGATAAGTTCTGTCCCTTTGTGTTTTGATGGCATCAGAATATACTGCGTGCCTGTATCCACTAAAGCTTTATGCATTTGTGATTTTTGATGTATCAGGCCAACTGATCCACACAGTCCAATAAACTCAGTTGTCCCTCTCCTCTACCTGGTTGGAGGCAGGGCCCCTCTAATCCTAATCAGAATGACTTGCATGTTCTAAATATGCCTTAGAGGTCCCTTAGAGGGCATCAGAGGCAGTATCAATTCATTTGTTCTTTTTGGAGGATTTCTCACTGTAAACAGGGGCAATGTTCTTCTGAGAAGAGTTTACTAGAAATTTGCAGTCTCAAGAAGCTAGAGCTGAAGTGGGCTTTCCATCCCACTTTTTCACTGATAAGAGAAGATATTTCAATTTAACAGACATCAGAAAAAATCTTTATAGTAACTGAACTTCATAAAGTTTCTTTCAGTATTCGTACATAAAGGCAGGAGAGGGGGAAAAAAGATTGATGAAAGGTTCCTTAAAAGATCTTTTAAAAATGTCATTAAAAACAGGAAAGCTACACAATGCATAGTAAGAATGTGCAGAAACTAAGACCATAGAAAAGAAACTCAAAGAGGAAATTATTTGAAGTTAAGTATAAGTAATATTTCAACAAAATGCCTTAGCCAAGATTTGAGTCTTTAGTATTTCCAAATCAATGCCTAATAAGAAAAAAATATATCTTTCTTCTATTTCCTTACATTTTTAATCTTTTTTTCTTTTTTTGTCTTCTGTTAGGTTCTGGTATCTGTGTAGGGTCAAAACTTTTTACTACTCCTTATTAACTAATTTTACTTCAGAGAAAAACTCCAGGTTGGATTAGTAGAAATAAGAGATAACAGTGAAAACTGTTAAGAGAGGAGGATAGCTAAACCCTGCAGAGCTGCTTCTAGAGTAGAAAAATTTTAAACAGTCACAGATTGATAAAAGGGAATCCTGGCACTGAACTGTAATGTTTTTGTTATGGCATTTCACTGAAGTACAGCCAGTATGTTGACATACTGCAATGCAGCAACACAGTATAGGTTTGTATCCTGCCAATTACTCCAGCAGAAACCTGGAGAATCAGAAACCAAATACTTGTGGAAAATGAGCTTCTCTGGAGAAGAGAGAATATTGTTGGATATAAGTGAAGCTGATCGATACCAGAGACCTGAACCTACTGGACATCCCCAATCTGTAACTGGTAGAGCTGCTTGTGGATCAGGAGTAGATGCTATGGAAAGATTGGAACCAGGTTTTGTATCCATAGTGTCCTCTAATGGAATTATCTATTGCCTGTTTAAAAGTGGCCTATTTGCAGGCAATGCACTTGCTTAAATACAGATATTCCTGTTTCCTCAGAAATAGACCCTGAGATTTCTCAGAACTTTTAAACATAACTCCAGCAGTGTTTTGGCTACTGTTGAATAAGTATCCAGGCTGTGTCTTTCCAACATTTCCTCACTCCAGGAGTACACTGAGGGGTGGGCAAGATCTTGGGAGGGGACATGGCTGAGCCAGCTGACCCAGACTGGCCAAAGGGGTACTCTATACCAGATGAGGTCAGCTCAGATATAAGAATGAAGTGAGAGAAGGAAGTGGGGGATTCGTCCATGGTGTCTGTCCTCTTAAGGAACCACCAAGCCTAGAGATCCCTGCTGCCCGAGACCAACCAACATCCTGCTTATGGGCAGTAGAGACTAACAGCTCTCTCTCGTTCTGCTTTGGCTTCCAGGCCATCTACTGCTTTTGTGTATTATTGTTATTAAATTGCTTCTGTCTTATTACTGGCTTTTGTCATATTTTTCCCCTCTCCCCTGCCCATTTAAGAAGGGGAGTGATAGAGCAGCTTTGGCAGGCATTTGGCCCCTGGGTCAGGACCAAACCACTACACGTTGGTCTGCATGATAGTCCTTGGTACTCATTAGAAATATCAAGTGTTACCACTTCTAGAAGCAGACACTGTTTGTGAAAACATGCTGTTAATTTCAGAAAGACCAGTTACGTACTCAGAGGCTGAGTTGAAAAGTTGAACTGTTGACCAGAATGAGTTCTTTTTTTAGTTCAAACCAGGCCAGACAGCATGATGGCACTGAACATTGTACAGCTTGTGATACCTGAAAGCACTGGCTGGAAGTGATTATCCCCTTCTAAGTTTAGAGATGCATATAAAACTAGGCACATTCCAATCTTGCAGAGTGAAAGGCAACAGCCTGTTTCCATAAAAGAGGTGAAGCCTCTAAGATCAAATCTTTACAAGTGTGTTGCAAGAATGTCATTAAATAGAATTTTAAAAAAAGGTAAAAGTAATATACTTGGTGAAATTATTTTAGCATGCTATCTCACAGTTTTAAACATGAGTGAGTCTACCCACATCAGTTTGAGAGCCCAACTTTCCATTGTCTCAAACAATGTGTGGTGATACTTGGTCTGAATAGACAAGGCAATGGTTTCTGATGGCCCTCAAGGACCTCCTCAATGACTTCAATGACTGAGCTGCAGGCTAGACCTGTTCCTGGCATATAGATTAACAATGGGAGGAGATAAATTCTGCATAGGTGCAATTCTGTCTTTTCCTTAAGTGATTCATTCTAAGACACTGCAACTGAGCCACAGAACGGCTTATGATGGGCATTACACTGGAAGGGCAAACCAGCACAGCCTACCTATGTGAACTGGGGAAGCCACCCCACACCAGAAAGGTATAAAAGTAGAGTGAAATTTTGGATCCACATCACAGGATCACAGAATGTCAGGGGTTGGAAGGGATCTTAAAAGAGATCATCGAGTCCAACCCCCTTTTCAGAGCCGGACCATACAATCTAGCTCAGGTC
>VXBD01012019.1:289444-300989 GCA_013399975.1 Indicator maculatus | reverse complement strand
GGGGGTGGAATTTCAGCTCACACCGACACAGTCCTACTATCTCCTGACTCTATATTCTATAGCTTGCCTTGATCTAGGATGTCTTTCATCAGTAAGATAAATAAATATGGTCCATGTATGACGGGAATGAAAACAATGTTCTTTAAGTTTCAGTTTACACCAGAGATCTTTCTATTGCAACAGAGACCTTTCCATTTAATTCCAGTCTGAGATCCACATAGAACAGTTAAGGTTCATTTCTACTTTAGGGGAAAAAAATCAACAGTTTGAGCCTTATCGGTGTCTTTTTAAAAATAGTTTTGGTTCAGGTTCTGTTTGAGAAATGAATGATATTTCAGATTTTCCTTGAGAGGTAGGCTCACCACATGCTCCTAAGTAATGTTCATGCATTATTACAGATCTGTCCTAGCAAATTCTGATTAGCAGTCATCTATCACACTGGAGAATGTCTCACGTGTGGTTTCAGGAAGCCTAATATTTTCTTGCTGTCAGAACTTGCATTCACAGACCTGGTGATGGAATAGTGTGCACTTACTAAATTTACAGACAACATAAAGCTGAGGGTGGGCCACAGCACTCCAGCAAAAACTAACAGAGTACAAAGTGTACTTTGCAAAAAGAATCAGTCTGGAATTAAAAAGGTATTGCTCAATAAACCCAAGTGCAAGACAGTTCAGTCAGGAAGAAGTACTCCAGACAGGACAGAGAACAACCAGACAAGTGTTCACTCTGCAAGAAACTTTCTTAAAACCACAGTAGTTGCAATGTGAATTTTAATCAATTGTAGCTTATTATGGAAATCAAAACAGTTCCTAAACTCTAACATCACTCTTAGGTATACAAACAAATATATGATATATAACACTGAAAATAATCCTTCTGTTCATAAAACCTCAGTTGGGATACAGATTCTGGTTTCAGGCATGGGACTTCCAGAAGAGTATGAAACATTTGGTCTTACAAGACTGATGAGAATCAAAAGACCAGAGACCTAAAAAATGTGACCCAAAAAGGAANGAAGGAGGAAAAAAAGAAAAGAAAAAAGAAAAGAAAAAAGAAATAATGTGGAATGAAAAAGCATCCTGCAAGTAATAAAGGATTCATCTGGGATTAATTTGTCAGTGCATCTGGTGGATGAGACAGGAGGTAAAGCATTAGGAAGTAAGGGAAATTTTCTAAGATTAGTGAAGGACTGGAGAAATTTCCCATAGGAAGCAGTTCTATCTTTTCACTGAAGTTATTCAAGAACAGATAAAGCAAATGCCTGCCAGGGATGCTTTGGGTGTAGCTGATTTTCTTTTGCAGTACAGGGATGGGTTAAGATGACCTCTTGAGATGGCTTCTAGCTCCCTCTTAGCTCTAGTCTCTGTTCATTCTACCATTTCTATGTACCTACAGCAATATATCTGAAGGCAGTTAAAACGTTAAAAAGCACATTTCATATTTTTGCCTTCTAAAACTAGCAAATTAATGATACTAATAAAAATGGTTTGCTCACTGAGCTCCTTTAGTCTGCTTTAATTACCACACTGAATTATTTGTGTTTCATATGGGATCTCTACTTACTATTAAAATCCAAACTTGTGTCATCAGCTTTTTCATAGCTAAATCTTCAGGCAGCAGTAGACACAAACCTAGTCTAATCTTAATAATACCAACAGCATAAGAAACATGAACTCAATCATTTGTTATCTTAGCAGAAATAAGTACAAACCTGATACACATGATACACCACCACACCTATTAGTCTGCCTGCCCTTACCTTGCACTGCCTTTTACCAAGTGTCACTGAGAGTGTTAATCATCCTTGCTGACATTTTCTGGTGCAGCTCTATTAGGTAATGCCCATGTTAAATAGAGTTCCTTCACTGGAAATATCTGCTGGGTGCCTGGATTACATCAGTCAGAAAGTACCCCTGAGCTAATTTCCTGGGACTCCAGCCCCCACAGAGACTCAGCCAGCACAAGTTATTCGGCAGCTGAAAGCAGGTTTTGCCACCTCAGCTACGCAGCAACCTCTCCCATGTTGGCAGGATCCAGCTCTGACACACACACACACTGACTTTTCCTGGTTATACTTGCAAAAGTCTATCAGGAAGGTGCTTTAACAGATCCAAGTTATTAATGCAGAACACAGGCTTAAAACGAGTGGATAACAGAGCCACCCTCTGGAAGCTCATACAAAGAGGGGTAACTTCAATCAAAGGCAAAATGCTATTTTCTCTATCCCAACCTGTGCTCTGGGCAAGAGGCTATTCCTGACGCTTTGTCTCCTGCTCACGCAGTGGCTTCATGCTGCTGGGTATCCTTGTGCATAAGTCTGCATTCTATCTCTCTGAGATGACAGCATTCCCAAAAGAGCAGCAATTACTTCAGCACCTGGGTTCTGCCCAAACAAATCCCAAGCATGCTGGAAAGCCAGCAGAAAATCCTCATGTGTGCATCCAGATTTTGCACTCTTGGGAGATTCAGGTAAATGGGATAAGCTTGCTCATTCTTTCACCTTTCAGAAGCTCCCTTGTCTTCAGTAATTTTTCATTTTCTGAATATTCCTTTACTTCAGCACAGAGAGCAATTGCTAAGGCTGTGTCACACATACTAAACACTAGTGAAACTAGGTTGGAAGAGAAAGCTTTTATCGATTAAGTTGCTAGGAGTATTAAGAAAAGACAGCTCCTTTTAATCAGGGGAAGGAAGGAAGATTGTCCTTCCTTTCCGAACATCAGTATTTTAATACCGATAATAAACCTCCCCAGATCGTGGAGAATTATTAGCTGGTAACAATCATCAGCCAATTGTATATTTCTTGGCTGAAGAGCAAAATAGGTTCATCATATACTCTTTTGCCAAGGACTATTAATACAATGTCTTCTAGGCATCCACACATCAGGCTATGAACTATCCATTTACAGAGACTACTTCTTTGCAACACCCTTTTCTATATGCACTCTCCTGTGGGAAAAGAAAGCAAACCCACATTTCATAGAGAGTCAGAACCAGCAGCAGGAAAAATCCATGTTTCTGCATATACACTGAAAGGGGGGGTGCTGCATGTGACAGAATGTGTTAGAAGGAAGAAAACATAGACAATTTTATATTATATTTAAATATAATATTACTGTTATGCTAATATATCCATTCCTAAACATGGATTAAAATTAAAACACTGTTTTGGATAATAAATTACCATGTTTACTAATTTTACTCTTTTAAAAAACCTAACATGTGGAAGTTTTGAGATAAATTGAAAGCCAAATAATGAGAACTTGAAACAATGCCTTTGCTTTTCTAAATGACAGTGACTCACAAAAGTGAGATTTGTTACAGTAACTGACTGTGGAGGAAAGTTTCTGACTGCAGTATGACAAAACTTAAGTATCATCCATTAAGCTACAATTTACCCTCAATTCTTTAACTTTAAAAGATATCAGGAGATAAACTAAAACATAAATTACTGGATACTATTTATTTTTCTTTTGTGGCACTGAAGAAAAATGCTTCCTCTTGTAAGAGTTAAGGATTTTCATCAGCAAACAACTTTATCAGCTGTTGTCACCTCCTCCTTTTTTCACTCTCCCCAAATATCCTAGTACCTCTGTTAACGAGGCAGGTCCTTTTGTAAGTTGCTGCTGTGAGACAGTTCATGAAATCTGTGAATCAGCAACCATCTTACACTAGGTACAATTAAAACGAAAGAGTGGCAGGAAGTCTCAAAGAACTTTCCAACAGTAACTCCTCTGAATATCTGTCACACCTCCTTAAAGATATCAGAGTCTTTTGGGGTTGTATAAATTTAGTATTTTATTGTACAAACAGTGACCAGTGATTTCCCCATAGTACAGAGCATCTCTTGGAGATGGCCTAGAACTCCAGTATCTCACCATCATTTCCAACCTTAACACTAGAATCATCTCAGTTATATGAAAGAAAGGGCAAGCATTTCAGATGGACCAAATTAACAGTGGCTGAAGATTGTCATATTGATGAGTTTTGATGCAAATCTTCTATTATTCAGGTTCTCTAAAACATTACTGCAGTTTTGATGATGAGAACAGGACAGTTGTGCTGGTTTGGGGCCAGACAGGTCCTCTCTTGCCCCGAAAGGGGAAAAAGAATGAAACTCACACAAATGGATTGGAGAGTGATGGAAAGTTTACATGGAAAAGCGATTGGTGAAGCTACAGAAAACTACAAAGGATAGTGCCAAAGAACACCGTAAAAGCATACAGAACCCCTTACATAACACCCAGAGGCTTCCCAATCCTCCCTTCTCCCCACCTGAGGGTATACCCAAACCCCCAGGGCTCTTTCTTCCCCCCTCCCGCTGCTAGGCGAGTCTCAGGCTGGCCAGGTCTGAGACTGCCCCCCCTCCATTCTCCTCCTGGTATTAGGTCTAGACAGGCCTACAGGGCCTTGAGGATACTCCCCTGGCATTACCCGATAAGAGAGAACATCTCCCACAGGAGCAGAGAGGGAA
Organism: Indicator maculatus; assembly: GCA_013399975.1. Lineage (NCBI taxonomy): Eukaryota > Metazoa > Chordata > Aves > Piciformes > Indicatoridae > Indicator > Indicator maculatus. The sequence continues at coordinate 296,512 of VXBD01012019.1, read as the reverse complement.
GAAAGAGGAAGAGAATGGCTTTGGAGCTGGATTTATAGGGCGCAGGATTTATGGGTAGAAATACACTGTTTCCTGTGTCCACCCCTATTGGGTGGGCACCCAGGACACCAGAGGTGTATCTCATGTGGCAGTAGGAGGGGGCACCCAGCTTAAACTGCCACAACAGTCAAAGCTGAAAATTATGAGAACTGTGTTGTACCAGTATCAGGGCTAAATCACTTCAAGAGGGGGTGGTAATAAAGTAAATAGTAAGTGCTATAGATAACGAATTAGCTCTACTATAATTGTGACCAGTTTTGAGACACAGCAATGCAAAAACTATCCCAATTTACAGAATGTGGTTCAATGTCCATAATAAGATGTGCTAAGGGATGCACATAGATAGCTAATTCTGAATAATGGTGCTACTAACAAGATAAAAAATTGAGAAACTGCAGGATGCAACAGTAAACAAAAAAGGTTTAATTTATGTGCAGATGGCCCACTCTGACCTGGGGCACCATTAACAGGCAGCCCTGTAAAACTATAGGACACTATATGCAAGAGTTGGGATATTGATAACTAAGGTAGGAATTACCAGGATAGTCCTATCATTGATACTAATGTCAACAAAACCAATGCTAGAGGGGAAGGAATAATTAGGACTGTGTTTCTTTGGAGAGAGGATAATAGGAAGGATTTGGTGGTGAGCAAATGGGGGGAAAGGAATGCAAAGTGAATATATTCAAATGGTTGGGGCTGATCCACTTCTTTGTTCAGACCATATGAGATGTTCACCTTAGTATTGACCAGAGAATCTCCAGAGGGCATACACAAGACATCCTGACTTGCCAGTTTGCTCCTTTCCTTATTTGTTGTCAGTGCACTGGTATTAGAATAAACACTGAAAACAAAGGTAAGTGCTGTGTGTTTGAAAATCAAGGACATAATACTAGAGAGGCAGTGCTAAATCAGTGAATGATTTGCCCACCCTAAGAATACTGCATAAACTCACAAGCCTCTTAAAGCCTGAAAGAGGCTAGTAAATTTGAAAGGATTCAGTAAAATGCAACAATAAATGATTATGAGACAGATGGACTCATGAAAAAAATTATATAACTGAATAGTACAATAAAATGAGGTCATGCAAGGCAAAGACTGAAAATAACAAGGATAAAATAAATTATTTAAGACGATAAAAGGAAATACAGTTCACTGTTACTGGCAGTAACAGTGTTACTGAGCAGGGGAAAATTCAGTCAGCAGATCTAGAAAAAAATGTTTCTTTTCTGGTCTAATAGGTTGATAAATAGCCTCCCAAATGACATGGTTGTATGGCCTGAAGAAATTTAAACTTAGAATCAGAAAATAGGAAGAATAGGTGACAGCAGAGGTGAAAAATTAGTCTGGAAATAGTGAGTGAATTACATGTGCTAACAAACTTCCCTGTTTCTCAGTTCTCTTTTTTACATCTTTGTTGGGGTAACAGCAAGGAAGATCATATATGTATGCTTTACTGTGGTTATTTTTTGGTATATGTGTTGAGTTGAATTTCCTTAACCTGCTAGATAAATAATCCTCAATAAATTCTGTTCCCCTCAGAAATATTTGTACTGTAATGATAGTATTTCAAACATTTTTAAGTAGAGTATTGCTTGCAAATATTTTGAAGTTCAACCTGAATATCTTTAAAAAGTTAGTAATTAATTTTCCTTGACTGGATGATCACTTGCAAAGCAAATATTATTATGTCAAGATTTAAATTTCTGAATTTGGAAAAATGCATGCATGTAGCTTTGAAATTTGTCTTTCCAGCTTGTGCCAGGTGCACAACAATTCAATGGCAACCCCAAGTGAGTACACAAGAGATCTGCACTTAATAGAAATAAACTGATTAAACATAATTATTCACAGAAACTTTCTTGCAGTGTTTGCCTTACTGTAATTTAATTGTACATCGCTCTCATTCCTGCTGAACAATAAGGATTCCTGCAATTTTTCAGTTGAACCAGCATGTTGATCATTTATTTGAGGGGGGATTCTGGAGTACGTCCTGTGGCCAAAGCTCAGGGAAATATTTAAATCCGTGCTTTTTCAGGTAGTTGAGCAGTAAAAATGAAGAATTTTCTCAGAATGACAGACAGTTATAAATGCCTTCTGATTAAAGGACTTAGGACAGTAAATTTATGTGTTAGCCAAATGGACCCTATGAATGTTTGATCCCACCATCATACCATCACATTATAATCATATAATCATGGAACGGTTTGCTTGGAAAGGACCTTAAAGATAATTTAGTTTCAAATCCTGTGTCATGAGAAGGGACACTTTCCACTTGATCTACCATTGAACATATCCAGGGGTGAAGCATCTACAACCTCTCTGGGCAAACTGTTCCAGCCTTTTAATATCCTTATAGTGAAGATTTTCTTTCTTATCTCTAATCTAAATCTACCATCTTTCAGTTCAAAGCCAATACCTCTTGTCTCATTGCTACCTGCCCTTATAAAAAAAAGTCCCTCTACAGTTTTCTTATAGGCTAATTTAGGAACTGGAAAGCTGCTATAAGGTCTCCTTAGAGCCTTCTCCAGGTTGAACAACCCCAGCTGCCTCAATCTGTCCTCACAGAAGAGGTGCTCCAACCCTCTGATCATCTTTGTGACTCTCCTCTGGAATCACTCCAACAGAGCCATGTCCTTCTTGAGAATCCCAGAGCTGAATGGAGCACTGCAGGTGGGGGGGTCTCTTGAAAGTGGAGTAGACGCACAGAATCACCACTGTCCACCTTCTGGCCACAATTTCTTTGCTGGATACCATTGGCTTTCTGGGTTGTAGACACCCATTGCTGTGTCATTTTGAACTTCTCAACAACCAACATCACCAAGTTCTTCTCCTTTGGATTACTCTCTATCCATTCCCTGTATTTGTGCTTGGCATTGCCCTGACCCTGGATCAGGACCTCATGCTTGGTCTTGTTGAACCTAATGAGGATCACATGGGCCCATCTTTCAAGCCTGTAAAGGATCCCATTCTCCCCTTGAGCATATCAATTGTGCCACACATCTTGGTGTCAGCAGCAAACTTGCTGAGAGTGCACTCAATCCAACTATCCATGCTGTTGACAAAGATGATAAAAGGTGTTCACCCCAAAACTGACCCCTGAGGAATGCCAGTCTTCAGTTGTCTCTACTCAGACACTGAGCTGTTGACTGCAACTCTTTGAGTGTGACCATCCAGTCTATTCCTTCTCCACTAAATGGTCAATCCGTCAAAACCATGTCTCTGCAATTTAGAGACCAGGATGACTTGAAGAACAGTGTCAAATTCTTCGCACAACTCCAGGTGGATGACGGCAGTTGCTCTTCCCTTATGCATAAATGCTATAACTCCACTGTAGAATGTCACCAAATTTTCTCAGGCATGATTTTCCCTTAATGAAGCCATGCTGTTTGTCTCGACCTCCTGATTTTCTGTGTTCTAGCACAGTTTCAGTAGGATCTGATACATGATGGGCTGCCCAGGGAGGTGGTGGAGTCACCATCACTGGAGATGTTCAAGAGAAGAATGGATGAGGCACTTAGTGCCATTGTCTAGTTGATTGCTTAGGGCTGGGTGATCATTTGGACTGGATGATCTTGGAGGTCTTTTCCAACCTGGTTGATTCTATGATTCTATGATCTTCCTGAGCACAGAAGTGACACTGACTGGCCTGTAGTTCCCTAGGTCTTCCTTTTTTCTCTTTTTGAAAACAGTGGTTGTGTTTCCTCTTTTCTGGCCAGGGGGAGTTTCACTGGACTGCCACAACTTCTCAAATATGATCTATAGTGGCTTAACGACTTCATCCACCAGTTCCCTCAAGATGCATAGTTGCATCTTATCAGGTTCCATGGAGTCATGCACCCTCACTTTTTTCAGAGGTTCTCACACATGATCTTCTCCTGCAGTGGGCAGCTCTTTATTTTCCCAGTCCCTGTCTTTGCCTTCTATGACTCAGGCAGTGTGACTGGAGCACTTGTTGGTGAAGATTGAGGCAAAAAAGCCATTGAGAACCTCAGCCTTCTTCATATGCAGGGAAACCAGGTCTCTAGTTTCTTTCTGGAGAGGGCTTAAATTTCCCTTGGTCTTTGTTTTATCACCAGCATACTCATAGAAGCTTTTTTTTCATTGTCCTTAGTCTCCCTGACTCAACCATAGAGGAAAAAAAGATACATGAACAGTTTTCTGTAAGAATTCCAAAGAAAGAGTGGATAGGGTAAATTTTAAGTCTTATTTGAAAGAATTATTTTCTCAGCTCAGGTCTGGAGTCCGTTGTTCAGTTGTGACTACTAAGATTATTGTATCCCACAAGACAAAGTGGTTCCACTGTTATGGGATCCTTTAAAGTGTAAAGCATATCTCTAGGTGTAATATAGGAATGACTTGTCAGTGTTAATCTTCCTGTTCCCTTAAATTAGCCTGTTTAAACTATTTTTTAACTTTCCATTAAGGTAGCAAGAAGCCTCTTTCTGTTCTCATATGCCTTAGGGTAAAGATGGAATTACTCCAGCAACTTTAACACAGTTACTCCTGATTTCCATCAGTGAAACTGGAGGCAAAATTTGGTCCTTGACATTCAGATATTGTCTGCATACAAAAAAAGTATTCTACCTCTACAACACTAAGGCAGAGGGGAAATAATTTGTATTACAAATATCAATAACACAGTAATGAGGTCTCTATAGCTAGATTTAGTACACAGATTTTTCAGAGTACCTCAAACACAGATTTAAAGTGCTGATTCTTCATTGTCGGGGCAGGTAAGGGGAAAGAACTAAAACTGAAACTAAATGGCCTGGTTTTATTTTTTTAAGTGAATGCTCCTAGTTAAGTCAATGAGAAATAGGATTGCACATCATTCTACAAATCAGATATTTAAATCCCTGCTTTATATTGTTTCAGAATTTGAGCCACATGAGGATCATAGAAAGCATTAAAACTTCAAGAAAGAAAGTTGCATTTCAAACATATATTAATTAGGTCCATGTAAACTGTTGTGTCTACCAAATCATGAGCATCACAGCCCATATTAGTCCACGTCTGGAAGTAGTACAGTATTTTCAGCATGTCTCTCCATGCAGACTAAGCTAGTCCAGCTTTCCTAATTTTTTCAGGCTTTACTGACAACACAGGTAGGGCTGCATCATTCTCAAGACCCGCACTGGCTCATTCAGAGACAGATTGTAACATGTGTACAGCATGATTTTTCTCAGCAGAAACCATGTAGAGTGCCTCACTTTTGGAACAGTGAACCTGGGAAGTGAACTCACTGCCCTCAGTCACAGACTAGTAGTTTAGTGCAGTCGATTCTTTTGAATAACTGTCTGCTCTTTGCAAAACTTCATGTGGGGAGAGGTAATTCCAGCTCTGCAAGGCTGAAATGCCTGTAGCTTGGTATGCAGTGTACTGTCAGCATGTTTGTGTGACTGTATGCAAAGGCAGAGAAATGAGAAATGTATTCTGCAGGAGCTACTTAATGGCCAAAGCAATACCATGTTCAAATAGCTCAAAAGTTCGAATTTTCTCACTGTGCTGTGTGATTAGGATAGGGACGGACCTACAAGGAAAAAAGCATCAGACTGAGTCATGATCAGTGTTCTCTGCATGAGTCTCCTGGACACTGGGCTTCCAAAGACTGATCAGTATCCATGTCATTAATCTCAATCATGACTGTGACAGCTCTTCCCTTTATAGATTAGGGTTACCGATGGCTGAGCAAACCAGAGGAAGAAAATAACTGGTTCACAGCAGGCAGAGGATTGATCTTGTTTGGAAGGGTAATAGTAAAACTGGTAGCCACAGAAAAAGGCATCTCGAAAACACAGTTTCTTCTTTAATAATTTGAATGCTATGCATTGGAAGATGTCTCTCCAAAGGAAAATTGCACATACTTGTCTTGAGCCTCTCTCCTCTCCACCATCAACCTGAGCTATCTATCTCTTTCTAATGTGCACACTTCTGCACCTGCTGCTAAGGATTCTCCAAATCATCATCTTTTTAGCTATCAGTTCATTATCTAACACAGCATTACTTTCCACCCTTACATTTGGGATACTAGCATAGCCATGCTCTGGTCTGAGAAGCCAAGTGGATGAACAGATCAAACAAGATCGTTGCAAAGGAGCCATCCACTGCCTCCTGTTTGCTGCTTCTGCACAGAGCAAGATGTGTAAAGCAATCAAGAGGGCTAACTTTTGTTTTCAGGAAGTAAGGTTTTAAGTTGCCTATCTGAAAGATTTATACCAGCATGTCATGTAAAAAAAAAAAATCCATTGGGATTATTATCTCATTTTCGTTGTTGAAAAAAGGATCTTTTTCATTGGAGACTTCCACAACCCATTGACATTCTTCTTTCTCTACTTATTCAGACATGTCTAGAGCTGTCTTGAACACTGAGGGAGATGACCATTTCCTTTGAATATAGCTGCCAATTCATTGCTCAATTTGTTACCTGTCCAAAAAGAACTAGTTGTATTTTGTCCTGCGGTCAGAAACAGTGTTGCAAGATGAAGCAATCAGCTATAGAGAAAAGGAGATGCTGTAGTGAGATGGTAGTGTCATGAAGGCATCATGTGCCCAGAATTATGCCTCAGATACCAGCTAACTTGTCCCAACATGTCCTGGGAAAGTCCCCCCTTTCCACCCTCCTTTCAGGAGGGGAAGACAAAGGTTCAGGCGCCAGCCTGTCTCCTAAGGGAATAAACAACTGCAGGAACCCATCTCAATGGGATGCCTATGCTCTGTCCATCTAAGGGCATAATTCTAACTTCACCTTTTCTATAGGTGGAAGCAGGTTGGCAAGTGTGCCCCATTGGCTAAGTCCAGACTTGAGTGTCTATAAGTATTGCCCCATTTTGGTGCCACGTTGCTCTCTCCTTTGCTTTCATCCATCATGCAACTCATGATTGAGTAAGCTATAAGCCTTCCCGCAAGCATACTTGGAAGCCTCTGCAAATATGGAAGCCAGCCCACGGAGTGTGCATCGAGGACCCGCAAAGGATGACCCCATCGCCAGAGATGCGACGTAGACCCAGTCGAAGAGGACTGAGGGAA
>VXBD01012019.1:277249-288856 GCA_013399975.1 Indicator maculatus | reverse complement strand
TCAATATATATAAAGTAATTAATCGAATATTAATAATAATAAACAATAATTTCATAACTCATATTTTCATAATTCATAATTAATAATCACCGTCCTCGATCCCTATTCACCCTCTCCACGACAGGAAAAGTAGTACAGAGCTATAAATGGCTGCATCTGGACTGCAGTCAACTATTGCCTCCATTTTAGCTGGGCTTTCATTTTGCTGATAACAGGGTAGTTCCACACTTGACCAGCCTCATGTGTTCAGCCACTCCTTGATGAGCTTTCTGCATCAAGATGAGGTTGGTTTGGCACTGAGCCACAGAAGTTAGAACCATCTCTGATGCACAGAGGCAGAGACGGAGGCTTGATGAAGCTATCAATCAACCTGGAAAGTTCAGCCTCATAGGGAAATAGCTTGAAAGTTCAGATGAAGCAATGCACCTAAAATCTAAGTATAAACCCATAAACAGATACTATGCTTTGGAGAAACAGAAGAGAAATAATCTAAAAATCTCTTTCCCGTTTACACAATTTTAGAAGAAACTTCAAAAATAGCACTCATAAAAAAGCGGTAGAAGAAGATCCAGCTTTCTCTGTCTTCTACAGCTAATGGACTAATAGAAGTGACAAGCAGAGTATAGTTTAGAAACCTGTGTTTTACTTGGTTTGGTTTGTTTTTTGGGGTTTTTTTGGGGTTTTTTTTTGGGTTTTTTTGTGGGTGTTTTGTTTTGTTTTGAGTGTGAAACATCTATCTATCTATAGAATGCCCTTTTGTACAGGGACATGCCTGTCTGCCAGATAAAGCAGCATGAAGGACAGAGAAAAATGTTTTGAAGCCTCCTAGGAAAAAACAGTTCTACCTTAAAGAAGTCCATTATGGAGTTCTGCTTTCAGTATAGGAATGCACTTTCAAAACACATCGAGCAATGAAAACGAGTCTCTCTCATGAAGTGTAAAAGTTGTGACAAGCCAGCTACAATTAGAAATGAGAAAGTTTTTCCTGCCACAGACAGCTCAGAAAACATTCCAAAGTGTACTGGAGACATGAGGAGTTACTGGATTTCAATCAGGGCTTGGTGAAATCAAGCACATCTGAAAATGCATTAGCTGCACCCCACATGTATTTACGAGATAAGAAACACATGAGAACACTGTTTTATCCCTTCAAATATTTGACTGAGGCTGGAATGTTATTTATATAGTTGGGATGGAGGTATAAGACTCAGGAAACCAAGTCTGCTTTGCAGCCCTGCACTGCCCAATTTCTGCTTGAACTTTGCCTTTTTCCTTTCCTTTCCTTTCCTTTCCTTTCCCTTTCCTTTCCTTTCCTTTCCTTTCCTTTCCTTTCCTTTCCTTTCCTTTCCTTTCCTTTCCTTTCCTTTCCTTTCCTTTCCTTTCCTTTCCTTTCCTATTTTCTATAAGTTTTGGGGTATTTTTTTGTTAGTTGGTTGGTTTATGTTTGGTTTTTTTCTTTTTTTTTTTCTTATGCTCCAGATTACTCTCTGTAAAGTGAGGACAATATTGTTTTATTTATTTATGTGCTTATTCTTGTATAGCCTGTACTTTCTTTTTAGTACAATAGAAACTTGACTTTTTTGTTGAAGTTTCCAGGTTAATAAAGTAGAAAGAATAAAAACAATGTAATAATGTTCTGAGTTAATTCAAGATGGTGCCTCCCACTGACATGATTGTCTCTGTTGTTGCTTGGAAGAGAGTTAAATCCCATTTGGTTGAAAGCTTTAACATTTTGAAGACAAAATTGTTGAAACCAGTTATAAACAAAGGAAATCCAAGATGATCTAGTTTAAAGAAGATACACATAACACTGATCCTTTTGCTGATACTAGATCGCACTACATTTGCAAAACTGTCCATCATGTCCGTTACGCCCGTAACATTTCTAGGTCCCAGTGGGACCAGTGGGCAAGGTATTGAAATCCCCCAAGGAAAAGCTTTTAGTTAGATTCACAGAGGGATGCCACTTTCTCACTTGAAAGGCCAAAATGATGATACTTCTTATGCATCACTGAATGTTTTATAGGTTTGGAGCAGGCTCAAACAAACAAACTCAAACTCCAGCCGGATTTTTCCATCTTGATAGAACAAGCAGGTGTGAACCTGCCATGGAAGGTTAGCGTCTTCAAGTTCTTGCACCTGTCCAGTATGATTCTGCAAGCATCATTTGTTCTTTTTTCCCATCTGCAAAAAGATGTTAAGAGCTTTCTCCTGGGCTCCTGTGCAGCTTAAATGAGTGTTTTGAGATCTCTTTGACCATCACAACTTAGCAGTGCCTTGTTTCCAGGAAAATGAAATGTGCTCTACAAATCTGCTCTGTAGCTCATACAACATTGACCTCAGATAGCAATGCACAAAACAACTATGACTTTTATCTGTGTCAAAGATCCTAATGCAAGAGTTCCCCTGAGAGCCCCTTTGCAGACTGGTCTCTTCAGTTTATCCATAAACTTTAACCCTGACAGTGCAAAACCCTGACTGATTTGGGACATTAGAATAGCATTTCTGTGCTCCTAGAAATCTTTGCTATATTAATTCATCTTTATTCATGCTGTGTTTGCAAGCAGAACTTAGCCTCATAATTACAATTAATTCTCTCCTATATGCTATCTTCATCTTCCAGACCTCTAAACCCAAGTAATTCTATTATTGATGAATATTGTATATTTGTCAAGAGATTTGATCTGAAGAATCATAAACTTCATGTCATAATTTTTTCAACCAATACTCATATACAGCTCTCTCCAGTGCCAAAGAGAGGAGTAGTCTGAACATGTCTTGCAGGTTAGAGGCTTAAAGAAAAGACTGTAACTTAAACTAAGCACAAAAATTAATGCTACACAAAAATCTAATTATTTATTCAGACCCCAAGTTTAGTAGTTTAACTAAAATTCCCCTCAGTTTTTCATATAATGCCAAAGACTTTTATCCAGTTATAAAAATTGTATAATACTTATTCTATGGACCACATGTCAGCACACTCCTGCGTTATGAAAGGAACACAAAGCACACAGACACCCATCCAGAGGAGGGAGAGGGAACTCTTCTTATCATGGTTCATGGCCAGCCCGCAAGGCTTCCCTCTACAACATCATTCCCATGGTTTTAGTGGGAGGTTTGAACCAAGACTAATGTCTGAACATATCTACACTTTCTGTCACTGTCACCATTTGACACTGAAAAGGTGATAGAGAATTTAACCTACAGTCATTTCTTCAAGCTCAAAGCACTCATTAAGCACTCATTTCCTCTACCCAGCTCTCCTTGCCTGTCAAAATGACCAAATATTGCACTTGTCAGTGAATTCTGAGGCAGAACATCCTATTGAGTAGAAGTTTCCAAATTTTTGTGGGGAGGCAGTGTGCAAACAAGAACCAAAAAAAACATCCTCCTACTGAAACTTCTAAATTCCTATAGGTAAATACAAGAGGGCTAGGGGAGAGTGTGCAGCTATTAGATTGTCATGAAATCACTCTCTGTAAGTGGCAGTATGGGGTTCAGAGGTGGGATTGTCCCACTCTCACTCCTGAAAACTACATTAAGGTGTGGGTCAGGGGCTGGAGCAAGGACCAACGAGGGAGCATGCAGCTCCAGTGATCACAGAATCACAGAATGTTAGAGGTTGGAAGGGACCTCCAGAGATCATCAACTCCAACCCCCCTGCCAAAGCAGGATCACCCAGGGTAGTCCATACAGGAATGCATACACAAGGGTTTTGTAAGTCTTCAGAGGAGGAGACTCCAAAACCTCCCTGGGCAGCATACTTGTAAACTGATGAAGCATACCAGCAACTTTCTCCTGCACTGATTATAAACAGTTTTGGCTTCCTTCTCCCTACAAAACCTTCCAACATTATCCCAGCTGATTTTGACTCTTCCATGGTCAAAACATGTCTCCACCCAGAGCCAACCGTTATAAAATATGGATGCAGGCACTTTGTGCCATTACCCTTCAGGCCAAAAAATGGCCTGTGGAGATTTTATTTAGCAGTAAAACTGCAGACTCTGAATACCAACAAGGTGTCAGCTCAGCTGGAATCGCAGTGAAAAGACTGAAAACAACTTTACATTAGATTTCTTAGAATGAAGAAAGTAGAAGCAGAATTAATTTTTCTCCTTTGGTGTCATGTTTGATGGTCTCAGCTGATGGTGAATTTTCAGTTGGATTTAGGAGATTGATTTTTGTTGTGATAAGGGGATGTGGTAATTTTAGGCTATCCCTTTAAAAATTTTCCACATATCTTGAATGGAAAGTAGTACAATGCAAATAAATCACTATTGGGTGTAAAAAGGAAAATAATGATAAGTTCTAAACTATCCTTTGGATGGATAACAGACTTAAACTAGTTGTACAAAACAATTTTTATCTCTCCTTGCTTTCTGGAGCTGGAAGATACTAACTCTCTTCCGCTTGTCCTTGGCTGCACTGCTTCGTTGTGACTGGTATTAACAACAATTTCTCTGCTCTTTTCTCTTGTCCCTGTTTACAGGGGGGTAGGGAGAGGGGCCAGGAGAAAGAGAGAAGTTGTTGCAGCTCCCCTGGTCTTTGGCCAAGGGGGCTCTTGTGCTGTTTATCAATTGTAAATACCTGTAAATATTGTAAATCCTGTATATCTTGTAGCTTCATTTGCTTCCAACTGGGCTGGTCTGGCAAAATTTAATGTTGGGAGGAATTTTCAACCCACCACAAGAGATATTCTTAATTAATAAGTACCTCTCCTCATTCACTGTTTTCTTTTTACACAGCAAACAGAAAAAATAGATTCTAAACTTGCAAGAAAATGTTGATAATAGTAATAACAACAACAACCACCAAACAACATGGGGGAAGGTGGGAAGTAATATGTCTTATGTTTAATTTTGATCTTCACATTGATAAGGAACAAAATAAACAAGAAATGGAGAAGTTATGTCAAACCATGCCTCCATGCACAACAGAAGGGAAAAGCCACTCTGAAGTCTGAGTTAACCAGAAATTTATTGTCAGGAAATATTCATCCTAGCGCTTGTGGCAATCAATTTAATTTTTTCACATACATTGGAAAAAATGTCTTTCCTGGTGTGCAACATTTAATTAGACCTTCATGAGATTTTAAAGCAGGCTCCAAGGATTTTCAGAACTTCAACATCTTGCAAATTCACAAGCTGAATTTACATAAATGGAGACAAAGAGATTAATAAATGAAGGAATGTAATGAAAAATGTTGTCTTCTAAGACCTTAGGACAAACAAAAGGGAGAAGAGGAAAAGATCCTTCAGAAAAAATATATGAAAAAATACTTAATAAAAGAAATGTGCATGAAAAAGATATTTAAGGAAGAACACATACCTTATGAATGTCTAACAAAAATAGGTATTTTAATCCATAGATCTTGTACTTCAAAGTGTAAAGTTCATTATTGTAATTACTAAGAGGGAACTGAGGTATCATTTTTTGTTGGCCTATTGAGAACTCTGATTTACTCAGTGACAAACCCTGCATATTGGCTCTACACAAAGAATGATCTCTCTGATCATGCAAATGTTTTGCCCATTTCCCACTGCCTGAACCTCTGTGCCATCTACAGACTGCTGTTTCATTGAGGTGCTGCTCTTATTGGTTGGTCCCAAAAGGTAACACACCTTGGGAAAATATGCATATAGGCTACCCAGAAATTGTCTACTTCATATTCCTTTAAGGCTAAACTCAGTTTCTCTTTGAATTTTGGGATTCCTCAGAATTAAACTCCTTTTCAGGCCAAAGCTTATGCTGCCAAGAGACCTCATATTTCTGACAAAGAAGACATTGTCTCCAAGGAACTTCCTACAGGTCTACAGCTCAGCTCTGGTATACAGCTCATACAACAGCACATGAAACTATTAGAGTCAAATTATATCCACATTCTTCTTGCAGTTTGCAGAAAATATTTTAGATCATTTTCTCACTTGCCTCTAAACATAAAAGGAGGCATGCACAGTGACTATAAAGCATAATATGATGTTCTCATGTTTTCCCTGTCACATAGGAATTTTTCCTCCACTCGAACAAATAGGTTTTCTGTGGTTTTCTTAGTTTAGAACCAGCAAAGAAACATGCCTCATTTGGCTCTCTCCTCCCAGTGGCTCACACTGGGATCAAATATGCATACAGCCAAATCTAGCTCTTTACAGAATGCTCTCACTAGGCTGAGTCCTTGAAAGTCATTTTATACATCCCTTCAGGGTGGATTCAACAACTGAGTCATCACTGAGAGAAAAGGTGGGGAAAACAAGGGGAGAAATCTTCAAAGGGATAACAAAACGTATCATAAGAAACATTTTTAAAAAATAGATTTGATTGATAGTAAAATCATTGCCATTATGTACACTGGAAAACTCATCACTGCCAATCTGCATAATCAACAGTAGGTAATAGTCATGGGTTACACAAGACCAGGGAGTTTCCTAGTAATGCCTTTAACCCAGGCCCCAGGGAGGCAGCAGACCCCTGTGGGATGGATCTGGTCAGAATATTGAGCCTTTTGATCCCCTCAGAAGGGATTTGCTTATGACAATTACTCTTCTTTTTCCATTAACAGAGCCAGTAATGAGGTATAAGGCTGATTGACTTACCCTAGCCAAACCCCCTGGATGGACTTTTGTTTACAAGTTTGTTTGCCTGAACCTCAAATCCTGGACTGCTCTATCTGCTGTGTAATGGCAACTGAGAAGGTGAGGGAGGCCAAGAGAGAATTTGACAGCTGCCCTGAGCAGCATCCTGTTTCCATTCCCCAATTCCACCCTGTCTTTCTCTTAAGTCCCAATCTTCTGCTAGGGTGGCAAGAGGGCAGGGTATTCTTTGCTTATTATGGAACCTTCAGCTGCTGCTCTTGCCTCAGGGATGGTGTGGCTCCACCAATCTATCTCCCTCTCACAACCTTTCCAATTCCTCTTTCAGCTCTGCCACCAGACAGAGCAGATCATTCATCTGGTCATACCACATACAGATTCTGTCTTTGCTGCCCTCTAATACATGTGACAGGTTCAGGAACTTCTGGACAGCTCTATGCTTTCGTGAGAAATTTGTCTGGGTCCCTTCTGGCAATGGCTTTTGACCAAGTGGAAACCAAAGCTGGATCCTCTTCTGGGAGGGCAATGACCTCTAGCTGAATTGGCCCCTAGAGCCAGGAGGGGCTGCCGTTGCCCGTGAAGGAGTTCAGCTGCTGTCACTCTGTCCCTGCCCAGGCTGAGTTGGAGCTGCCTTTTATCAGGACCTCCAAAATCTGTTAATAGGTTAAAAAGAAGATTTGCAGTGATGGGACAAGGAAAAGCAAAGTGGCTTTATAACTAATGAATGAATACTAAAATGGAATTAAGCAGAGGATGAGGGAAAAAGTGCCTACAAACCTGTTCATGTAAACATGCATACAATGCAAGAAGTAAAAATCAACTTTTCTTCGTCCTCAGCAGACCTTGACTAACAGCAGAGACAATAGAGTGGAAAGAAGATCCAGATTTTATAATACATGATGACAAAATCTCCCACAGCATTCCTTCACTAGCCTTCCTAAGGTCAGGAACTGGCAACCAGGCCATGTTGCTCCCCTGGGGGAGATACACAACTGTATTTCTTCCAATCTTGTGAAGGTAGCAAAGAGCTGTTGAGTTTCTTGGTCATGTTGGCACTTTCCCTGACCACTGGTGAATAAAGAAAATGATCAGATAGGACAGAAGGAGGTTCTACGTGAACATAAGAAAAACCTTTCGTACTGTGAGAGCAACTGAGAAGTAGTACAGGTTGTTCAGAGAGATTGCAGTCTCTATCCCTGGAGATACTGAAAATCCATCTGGACATGGTCCTGAGAAGCCTGCTGTAAGTGGGCCTCCTTGAGCAAGAAGTGCTGGACAAGGTGACCTCCAGAGGCCCCTTTCAAACTCAACCACTCTGCAATTCTGTGAAAAATGTTCATGAGTATATGGAGAATTTTTGATTTATGTGCCAGCTTTTTTTACATCTCATTTTGAGTTTGGACAAGTCATTTCATTGCTCAATGCTTCCTTTTCCTCATCTGCAAATAGAATTTAATTACACCTACTTCCCAGGGAGGCACACTTCATTAGGAGTGCAATCCACCCACATGCAGAATACCTAGGCACTGTTTAAACCCTAAAGTGGAATGTAAATGATGTCCAGACCTTGTGGATAGTCCAAGGAGCTGGGATAAATATCACTTTCTGTTTGCAAAGCCCCTGGGATCCTCACATTGGAAATATGAACATTGCAAAACATTCCCTTTGTTCTCTGTGTGGTCTGGGGAATGCCACAGATACCAATACTTTATGATTCCAAGACATTACAATTTGTCTGTTGTCATAATCCATACGCTTGGGTTGTTATTTTGTGCAGTTAAAATCCAAACATGGTTCTTCGCTGCAGCTAATTAGTGATATGCACATGGGAGATGTTACAGCTCATAGGCTAGTCTTTGCTGTGACAGAGTTGACAGTGATGAAAATGCAGTCTGTTCTAAAGAGGAGAAGAGGAAGAGGGTTATCCGAATTTATTTTAGTCTTCATTAAAGTCTTCTCATGGTTTAACCCCAGCCTGCAACTAAGCCCCACACAGCAGCTTGCTTACTCCCCCTTGCTGGGATAATGGAAATAAGTGAAAGGGTAAAAGTGAGAAAACTCATGGGCTGAGATAAAGACAGTTTCATTGGCAAAGCCATGCAGGCAAGCAAGACAAACCAAACATTCACCGCTTCCCATCGGCAGGCAGATATTCAGACATCCCCAGGACAGCAGGGCTTCATGGCACATAACTGTTACTTGGGAAGACAAATGCCATTATTCCAAATATTTCCCACCCCTTCTTCCTCTAGTTTTATATGCTAAGCATGACATCATATGGTATTGAATATCTTTTTGGTCATTGGGATCAGATGTACCAGCTATGTGTCTTCCCATTCAATGTTCTGCATTTCCATCCTACTCTCTGGGAGGGTGGTATGAGAGGCAGTGTGTATACACTATCCCGCAGTGATTAAAACATTCCCTGTTTCCAGCACAGATCCAAAACACAGACCCACAGTAGTTGCTATGAAGAAAATTAACTCTCCCAATGCCAAAATCAGCAGAAGATTACACTTATTGACTGTTTTCCCCCTGACAAAACTACTGCTCAGATTTATTTGAAAGTATAAAATCAAGTTTTTGTTCATCAAGTTTTATTGGAAGGGGGTCTTTATATTTTGCTGTACTCACTACTCAAACTGTGAAAGCTAAATCTACATTCACCTTTTAATGTTGTCAGAGAAAACAGTATACAAGAAGAGATCAAGGGTTTTTGTCATGATGATGCCATTAGTGCTGTTAATAATCTGGTCTAGTCATATTGCTATCTCTTTTAAGAATAAAACAGCCAAACTTCAAATTTAAAAATCTATTCCTGAGACTCAAAGGCCTACAGGATCATCATCTTTTTTTTTTTTTTTTTTTTTTAAATTCCAGTTGCTGGACTGTATATTCATTTTCAGCTTCTGGCAAGAGAACTCACAAATCAAAATATACATGCACCATTATGAAAACTTCCATGTGACAAAAAGTTAACCGCATGTATTTGGTTTATGTAGGTCACAAAAGTTGAGATTTCCATTGTATCTACTTTGATATCTGTTACAAAAATGTCACATACGTGTGGGCAGTAGAGCCTGGCGTAGGTAGTTAGGGCCTGGTGGTCAGAAGATGTCGTGCTGTACGGAAAGATAAGACACCTCTCCACCTCTCCAGATAGCCAATAGCACTAACCTTTGATGTAAGCAGACGGAAGCTACATTGCAAACCTAAGCTATATAATGCGGTGTTGCATACCAATAAACGCCATTTGCCATCCACCACGTTGGTGTTAGTGGTCTAATGACCCAAGCGGCCTGGGATTGGCCTTCGTGCTGTGCTTGAACCAGGTCACCGCTGCCATGAGAAAGGCAACATAGTGGTGCCGAAACCCGGGAAATCAACAGCTGGGAATTGGGAAATTCGCCTGGACGGGTGAACAGTGGCCAGAGCGGCTGGACCAGCCTGGCAGGGAGGACGGTCCCAGACCCGCAAGGAGGATGGAAGCCCTTGTGAAGGTTGTATCATAATTACATAAGCAGTGGGGCATTGGTTGTAAGCCCAAAGACTTTACCCTTGCTGTTGCAAGGCTTGTACAACTGGGCACAATCCTCCACCCTGAAGTGTGGGATAAATGCTCCAAAGCATTAGCCGACGAGGCGATGTCCTCAGGGAGTGGGAAAACCCTTAAATCATGGGGAAAAGTTATGCAGGCCATATGAACGGCCAGAAATGAGCAGAAGACCTGGAGAGCAGCAAAGGACTGTTTGTTGGCAACCCCAAAACTGGGAATTGGGGCAGCCACACAGACCTCATGCGCTCCAAGTGAGAATGATCTTGCTGGGTCTCAAGACCGGCCCGAGGCGACACACCCCCACAATCCCTGAACCATGAGTCTAAAGATCTGCGGGAGGGCGACACGGCCCCCTAATCCCCAAACCCCCAATCTCCACCCACCCAATCTCTGAACCCCCAATTCCCAAACCCCGACCTGCCCACAGAAGGACAGAAATGAGCAAAATCCTTCTGGGAAAGGCTGATGGGGGGAGTCGGCAGGAGCAAAGCCCGAGCAGAAAGCGGGGTGAGCTAAGAAAGGGGGGACGACCCGCGCGTAAGGGGAGTGGGCGGGGTCGGAGCCCACGTAAGAGAAGTGGGCAGTGCCAAAGTCCAACAAAAAGATACCGGGATCCGGAAGTAACTAGCCAGTCGACTTCCGACTCTGGATCATACATCAGCTGGAACAACTGGCCCAGCACTTGGACTACAGCTGACTCAAATTCAGAGGAGGAGGAGATGGAGACAGACAGACTCAAAAGCCAAAATACCCCCAATCAAGTCAAAGGAGAGGTACGAAGAGAACAGATCCCTCTCACAGATTGGAGAAAAATACAGATAGCGTGTGCAGAGTGGGCTCCATCAGTCCCGCTAGCGTTCCCGGTCCGGGTAACAGAGGGGGGACAGAGGGTCTTTTTACCTGTAAACCCTAAGGAGGTTTACAGGTGAAGAAAAAGGACTCAACTCTGCCATAGTCACCACCCTTATAGACGGTGTTTTTGGGGGAGACTGTCGTGGAGAGGGTGAATAGGGATCGAGGATGGTGATTATTAATTATGAATTATGAAAATATGAGTTATGAAATTATTGTTTATTATTATTATTAATATTTGATTAATTACTTTCTATATATTGATTCGGATGCACGGTTGTAATAATATAGACCATAACTGATTTAGTATTTACAATCACAGCCAATTATAATATTTACAGTCAATTTCTAATTAAGGGAACGAAAGGGTGCAGTTCCGCCGCTTGTCCATTAGATGGAGACTCGACAAGACGCTTGCGGCTGCTAGCTATGGAAGAGATATTTATAATGTTATCACGAGGCAGGTTAAGCTGGAAATGATCACGCGGCTGTGCGCGGGCGCTTTGAATAAAACGTTACTAGATGTTATACACGTGAAAGATACATGCAGCGAGACAAGTTGCTGGATCACGCGGGCTCACTGGGTATCTGCTTCTGCCCGAGGATGGCTCC
>VXBD01012019.1:223270-270169 GCA_013399975.1 Indicator maculatus | reverse complement strand
GAGCCCGCGTGATCCAGCAATTTGTCTCGCTGCATGTATCTTTCGTGTGTATAACATCTAGTAATGTTTTATTCAAAGCACCCGCACATAGCCGCGTGATCATTTCCAACTTAATCTGCCTCGTGATACCACTATAAATATCTCTTCCATAGCTCGCAGCCGCAAGCGCCTTGTCGAGTCTCCATCTAATGGACAAGCGGCGGAACTGCACCCTTTCGTTCCGTTAATTAGAAATTAACTAAATATTATAATTGGCTGTGATTGTAAATACTAAATCAGTTATGGTCTATATTATTACAACCGTGCATCCGAATCAATATATATAAAGTAATTAATCGAATATTAATAATAATAAACAATAATTTCATAACTCATATTTTCATAATTCATAATTAATAATCTCCATCCTCGATCCCTATTCACCCTCTCCACAACACTCAGGCAGGTGGATTTCTTTTTCTCCTCACTCAATAGCTGTGGTAGAATGCTGAAGGTAATAAAATAAGTTTCACTGCTGGGAAAAAAAAATAGTCCAGCCCATGATAAAAAAATTTTGTTTGTGGAAAAGACAGATACATGTGAGGAATTATTCACCCAACTCAGTGGAAACCTTTAACTACGTGGTTAGTGAGGTAACCACATTGCCCAGTCTTTATGGTTTTCTAGAGAGCAGGTATTGGAGATAGTATCAAGTCCTAGCACTGGGGTGAAGACAAAATCCATGGAGGCTTCTGAAGCATTCAGATATTGAAGGAGCGAGAACAGAAACTTTTAGACATCTAGAAAGAAAGAAAAGGATAATCCATCCTCACGTACAACAGGATGCAAAGAATTGCTTGAAAAAAATTCTGTGATACTACCCAGATGGCTCCATCTCCCAATTCAATAACATCTGTGCAAAACCTGTCACACAGTTACATGTGACTTTTGACAAGCTTTTCCACTTACGAAGGTCCTCTGCGTTTATGAAGCCCATTCATCGTGTCCTCACAATGTTATTTTACTCTACCCTCATTATCAGAAACTTGTCATCATCTGTCTGTAAAGGGAGTAGATGGCATCCTGGGATCAGATTTCTCTGTGTTCCAGACTGGATGACAGTCATGAACAACTTTAAAAATCAAGAAAGAAAAAAAGCAGTCCATATGAGACAGGCAATCAAACTCCATGCTAATATGCTTCATAAAAACTCAGGTATCATTGATAATACTTCATGTGTGTAGCCCCATATCAGCTATGATGTCTTGGTTTCATACAAATACCAAGAGACATTTCCAAGTTACCACATCTGAGAAGTATTATGAGAAAAAGAACAATGATAGTTGTCTCCACTTTACCTGGCAATTTCACACATGTTAACCTTTTCCCTAATTGCTTTCCTAAACCTCACAAGCTCTCCTCATCACAGAAGTGGTGAGAAGAACTGCTCTACAAGGGCATGTTTCTGTTCCAAGGATGGTGTGAATGCCTGTTCTCACAGCTGTGCCCAAATGTAGGCAGCCTTTCCTTACAGCAGGAAGGAAAAAAAAAAAAGGCTTCTTATCTACATCGTTCATAAGGACCCCCAGGAAAATACTGAGGGGAAAATACCCCATATTATCACTGGTACAATTTGAGAAGCAGAATGATTGCATGAAAATCACACTCAGTCCTGCCATGGAGACAAGCTTTGGCAGGCTTAACAGCCTAGACTCTAATATGTCTCTCATCTTAAAATGATAATTTGATTCAAGGGGATAAGCCAGTAAAAAAAGAATGTTATAAAATTGATTAGATGAAGGACGTTGCATGTCCCTGCTTTAGCACAGCTTCTTTTTCTCTCAAAAAATTAAATCAATAACAGAACCTTTATTTAGACTAACCTACAGAAATAAGAAAATTAAAAACATGATGCAACAGTTAGAAAAGCTAAGCAGGGAAATTACTTGATGCACATTGCATATTGATTGTTCATATTTCCATCAGGTGAAGATGAATCAGTCCCACAAGCAACAGAGAACAGTGCAGTTCAGATGGCTTCAGGTGTTAGTTTCCAGTTGGCACAGAAATCTCTGAATATCTGGGGACATAAACCACATATTTCCCAACATATTAGGAACTATTCAGTACCACTGGGTCACAAAAAAAGCCATCCCATTGTACTGGAGAATACAAGCAAGCTGATTTCACAACTGTGATGGTTTTAAGACTGTCTATTTAATTTTTCTTCTCACAAAGTTCAAACAGAGAAAGTGAAAGAATGTAAATAAATCACTATTGGGTGTAAGAAAGCAAAATAGTGATTATTCTAAACACTTCCATTGGAGAGATAGAAATTTTTAAGAGTCACTACTCAAAACAAGGTCGGGCAGTTGGGCAGTTGGGCAGTCTCACAGTCTGTTTTCTCTCAGTCTGCCTGCTGCTTCTCCTCTCTGGCTGAAGAGAACACACCCGCAATACTGACCTTGACAAGCTAAGTCTAACAGCCTCTCTGCTTCTTGGCTCTCTTCCCTCTCTTGCCTGCTCTGGGCAAAGGGGTGGGGGAGGAAGTCCATTGAGAAAGAAGCACAGCCCCTTCTGGGGGCCAGAGGGGCTTTGTTGGTTTGTGGGTTTTTTGGGGTTTTTTTTCTGTTGATTGTACATATTTGTAACTGTTGTGAATAGTGGACGTGTTCATTGTGTTTCATCATAGATTGTAGTTCTGTTTGTAAATACAGTTTCATTTGCTTCCCGACTGAGTTAGCCTGGTTATTGTCGGTGTAGGAGGGAGATTTCAGCTCTCACACTGTAACAACAACAACTAGAGATGGTAAAATAAATCGTAATAAAGATTTCTTCTGATTCATAGAGAGTAATTTTCAAAAATATGTTGTTCACATTCTCTCTTTGCAGTTATCTAATACGTGATTCAAGTGCACTTACTCTCCCCTATGGACAGTATGGCTTGTTCCATGTGAAGTCTGATGACTGTTGCGGATGTGTGCCTCTACGTACGTGTTTTCTGTCACACACCATCTTAGAAAGGATTTTAACAAAAGTATAACATCTTCTAAAACTCTTTGAATGCATCAACTCCTTGTCATGATAAGCTGTGCTTAAAGCAATAGGGAAGAAAGATAATTGATTTTTGTAGAGACATCAGCCTCTTCATGATA
This sequence comes from Indicator maculatus, assembly GCA_013399975.1. Lineage (NCBI taxonomy): Eukaryota > Metazoa > Chordata > Aves > Piciformes > Indicatoridae > Indicator > Indicator maculatus. Next base: position 267,035 of record VXBD01012019.1, on the reverse strand, counting down.
AGGGTTGGCCCCTGACTTACAGAATAAAAAACTTCCAGAAGACACTTTTGTTGTTATTGGTTTTTGCTGTTTGATTTTGAGTTTTTTGTTTAGTTGGTTGTTGTTGGCTTTTGTTTGTTTATTTGGGTTTGAGTTGGTTGGTTGTTGGTTTTTTTTCCTTAGTAAGGAGGAGGACCAGGGATGACAGTGTAATAGTAGCTGTTATGCTTTAGAGCCCAATATTTCTCTTAAAAACACCTCCTGGAGGAAGTCCATTTGAAATCTGTAGTTACCAGAACCTGCAATGCCAGCAGTTTCCACAAACACTTAATAGCAGAAAATCATACTTATATTCATTTTAGCATAAAAGCAGTGCTTCTGCACAGGACATTCAGAGTTTTCAAGTGTAAACAATCAGATCCTGTTCACACACAGCTTCTTCTGTTACACAGATATGCTCATCAAACCAAGGTGCTCATAGGAAAACATCCTTCTCATTACACCAGTGCCTTCATTAGGGTTTTGCTTTCCCCTTGCTAAAGCATGGCAGAGAATCCTGTTGTGTAGCCAAGGTGGGCATGGGAACTGCCACAAAGAGGCTGGGCAACACAAGCCTTATTTCTGCTTTCAACATCCACCCAATGCTGCACAGTGCCCTTTGCCACCACTTCGTGTTGGACCAGGATGGCAGATCTCTTTCCTGTGCTTTACTACGAGAGCATACTGCAATCCCAGGTGTTGTGAAACTGGACCACATTTTTTTCTCACTTAAATCAACATTCCTTTGGTTTTACTTGTTTAATTTTTTAAATGCATTGTCTAATTAAGCAGTCAATTTTCCCTTTGGTAATGACCTTATTATGTAACAATAGTTTAAAAAAATACTTTTGGTTGTTAAGGAAATTTTAATTTCCACTTTAGAAAAAGGACAAATTATTTCTTAAAATTAAGTTCCCAGAACTTTTAACAACACAAACGTTGGGCTTGAAGTAATTTATTGCCATGGTATCATATAACACACTAATTGTGGAAATTGTACTTCATTTCTCCCTCTTGAAAGTAATTATTTTACCTGGAACAAATTGGGAGAAAAAACTTCTCCCCTAGCCCCTGTAGTTCTACAGGCTTCAAGATATATCTTTGAAAAATGAACATATCCTATTTCATGTTGTATATTTTGAAGAGGAATAAGAATGTCCTGGGTTTACATAACAACTTTAATCTTAAACAGTATCAAAGCTTTTTATAGTGATACAGTACAGATCATAACGTTAATGAGAGAGAGGCATGCCGAGCTGTATGGGTACATATAAGCAAGCATTCATTTTAAAATGCATCCACATATATACATCATAAAATGTGATGCTAATAGCTTTATTTGCAATAAACATTATGCAATGTGTGCCTAATAAACATTTATATTTATTGTAGTATGCAAATGCTTTTAAAATACATCTATTTGAAGAAGTGGAAAAAAAAAAACAACCTACTTCTCTTCCTTTTTTCAACACAGATATTCAGTGCACAGGTGTGAATGTCTCCCAAATGAGTGAATTTCACTGAAGTTTAAAAGAATTAATAGAAGCCTGCAGGAAAGAATGATGAGAACAAGTCTGCAGTACACACTTGTTCTCTGAGTGCCTTTCTTTTCTCTGCCTTGTATCCTCTTTCTTCAACCTTTTCCCTTTCTCTGCTCCCCAGAGTCTCCTACAGCACTCCTGCTATCTTTAGGCACATGATCCTTCTGGCAGCTTGCACTATGAGACAGTATAGAGCTATGCTCTTCAAGTGAGCACCCAAAAAGTTCTCCCCTGGAGCCAGATTCTCTGTAATTGAATTAGGACACTCACACTGCTATTGCAGATGACATTTCTATACAGCATTGTCTTCATACAGAACACATATGGCCACATTTTCAGAGATTGTTCATGGATTGATACAAGGGTGCAGAAAGGAGAAGTGCTTTTAACATTCCCACCAGAGGAGAATGTGTTGGTCTGGCTGCTCCCCATCTCGCTGCAACCTGCAGCGTCCTGCTTTATTCCCTCTTTCAGATTCTGCATGCTTTTCTTGCTTTCGTCTCCCCACATTTCTTACTCCTCCTCAAGAAAATCTTCAACCCTGCAAGTCTTTTAGACCATGCCTGGCAAAAATTTGAAGACTTGCTGAAAATGGGAAATAATTTGCAGAAGCAGGAAGACCAACTGTGGAGAAAGAGTAGGCCTGGAGGCAAGCTCATTTATGCAAATCTCACAGCTGAGCTGAAATTGCCTGCATAAAATGTCCCAGACTAGGAAAAAAATAGATTTAGAGCCCAGCCTCAGAAAGTAAAATCCTTAAAACAGGACAATTAGAAGAGAACAGTGATTTGAAGTCCATGCTGATGAATTTATCCTTTTCAATTGCCAGCTTGCAACTTCCAAGACAAAGGAAGATTCTTTACAGTACTTGTTTTCAGTACAAAAAAAGCTTTATTCATGAGATGCAGTGAATCTCTTCATGTATATTGGGCCCCCATGTAATGTGTCAAAGTAGCTAGGAGAAACAATAGATGTAAGATACATCTTTGCATCTTACAGATGCAACAGATGCAGACTTGCAAGAAAATGCAAGCAAGTCTTGGTGTCCTCACTTTTGTAAATGGAAACACATAGCAAAGAATAAGGGCTGGGCCAGCCACTGGCAAATGACAGATACTGTCTATTAACCCCTCTCCCTTCCCCAGGGGGGAGAGAAATTGAACAAGGAAGAAAGACTTATTAATTGGAAAAGAAAACTAAAACTGCTTTAAATAAACATAACAATAAAATTGAATATATACAAATATATACAGAACCAATGCTGAACCCACACACCCCATCCTCAACAATTATGTGTCACTGTCACCACTGGGTAAGTACCAGACTGGACTCAGCAGCCAATCAGAACTGGATTCGCATGCTAAATTCTGGAACTGGATACAAGAATTGGATTCAGGAACTCATGGATTGGGATCGACGGCTTCTGCCAGTGAGAGTCCTCCTCGGAAAGAGGCCATTGATGAAGAGGCTTAACCTTGTGATCCCTCAGCTTTATACTGAATATGACATATATGGAGCGGAATGGAATGGAATGGAATGGAATGGAATGGAATGGAATGGAATGGAATGGAATGGAATGGAATGGAATGGAACGGAATGGAAATCCTTGTTGGTCAGGTTTGGGTCACCTGTTCTGTCAACTCCTCCCCACATGTGCAGCCTTTCATTTTATGGCACTCTAAGAAAATATCTAGTGGTGACCTTGATTTTTATAGGAATATAAGCAAGAGCCTTTCTGCATACCAAACCTTGATATTAGTTGTAAACATCAAGTGCTATCACTTCTAGAAGCAGGCACTCTCTGCAAAATCTTCTGTTAAACTGAGAAAACAGTTACTTAGGAGAAGATTAGCTAGAAAGTAAAATCACTGAAGAATATTAGTTCTGTATTAGATCAAATCAGGATACAGATGTATCACAAAAGGAAGTCTCTGAAGGCCAAAGAAATGACCAACTCAACCAAGTTGGTGGTCCTGGCCTTCCTGTCAGATCAAACTCTTAGAAAACTGATGATTGCTCACTGTTAGAAACTAGACTCAAATGCAAATCAGGGAAATAGGTTCTTGAACACAAAACTTCGGTTAGAATAGTTGACTTGTGGTCAAACTGGAAAGGATTTTTAAGCATTGGCCTGGTTTTGGTTGTAGTAATTATTTTAATTGACTAGAATAAGGATGTTAAAAAAAAAAAAAAAAAAAAAAAAAAACAAGAAAACCACAAAAAAAAAAGGTGTAAAAAGCAAGCTGGACAAAGTTGCAAGCTCCTTGAAAGTCAGGACTGAAAATAAAATGTATTGGAAAAATGGAAAGCCACTCTGAAATCCACAAGATAAAATTCTGTTGGCATACACCCAAAATCAACCAAGTGAGGAAGTGACTAAGATGACTGCACAGAGGAGAGCCAGCAAGCACAGCACACCACAAACTTCATCTGATAAAATTAATAGGATGCTGTTTCAGAAAGGGTGGGCCTCATACTGGGCCATATTATGCAGGGGCACTGGACAGAAGAAATCATGGTAAATGCTCTCTTTTAGCTCATGTTGGTACAAAGACACAAATGATTGTCACCAGCTTTGGATAACACATTTTGAGAATAAAATAAATCAGTATAAAGAGGAAAACAAGCAACATAAGAAGATGAACAGATATAACCTGTGCAGAAAGTCTAAAGTAAACTGAACTGTTTAGGTTAAGAAAGAGAAGGTTAAGGGAAGGCATGGTAGCATTCTTCCATTTTTCAAGTAATTGCTATAAAAAGAAAAATCAGTAGTGTTCTAGAGCCAGTAAGGATAAGAAATAAATAAAGGAAGAATTGGTAGAAATTTTATTTGGTTTAAAATAGTGTCATTCTTCCAGTTAGATATTAAGGAAAATCTAAATCAGAGTGAGGCATGGGTATAGACTCTGTAGGGATTGCTACAAGAGATATTTCCCTGGAGTTTTATAAGAATAGATTGTACAAATATCCAGTAGGTATGTTCCCAGTATATTTAATGTGAGGCAAAGCAGAGATCCATTTTGGTCTCTTGAGATCTTTCCCTATTCCTCATTTCTGTGAGTCAGTGTTCACAGGTATTTAGAAGATTAGTTTTAATGAACAAATATCAGCTTTGGATTTGTAAAAATTTATTCATTGTTTTAAACAATATATATCGGTTTTCTCCTGTAGTACATAAATCCTGTGGTATTATTACTGTTCCATGAAAATTCAACATTCTCAAATGTTGTGTAGTAAGCATCTGCTAGAACTATATTTCTGCTGTGTGTTTGCAGTTATTTTTTTCTGAGAGCCAAAGTGGTGAGTTCTATTTTATGTAAGCATTCCTATTAAGATTTTAGAATTTTGACAAATTATAAGTATCTCTATAAATTATTTGAAAATAATCATAGATGCTGGTCAAATTCTTGTTTTTCATAAATATGTGGTACATTTTTAATTAAAAAATTAATATAATAATACTTATCTTTTTTTAATGGAAAAAATGTAAGCTCCACTTCATGAAAATATAATACTTCTCATGTAAATGTACAAGAGCAAACACAAATTGCTACAGGCATGGCAAAAGCAGAATATTACTTGGTCCAGATGCTTCTAATCCATTTCTCCCCATATTAATCCAGTTTCCTTCATAGCAGAAACAAAAGTCACTGCCTGCAGGAATCAAGGTTTCCCCTACTTACAGTTCTGTAATGTCATTTAAGTAAGCTGTATTGCTGTTCCAAAGTCAACCCCATGAGTGCATTACTTTTAGCACATGAAAAAGTGTTCCCACAAAAGTGTATGTACTTTTCCAACAGCACAATTGCCTACTGCGATAGGAAAAAACCCACAGGTTTGCCAGGACAGCCAGATCAGCAGTAGGATGAATGTTAGTATAGAGCAATCTGTCTGGGATTTCTCTTCTTCCCATCGCAGAGCTGCACAATAGTGCTAGCATAAGCCTGAGGTGTTGATTTGGCTTCAAACATTCTGTAGAAGGCACTTGATTTATAATCTGGAAGTATCTATTTGTTTCAATAGCCTCTGAAGGGATCTCAGTACAACTGGGTTGGAGTCATAGAGTCAATCATTTAGATGTATAAATGAAATTGCACTCTTTTCCCCAGTCTAAAATGGAACAGGAATTGCTGTCACTTTCTTAATATCAAACCCAAATGACTGTAAAGTCAGAACAAAGCCTTGAGGACTTTTAGAAATGCTACCAGTGGAGTTGTGTTTCCTGGTAAGGACTGCAATCATTTACTGGAATGTAGAAAGACACTTCAGAGAGATGTGGACAGACTGGGTCAATGGGCTGAGGCAAGTGGTATGAGGTTTAACAAGGCCAAGTGCAGGGTCTGGCACTTTGGGCACGATAACCCTATGCAGCACTACAGACTGGGGGATGAGTGGCTGGCTGGAGAGTGGCCTGGCAGAGAGAGACCTGGGCATACTGGTTGACAACCAGCTGACCATGAGCCATCAGTGTGCCCAGGTGGCTTGGAAGGCCAATGGCATCTTGGCCTGTATCAGGAATAGTGTGGCCAGCAGATTAGGGATGTAATTCTGCCCTTGAACACGGCACTGGTGAGGCCTCACCTCCAGTACTGTGCAGTTCCGGGCCACTCACTTCAGGAAGGATACTGAGGTGCTGGACTGGGTCCAGAGGTGAGCAACAAGACTGGTGAGGGGGCTGGAGGGAAAGTCTTATGAAGAGAGGTTGAGGGTGTTGGGGCTGTTCAGCCTGAAGAAGAGGAGACTCAAGGGGGCCTTATCAGACTCTACAACTACCTGAAGGGAAATTGCAGTAAGGCAGGGGTTGGTCTCTTCTCCCGGGCAACGTGTTACAAGACAAGAGGGCATGGCCAGAAGAGGCACCAGGGGAGGTTTAAGTTGGATGTTAGGAAGCACTTCCTCATGGAAAGGGTAATTAGATGCTGGAATGGACTGCCCAGGGAGGTGGTGGAATCACTGTCCCTGGAGGTGTTTAAGGAAAGATTGGATGTGGCACTTAATGACATGGTCTAGTTGATGTGGTGGTGTCAGATCATAGGCTGGACTTGATGACCTCAGAGGTCTATTCCAGCTTCAATAATCCTGTGATTCTGTGATACTTCATATAGTTAGAGTGAAACAAGAAAAAAACATAGCTCCACAAAGATACCTGAATACTCATTTGCATAGTTACCACCAACCCCCGAGATAAGAAAAATTGTTTCCAAGGAAGATTTTTATTCCTTTTCTTAATAAAAAAAGCAGAAAAGATCCTGTGGCAACCAAAGTACCTACAATATGCCTAATAGCCATTAATTCTGTGACTGATGATTAGTCCTCTCTAGTGTTTCAAGAGCCCACCAAAACATGTGTCCTCATCACACATCATAAATAGATATTGCACACAGAAATAGTCCATTCCATTCATTCTTACTGCACAGTGTCGTAAACTAAACTCAAACGAAGCTACCTTAGGATTCTAACTGCTGATGCAGACAGCCTCATGAAACTTACTTGCCTTAATGAGGGTCCCCGATGTGAGCGTTGCATATGGTGGTTGTGTGCAATGAGTTATTGAACAGGAAATGCTTGAGCGCATTGAGAATTGATTTGTTCTAAAAGCAACACAAAAGAGCAAGTCAGTCAAATTCAGCCCTGGAGAGCAGGGAAAAGCTGCCATTCCACACCCTCACACCTTTCATTCTTCTGCACCGTAAATGTCTTCTCTATCCAAAGCCTGACCTGCCCAGCACACCTGATGGCTTGTGTGCCTTGAGATCTCTGTCAGAAATGTTTGATCCTGGGGGTTTAAACCACAAAGCTTGCCGCATTTTGTGACGGGTGAAACTGACTTATTTTGAAGCACAGTCAATTTATCAAGTTGTTGGAATAGCAAGATTGTCACTTGCTATTATCAGTGACATACAGTTTAGAGCAAAAGCTGGCCATCAAGTTAACTGCAGGCAAATTCACTGGGATGCCAGCTGCAATGTGAACAAAACCCACCAACCCATTAATTGAGGTCCTGAAATGTAAGTGACTTCTGGCTGAAAGCACAAAAACAATCATAAAGCTCAGGAAGTTGAGGAAGAGAAGGCGAAGGAAACTGTGACATACTAGGTTTAGGCATTATTTACTGGCTCGTTCTATTGCACCTTGCCCAGAAAACAGGAGTTATGAGAGAGGATATCAGTGCTAGACAAGGTCGTACATTCCCTTTGCATACCTTCATGTCTCTGTAGTATCACAGATGTCAATGAACTTGCTCCAGTGCAAGGCAGTGAAGAATCAGGCTAAGCAATTTCATCCAAGTTATGGGTTGATGCATTTAAAAGACTCACAATTTTGAAACTCAGCTTTCTGCATTTACCAAATAAATAATGAACTATGCAAACAGGTACCTGTGTAAAAATCAACAGGGGTTATTTTGGGTTCATTTTGGGATCTGATTTATCTGAGGGAAATACATTGCTCTGAATACTTCATCTGTAAAGGATGCAAGTCAGAGGAAATGAGATCAAAATATCCCTGGTGGCTTGAAATGTATGTTAACCTGATAATTCAGTTGTCAAAGAGCAGAGTTGTCTTACTCTTAGATAATTCCAGTCCTAGTTGATAGTGACTGGTTTTGAAACACAGGATGCCTATTGGCCCCTGGGGAAAAAGAACAGGATTTCAAAACTGGCATGAGTCTGTTTTACTTTGACAGAGAAAATAATTTACTCCCTTAAAAAAGGCTAATGAAGTTTACCCATGTATGTTTTAAGGTGTTTTCAGTTCCTTGGCTGGAAAGACAAAACTTTGTTATTGCTCAGATGAATGCAAGTATGTGGGAGAAGAGAACCAGCTAGTTCAGAGAATGTTTCCCAGGTGAGGAGGCAAAAAGAGCAACCCTCCCTCATGAAGGTCTCAAAATACTTCATTCAATTGGGGCCTCATCATAGCAAGTTTGATAATACTGCATTTTTAGGGCTGCATTAACTTATCTTTCCTTTTCTGCTAGAGATAGCACTGAAGATGGGAATGTTTCTGAATTATACACATAATTTTCCAGGAAGACAGAGGAGCAGGGCAACACCTGAGACAGGTGCTAGACACATTGTTTGCTGCGGCTTTACTACAATGCCAGATTTTGATGGGCAGAGAAATTAAGTGTGACATACAGAAAGGGGATATTTAAAATTCTTGTACGCTGAACATAGTCCTCAGAAAATATAATCGTGCCAAACAAAGGTGGTCACAATTTTTAACACATTGTTTCTGGATTCAAAATTAAGTCCAAATTTATTGTTTTATTTTGTTCTTTCCCTGTTTCAATATTTTCCAAGGGCAACTTCATAGGAAATAAAACAGCAAGTTGCTGTATGAATGTCTATATTTCTTTGGGTTTTATTGAGTAAATTATGTTGAAGAAACCAGTAGGATTTTCTATCTCTGCTTCTTCGTGAGCCATCATTTTAAAGACACACTTATGCTAGAGGACAGTTTGTTAAATATTTTCTTTTCCTCTCTCACTCCTCTTGTTACCTGTCAACGCCTCGCCTCTTGACATTCTCAACTTTTATTTTTGTTTAACATATGCATCAGCTTGTAAAGGCCATTACCATGCTGCTGGACTCTAACCAGGAGAGATACTGTCAATCTGAGAAGAAAAACCATCAGTTTCACCAAATGTGAGAAATCACAACTTGGTTTGCTGCAAAAACATCAGGGTTTTCCTGTACTAATACTTGCTTTGTTTCCTTGCCCAGATAGTACATAAGAACAAGAAAAAGGCTTGGCAAAAAGGGTTCAGTCTGAACACAAACAAAAAAATTCCTCATCATCTCTCCTTTGCTGTAACTGAAAGATCTGACATTTGACATTTGCATTACTTTTTTTGTTTTGTTTCACACATTGCTGCATACCATTAATTACAAATGCCACCCACATTCATTGCACTGTGTGTCATTCCTAGCCCCAGGTGTCCTGTAGGTGCTAATCTTTAGAAGAAATCCTTGTGAAACATGACAAGGAAGAAAGGAGAATCTAGGATTCATCCTAGTATGTCATGACTTGCTATAAAAACCTAAGGCTCAGAGCTAGTGTGGTGATTAGGGATGGAGGAGGATGGTTATTAATTTATGAATTATGGCATTTGAATTGTGAAACTTATTGGTTATTAATATTTAAAATTATGAATAACAGATTAATCACCTTATATATATTAATTCAAATGCACAGTTGCAAAAATATAGTCCATAACTGGTTCAGTATATACAATTTTGATCCAATTATAATATTTACAGAATCTATTTCGATTTAGGGAACGAAAGGTGCAGTTCTGCTGTTTTTCCACTAGACGGAGACTTGACAAGACGCTTGGTGGCTGTAGCTATATACAGAGATATTTATAATGTTATCAAGAGGTAAGTCAAGCTAGAAATATCACACGGCTACATGCGGGCGCTTTGAATTGAATGTTACTGAATGTTGCACACATGAAAAGATACATTCTGTCTTTCTTTGTAGCGAGGCAAGTTGCTGGGTTACGCTGGCTGCTCGCTGCTGCCTGTCGGCCCAGGGCTGGTCCATCCAGGCGGTGCCTTTCTTTCTCCTCCCTCCTTCATGGGTGGGGTGAGGCTTTCTTTCTCCTCCTGCAGGAGGGGTGAGGCTTTCCGCCAATTGGCGGTTTCCCTTAGCAGGGTCAGCCCAGCAGGGCCGGTCCAGGGTAGTGGTCCTACACGGCAGGGCCGGGTCCTTCGGTCGGCCCTCACGATCGAGGTGACGGTTCCTGGTAGGCAGGGTCAGCCATCTCTTATCCCCGAGACGCAGAGTCGGGGAAGGGGTGCGGTGAAGCAGCACTTCCCTCTCGGCTCAAAGTGAACTGACTGTACTGAATCTCTCAGCAATTGCTTCCCATTAAGGTGACAATGCAGTCTTTGGTTTAGCCTCAAAGGAAAGGATGTCTCTCTCTCACTCTCGGGAAATCCCAGGCTGCTTTACCCTGATGACACAGGGCTGCGGAGCGGCAACAGTGGGCAGCTCCTTTTATCTCCCACAAATGTCGTGAGTCACACGGAATGCATTGATGCTTGTCAGATGCTTATGGCTTGCAGCAGTTCTGGACTGCCAGGCTTGGGCTAGTCCCTCCCCTTCTGGGTTAAAGCTTACCCTCGAGGTCCTCAGTCCTCTCAACTGGGCTTACGACGCTGGGTTCAGCAAAGGGATCATCCTATTTGCTCGTTCCTCGTCCAGCTCGATGAGCTGGCTTCTTTCCGTATTGCAGTACGCTTGCATGTGGGAGCGAGAAGACTTACAGCTTACACAGCATGAGCTTATGTAGTGAGAGAAAGCAAAAGGAGAGAGCAAGTTGGTAAACAAGAAGGGAATACTAATAGATTTCTTAAGGCTGTATCTGACCAATGGGCACACTTGTCAACAACATGCTTCAACCTATAGAAAGGGTGAAGCTAGAATTATGCCCTTAGATGGCAAGAGCATGAGCATGCCATGTGATGGGTGCATGTAATTGTGACCCCTTAGGACACAGGATGGCTCCTAGGTGTTTGTCTTCCTCTCCTGAAAGGAGGATGGAAAAGGAGGGACAAGTTTGCTGGCATCTGGGGGCATAATTCTGGGCATATGGTGCCTTCACCACATCTAGTTAGTAATTTAAACTGCAAGTGTTTGTGGTTAACCTGTCATGGAAATATTTCTGACGAACTTTACTTTAGTTCTTAAGAAATCCTTCTCCCTGAACTATTTTAATCTTTTTCCTTTTATTTCTGAGGTGAAAAGCTATACTGAACTTTGAAGAAGACCTCATAGCATCATATTCGCAGGCTACTAGGTCTCCCACCTTTGGGACTAAACTTTGTCTGAGCATAACTCAGCACTAACAAAAGCCAAAGATTAACTATCCATTTCAGAGGCTTTCTTCCTGTCACTAGCCTTCAGGTTGTATTGAGAACTCATCTGTTTGAAGCTGCTGAAGATGCAGACCTTGTTCTGTGGCTCCATATTGGCAAGGTGAAGAATTGTTTTTCCACTCCACTTGATTGTGCAGAATTACTGTAGACTCTCTATTTTGCTCACACTTGTCATTGCAATGTCTTATGTTTTCCAGCAAAAGGAGAAAACTTGTAAGTATTTACAGCACTTGGGCTCTTACTCTCAAACAAAAGCAAAAAATCACTCTTTTTCTTATCCAAGAATCCACAAACAATACATCAGTGAAGTTAAATGCAATTTTTTAAAGGAAAATGTTTCTGTATTAGATAAGCATGGTAGCTAAAATGCAGACTGCTAGAAAGATCAACCAAAAAGATTATTTTCTTTCATTATGAAAAAACTCAGTGATCTCCACAGCTGGTTTGAACATAAATCTTGGGTTGAGAGAAGGTCATTCTTGCAGAGAGTGGTTTTGATCGAACAACAGAAATCCGACAGCAAGCACACTTGATAGCACACTCTCTAATCAGAGAAATGCAGAATTTTGGAGGAATCCTTGTTTCTTTCGAGAACCTCCATCTTAAATTATAGAGGATGCATAGGCAACAGTAAGATGCTTGATTTTATAGCACAAAGCGTATTGATGCCTGGGTTTGCCTGGGAAATGTAGCTGCAAATGCCTCCTGTCAATAGAGGAATGGGCAGTGACAGATGCTTTCAAACATGGTGTTCAGCTCCCAGTTGCCATTCTCCTGAAGCTCCTGTGCTAGAAAGCTAATCCAGATATGGGTCAAGAATGACATCCAGTGGATGGGCCATGTGGTAGTCTAGTAGTCCCAGGGGTTTTCTGTCAATGACTGACCTATTCATTTTTCCTGATTTAATGTACTTCCTGGTAATGAGCCATATTATGATATTAAACAGTGTCCTAGTCTTTAAGACTGTAACATCTTTCCTCCCCTGCCCATCCAAAATTTCAACACCCAGTTAGGTATTCTGGGGGGTTTCCTCTTCTTTTCTCCCCTCTCTGTTGAGAGTATGGACAGCTTCCCATGAAAACTCAAAACTGAGGGGAGCTAGAGTAATTTATTTGTCATATGAAGAAACTGACCTATTGAAAGACGATTTTCTAAGCATAATATAACAGGTTAAAAGTTGATGTTGCTTTGGTAGTATGATCAAAGAGTTTTCCGTCGTCTCACACACACACACACACAAAAGATAAAAGAAACCAGTCATGCATTGAATCTGCTCTGACCCATAAAGTCTTCATCTGGAACTCATTGAGCAGTGAGGTACCAGTTTCACACCTCTACCATGCCCCACTATCCAAAGGAAAGACAGTTGTGAAATAGTCCCACTTTACACCAAGGCGAGGTCAAAGGACTGGCATTAGATGCAAATGCACGGCAACAGGGAAAAGAATGAAAAGAAAGGATGTGAGGAAGTCAGCTTGAGTCCAGATAAGTATGAGAAATAGTCATCATGTGAGCAAAGAAGAAGAGATAGAGGAGAGGAAGAAGGGATATCTGGAGGCAGCTTTGTACAGCAAATCATTCTAAATTGCCTGACCTGCTTTTACCAGAGTGAGCCTGGACTCTAGAAACCCCTGGCCACAACCCTTTTGTCACCAACTTCATTACTTCTCTTTTAAACAAGTGTGATGGTTTTAAGGCTATACTTTTAATTTGTTCTCACAGAGTTCGAGCAGAAAGGTGAAAGAATGTAAATAGATCACAATTGGGTGCAAGAAAGCAAAATAAGGATTATTCTAGACACTTCCATTGGAGAAGCAGAAATGTTTAAGAGTCGGTACTCAAAATAATGTCGGGCAGTCTCTGTCTTTCTGTCTNCCTTCTGCCAGGGGGTCTGGAGGGGGGTCCTTCTCGGGGGGGTGTGGGTGGGGGGGCAGAGGGGAGAGGAAGAGAAGCAGGGCCTCTCCAAGGGGCCAGGGAGCTTTGTTGGATTTTTCTGTTAATTGTACATATTTGTAAAAGTTGTGAATATTTGTACATATTCATTACATTTCAATATAGATTGTAGTTTTGCTGGTAAATACAGCTTCATTTGCTTCCAAACTGAGTTAGCCTGGTTATTGTTAATGTGGGAGGGGAATATCAGCTTACCACACTGTAACAACAAACTTTCCTTTTACCTGTATCTTCATTGCAAAAAGAAACAGTGCAAACCAGAATCCTTAGCCTTTCTTCTTTAAATTATCACAATATATTAAAAAAAGTTCTCCTCAGAGAGCAGCACACGCTTTTAGCCCTTGGGGATTGGTACTACGGCCCTTTTACTATCACTGCACTTTTAATCTGAATAAACATGCCATGCCCTGCATTATGGCAAGACATGTGAACTTAGTGTCAAGAAAGGCCTAAATCCTGGACATGAGCTGAGGTTGAGAAGGTAACATCAAGGTATATAAATAGGCCTCATGTTAGGAAAACCAGCTTATTCATACAATGCAGGAGGAGTCCTCAATGACATTTAAAAGAAGCAGATTTGCAATCACCAAAAAAAAGGCATTATTTTCCAATGGAATAATCAGTAAAACCTATCTGCTTACTGTGCAGCTCCATAGTGTTATTTCTCTCAATAAGGCAAAAAGCTTTGTAAATTTGAAGAAAGGATTTGGCAGGCATACGCACAAGATTAGCGTCTGATGACTATTATCCAGGAAAATATCGCAAGAGAAAACATCACCATTCTCATGCTTCAGGACACAAGACTGTCTGTCTCTGGAGGTCAAGGAGAATTGCCTTTATACTATTGCATTTACACAGTGTTACTGTAGTGTTTTTTTTAAGAGAACAAGCCATATATTTTTTGAATGTTCAATCCTGATAAAATATCCAAGCAAACTGTTACCTTCCAAACTAAGACTACATCTTATTCTTTGAGCATTTGCCACGTAGGTAGAGAAATGCTTATATTTCATCTTTTTAGAGGGGTTTGTAATGTTTATGAATGTTGCCACATTGAAGATGTATTTCTTATTTTCTGTATTTTGTTTGATTAGTGAATAGTCACACAAAGCTTTGGGAACAGGGTGACTACACAGAGACTCTTTCAGACAGGCTTTGTTACTCTGTGTTTTTCAGGTGCATGGTCCCCTGCCTTTAAAACCTTTGTACCTCAAAATCTATTTGTGTACCTGCATATATTGGAGAAAATGTAACAGCACAAGAACTCATCTAGGGCTTGGGTTTACATGTATTATTAAAGGCAGTAGCCTTTAGCCTAAGTGTCCAGTTATTACTATTATTATTTATAGACTGTTATTTTCTTCTAATAAAGTGTATTTTCTGCAGAATTTCAAAGAAAATTGACAAAGCTAAAAAAAGCAGTAGGAATGTAACAGTGTGAGAGCTGAAATCCCCGTCCCACACTGAAAATAACCAGGCTAGCTCAGTCTGGAAGCAAATGAAAGCTGTATTTGCAAGCAAAACTACAATGTATGATGACATGCAATGAATATGTGCAAATATACACTATTCACAACATTTACAAATATGTACAATCAGCAGAAAAGCACAACCAAGCCCCCTTTGATTCCTCGCAAGGGGCCTTCCCCAAGTGGCCTCCCCCCCAATCAGAAGGACTCCCCCCAGACCCCTCAGCAGAAGACAGAGAGTCAAGAAGCAGAGAGACTGTTAGACTTAGCTCGTCAAGGTCAGTGTGGTATCTTCAGCAAGAAAAGAAACAGCAGACGGACAGAAGCCGAGCAAGCTGCGACCCAGACTGCCCAACTCCCGAACCTTCTTTTTCAGTAGAGATTCTTAAACGTTTCCATCTCTCCAATGGAAGTGCTTGAAATAATCATTATTTTGCTTTCTTACACCCAATAGTGATTTATTTACACTTTCTCTGCTTGAACTTTGTGAAGAAAAATTAAAAAGACAGTCTTAAAACCATCACAAGCAAAAGAAAATCCAAACAGGTACATAAGAACTTTTTCACCTTTTTTTTTTCATGTAGTCTTCAGACATCACTTCTCTGCGATTATTTTTGGGTTGGAATAGCAATATTTGTAACTAATTCAGTTCTGTATCTTGTTTCCACTGTCTTTTGATACAACTGGAAACAGAACATATCAAAAAAGTATAGACTAGCCAACATGTCATATGAAATCCCATGCCCACCTCTTACTGTTTTTTCTTAGTAGACGTTTGTCTGAATAAACGATACAAGGTCATATCCTTGTAACTGGCAACCTAATGTGTCTACAGCATCATATATCCAGACATCTTATTGCTGATTTCTGAACTTAATGTCTTCTGCATCACATATACCCACATAATTACCTAGATACTAAGTGGCAAGTGAGAGCATATCTCAAAGGAAGAGCTGCTTCTGGGGCTTGATATACTGGATTTTTAGAGGCAGAAGACACTGAAATTTTGCTATGAAGGAAAATTCAGCTTTAAAAAAAATTATCTTTTCTTGACCTCAAAAAATAATTGCCTTATGTCCACATTTCTGACAGCTACACACATTTCCAAGGATTTTTTGAACTACCAAAATGTTTGGTAGTATCAAATTGGTTTGGTTTGCTGGTGCAGAAGTGTTCTATTTAATTATGTCAAAGTGTATATATATAATATTTTTTTTTTTTTTTTAAGTGTAAAAACATTATAATACAATCTTCAATCTCTGGTACAATATACCATTTAAAAGTTCATATAAATTCAATATAAAAAAATTATATGTATATAACAAAAATCAATTAATCAAAACAGTGCTGTCAAAATGATAGGTCTGTACCTTAGCAAAACAAAATGTTTTGACATTACCAAAATAAAACAAGACAGCTGAAGTGATTTGTTTCACTCCTTTCCAAGGAAAATTTCATAAAAATTGACATATTCTCCAGGAACATTTATATGCTGAAAAAACAACTTGTCACAAAGAAACACAGCTCTATTTACAATGTTTTTGTTGTCCTTAATTTTAGGAAAAGGGAAATATGCATCTAAAGGGCTGGCTGCAATGATACAACAGATTTTGCAGCCACACATTTACAGGTTCCTGGAGGTGCTAGCTATTAAACTATTTCTGGCCACTTATACCTTTAATTCATTTTCAAAAAATAACACAATAAATTCCCTATATTGTCCTATATTGTTTGGTGGAGATGACTCTACAAAGGTTTGTCACCCCCATTTTTTTCTACACTGAGAGCACAGGAGTAACTGTAAGGATTTCATGACATCTCCCTCTTCTTGTCTTCTTCATTTAATGATTAGGGGTGATTTTTCCCTCCCGCACACTTACCCTTCACACCCCTTCTCCTCACTTCCATGGTACAAAAACTTGGGCAAGCTCCCTTTTACCTTCTCCATAAGTATTCATAGGTCTAATTAAGTCAAATTTAGCTTGTCTGATTTGTGAAGTCTTATCAGGAATACTTAACCTGTGCAAATAATATGCACAGACTGAAGTATTCCTTCAGAATGCTAATTAACTATCATACAAGACTTATATATAATCAAATGTCTAAATGTACCATCAGCCTTCCAGAAGAAGAAAATAAATGCTTTAGAAAAAGTAACAAACAAAAATCCTGTGATGGTAATTCAGAGCAGACCAATAACCCCAAGCACATTTCCTGATTTATATTGTGACACGGCTTTCTATTTTTAGCTGGGAAAGGATGGAGCTCAGCCATTCCCCCACCTGGGCTGCAGAGACTGTAAGATGGTGAAGAAGGGATAAAAAACGTTGGAGATTCACTCAATCTTTTTTGTTTTCCATGGTCATACTTTTTAAATGAATCTTGCTGAAAGTAAGTGATAATTAAATCTGTTTAGCTGGTTTTAGAACTACAACATTCACGTCTGCATCTTCCCTTCAGTCTTTTCTGGATTGGTTTGTTTGGTTGTTTTTTTTTTCCTCTTCTTACCTTAGAATATGGCTGTCTCAGGTTATAGCTCTATCTTTTTAGAGACTAATCCCCCTAATATTCAGAAAGGGGTTCAATCAGACATATTCAGATCTAAGTGGGAGGTGGTCATGAACAGGAAAATCTCCAAGAAGATCCCCAGGACTTGTTCACCTGGATGGCTCAGAGGGGCACTCTAACTCCAGCACTGTGACTGATCTTGCTGAACATAAACATGTATGATGTACATGTCAAATTTGAGCCCTTCACCCAGTGCTGCCTACAGTTCAAAAAAATGAAACAAAATGACCAACAAAACCCAACAATAAGAACAATAAATAATGAGATAAACTAAGAAATTTTGGGACAGGTATCCATTAAGCCAGGACTTGGGTCAGGAATCCATCTCTGGCATTTGGGAGTATTTCTATTAGGTGAGATGAGACTTGCTCTAGGGGAGTCTCTTCTGTGATTATACAGGAATTTATGGAAACAATGTCATCAATAGACATCTTCGGTGTTAATTCCTGAAATTAGGCAAAATAATTTCCACATTAGGTGTATCAGCTGGACTATGTTTCACCTACATAAGGATTAGGCACAAGTATGCCCCTGTGCCTGAGTTTTCCTTTGAGACCAGGATGTGAGAAATGTGCATGGGAAAGGGATGTATCAGGACCATGTCCTGATACAAAGTCAGGAAGTTGGTGGTACAATATAACAGCTCTTTTGGATCCCCATAGATTTCCATATCCTGATGTATGAAAACCTGGAGCACCAAGAGCTACAAATCATTTCAATCAATGCACCTGAAATACTTGAAGCCATCTTCCTCCATATGTTTCTCATTACTGTCCAATTTCTTCCACTGTTAAGCAGGTAATTTCTTCCTCTTTCTTAATACTCCATCTAATTCCAGTGGCTCTGTACTGTAAGAATTCAATTTAAGAACGTTTTGCTGCTATCAACCCTAATTTTTTTCTTCCACAGTTTCTAACTACTTCTTCATATGCCTTCATCTTCTGTTACAGGGAATTACTTTTTCCTTTCCATCTTGAATATTGCTATTACGAATTTATCAGTCTATGCTCAAATTCTTTTGTCCTTCCACTCAAGTCATAATTTGTTTTACCTAAATTTGTATTTTCTCCATTATTTTTAAGACTTTCTTCTTTCTCAAGCTCAGCACAGAAATAAATAAGACAGTATTTAAAGTGTGGACAAAAGGTCATTGCTATCTCTGCAGTTTTACCTCAGATCCTATAAAATGTACAAACCAAACTATGTAGTCCATCTAGACACTCCCATGTTCTCTTATGCCCTCCTGATTCTCAGACACATGGTATCCAGTTGTCTTTTTTTTATCTTCTTCCATCAACAGAATTTTTTTTCAATTTTAATCCTTCATTCTCTAGGCACATGTCCATTACATCATCAGACAAATGGACATGGTAAGTTTTATACCTGTGCAAATTCTGTTTTCATTCTGTTCTGCTACAAAGTGGTTTTTCCAAAGTCCTAAAAATTGTGGTGAGAACATGATGTGGGAAAATATACCACTGCAGGGGTTTAGTTCTCATTACAATAAGCATTTCTATTTTCACACTTTAAAAAATTCCTTCTCTCAGTCTGCTGCCCTAAACTCAGAGAATATTCAAATATCCAGTGCTGTTAATCAGGGAGCAACATACATATTTACATACAGTGTGTAAAGATAAAATAGTTTACTGTGCATGAACACCAGTATATTAAGAGAGTACAATAACTGGATAAAGCATACAGAAGAAGTTGACTGATAGAAACACCGATGGATGAATTTGAGTGGTGTCACTATGTGAATGACTTCTACATGGATTTACTACATGGATTAACTGGAAGGACAGATGGATGAATAAATCAACAGACAGACAGATTTATGAATGGAATGTAGATGCATTGAAGGAAATAGTTGTTAAAGGAATATTAGAGAATGAGTGGGTACAAGTATCCTTGTGGAATGTCTTCTGCCAGAATGAACCCTGATGGATCTCTTTGGGAATCAGCCTTTTAAAACTGAAATAGTGTTCATTCCACATAGCATTGAAGATTAAATGAGAAGATGAGAACAGCCTTTGAACAAAGGGTATTCTAGTATAGAACCGAAAGCACAGAAAGGTATTAGTGAGAGGGACACTAGGAAAAGACTAAATCTTAGCTGAATACCTAGTCAGGAGTATAAGGCAGGAAAACATAGAATAAAGTCACAGATAAAATGAAATCCTTTTGGTTTGTTTTTATTGTGGGTTTTAGGTTTGTTAGGTTTTTTTTTTTTTTTTTGGTTGGTTGGTTGGTTTTGGTTTGGGTTTTTTTAAATGAAATGCATAACCTGGATGTAACTTTCATTTCACCTATGCTTTCCTAAAGCCCAGTCATACTTTTTAAGGATCAGGATCTCACGTTTTGGACCATAATGACATTGAAACTTAGCAAAAACTGGACCTTCCATGTACAGATGCGATGCAGTGTTCTCTCTGTATTAACACCAAGCATGCAACATGACAATACGTGGTTAGCCCTCCTGATACTAGCTAGCATTCACTGCTGTCAGTTTCCGTTAACAGAACTAGATAACTCAAGAAGTTCAAATTTACACAGCCTCTCCTCTAAGCCTCTGGTTTGAATCTCCCCAAGGAGGCAGTACTTGTAGCAGTACATTTATTAATTCATCCATTTTGGTTTTCAGTATGAACTTGTACAATCCTTTTGCATGCACATTGTTCAAATACTTGTGAGATTTTAGCCCCCTAGATAACAAATCCCAAACATCTATTCGTGACAGCCATGTGAAATAACTAGAAGCTACCACTCCTTAGGATCAGTAACATTCCATGTATAAGGCCCTGTTAGCACCTCTTAAACAATCCACTATCTCATTTATGCTAGAGATAAGACATAGATTCAGCATTTAGAAGCCAGCTACTCAATCTGCACACAAGTTTTCAGAAGAGATCAAAATTCACCACAAATTTTCACGTACTGTGATCAAAAAATTATTTGTATTGAACCACCTGGATTCTTTAACCAATATGCACCAGAAAACTGATGCATTTTGAGCTGACTAGACAACTCACAACAAGAGAGGTTAGAAGACAAAATTCTTTGTACTTAAATATATATAAAAAACTTTGAATGAATAAATATTTAATGGTACAAATAACATTTTTCAACTGACTTTGCCGACTTTATATTCAGTTACAATCAAATACGATTTATAAGACTACTAATTTCTGCATCATTTCAAAATCTATTTGGATGTGAAAAGCAACATTGTAACATTTTTTTTTCACTGCAATAGTGAGGTTGTGTCCTTTTCATGCACTTGGTAGGATGACCTTTCTGGTAGGCTAAAGAA
Source organism: Indicator maculatus (assembly GCA_013399975.1). Taxonomy (NCBI): domain Eukaryota; kingdom Metazoa; phylum Chordata; class Aves; order Piciformes; family Indicatoridae; genus Indicator; species Indicator maculatus. The sequence continues at coordinate 246,289 of VXBD01012019.1, read as the reverse complement.
ATTAATTTTGAGCTGGAAATCAAAATATCAGGTTCATTGAGAAAGAATATGGACAAAATGCCAAGGAGTTTTGGTTTGGTTTGATCTGGGTTTTTTGGTTTTGTTTTGTTTTGGGGGTTTGGTTTGTTTGTTTTGTTTTTTGTTTGTTTGTTGCTTTTTTTAATTTTGCAGTCTCATTTTTTGGCTTTAAACATACAGAAGAAAAAAGAGAGAGAGAGCAAGAAAGGGATATTTTTATTTTACAAATTTACTTTACTCATTAGATTTAATTTTTCTGATTTTAAGAGATGTTTTAGTGGCTGCTCTGAGAACAATTTTCTTTTAATTTGTTCAATTCTGCCTCAATTCTACCTCCCTCTTCTGTATCTCTGGTATGATTTCTATTTTTTGCCTCTGCCCCATGAATGTCTTAATTCCCATGAGTGAAGATCTGATCTTAGAAGAATAACTGGATCCTCATATTCCTGTATGCATCTATTAGATAGTGATTTATTTGCAGTCACACTTGGTCATTCACACAAATACATAGGTTAGCCAGGAAAGAAGCCACATACATGTAAGAAGTGAAGCTGCTAAATTCAGAGGTTCCTCTCAACATTGTCCCATGAAGATAGTGACCGAACCAACTGAACTGGATACCTTGCCCTAAACTTAGCTCTGTGGCTGTGGTAACTGCTAACCAGACAAACCACAAGCTAGTGATATTATGCAAGCCAGAGATCACTAAACCACAAATTCCACATTCAGGACACTCTTGTAATGCAGGCTGGAGCTTACTGTGCAAATGCACTCCAGGTCATGGAATACATCAATAGTTTTTAGGGGTCTTCAGACAGAGGGAGTGTCCCGTAAGTGATTGATGCATGCACAGCTAAGAGCCAAACAGCAGCAGCTAACCACAGGATGGTGATGACACAAGTCAGACATGCTATTGAAGTAAGGAGATTCACTAATTGTTTTTCATTAAGTGTTTTCTTTCTGTTAGACTTTCTGTTTGTTAGAAAACTTTCCCAGTAACATGAGATAAAGTTTTAGCACAAGAGATAGGTTTTTAGACATTAAAAAACAAAAAAAGTTTTAATTAACATAGGTATTGGTACAACCTTGAGATAAAGTTGCAGCTGCCAGATACAGCTGCTAAATGTGGAGGGGCCAAGATAAAAATTCTCACCTGCCTGAAGTTTGTCTGGAAACCAACAAAGAGAATTAACTAGAAGAAGAAGATTCCACAATAATATTGCCAGAATACCAGAAGGTGACAAAGACGACCCAGGATTGAAAGAACATTATTTATGCAAAATAAGTTTTTAGAAATCCTAACGCGTATGTATTATTAAGTTCTATATAAGAGGTCTGATTAGCTTTGTTTGGGGTTCGCAGCCTTTTTGGAATAATCCACTGTGACTCCATGCATGCTCAATAAATCGATGGATGCTGCCTAATGATTACAGCGATCGTTAAGTCTTTTACCGTGTCACTATAACTGTAGCGACTGAATGAAGAACTGTGACCACATCTGAGACTGGAAAGGGTTTAAAGCCTTGTAATGGCGAATCCCCCACCACATGATGTCTTCAAGATACACGAGATGCCACTGGGTCTACAATGTTAACTATCTCCTTGCTTTTGATATTTCTTGGTTTTAACTTTTTCCCCTGCACATGTAAGCTAAATGAAATTTAAGTGCTCTTCTCAACCAGCTATTCCGTCCCTTCTCAGTTTCATTTGGAGGATCCATAAAAGAACCTTCTCTTCCATGGAAGCAGATAGATAAAGTACACCAAGCTCATTTCTCACTTACAAATGAAGAACTGGATATTAGTAATTCCCCTCATGGGGCTGATCTTTAGCAGAGTGAAATAAATATGGTCAAAACACTTCTTTTATTTTATATAGAAACTTGGAAATATCTCCTTTTAAAACTCAAAATTAAAATACTTCCATCTCACATTGGTGTCTGTGTTCCATAGAGGAACTGTGGTTGAGGAGTCTTGAGTTCCCTCATGCCATCTAGCTGAGCCCACTCTACTGTTGTAATCTTCTTTTTTTTTGGTAGAGGAAGTTATCCATCATTTACTATGTCATTTATTACATACTGGCATTAAATTTAACGAAAAAATCATAATATTTTTTGTCTTCCTTCATAGTATTTATGTTTTGATTTTCATAAAGAATTAGTATTATTTTCAGGGATTAAACAACACACATACATACACACACACATATATATAAAAATATATCAAAAAAGCACATAATAAAAAATCCAATTTTTCTAATTGTTTCAAAAACTGTTTCTGAGAGGAAAATGTAAATAATTTCTAATTTTTCAGTCTTCCTGCAAATGCCATTGCCTGCCCAGCCTGGATGAATCTGAATATTGCTGCGATTCAAATTCCATCAAACCGATTACTGATGTTGGCAGAAGCAATGATTGCACCTGCTCAACCTCCATTTTTAAAAGTGAGTGAGCACCAGAATAATTATGCTTTATTGTACTTGCTATTTCTCATGGAATATACCTTAATAAATTGATTCTATGTTTCAAACAAACCTGTAATGAGAGGATTATTTGCAAAGACCACACAGAAGCTGTTGTTAAAAAGCAATCAGAAGGAGCGAGGAACACTGGCAGGAAGTCTCAGTGGGGAAACTTTAATGGTGGTGAGTTTAGGATTTGGTTTGCATTAACTTGCTGACATTCTAATTAAAATTTATTTATCCCATTTCACTACTCTCGCACTTTGTCCGAATTACCTTTCATACTTGGTTAAAGAGAAAGTAATTTTTGTTACACACAGGGATGAGACAGTGCCAATCCTTTCGTTTTTTCTGAAAATTCTTCTGATGTTGGATTTGAGAGCGCTATGTGAGAAGATTTTCCGGAGACATCTGCAAGCAGCAGTGTCCAATGGAGAAGTGGCCTATGGTTTGTCAAACAGACCCTGCAATCCTGCTGTAAATGGAGGCTTTAGCCAGACCTTTGCAGACACAGAATTGAGCCTGTTGGTTGATTTAAGACCACAGCATCACAGGATCTTAGGGGTTGGAAGGGACCTCTGGATCTTCAAGTCCAACTCCCCTGCCAGACCTGCTGGCAACATGGAGAAACCTACTAAATTATTCAGTTTAGTCCTATTTTAAATGCTCAAAATTTTGTATTGTAACTGAAAAAAAAATCACACAAAAATGATATATTATGCCAGAGTGCCCTCTCTTGTCTCACCTCCAAATAATAAACAGGTTTTAAAAACAAACAAAAAAGTAGGAAGCTGCAGAACTTGAGATGTGAAATAAAAGGGATTAAAAAAGCTAAAGATATGTAATTAGTTACAGTGAATAAGAATATATATGAACAGTCCCCAGTAAGCATAAACACTACGTAATTGCTGTACCTATGGGAAAGGAGGTCTAAATGATTAGGAAGGCTGGATTTAGGATATCAGCATATGAAGAATATAAAATCCAAGAAGGGAGAAGCATGAAGGAAGTGAGTAACATTCCCAGGAGAAAACAACAGAAGGACTGGAGTCTGAACTTACTGTGGATGCCAGACAGTCTCAAATGTGCTTCCCCAGGCAGTGCTCTCACTTCTTTCCCGTGCAGTAATGTAGCCAGATGGGCGATGGATGGTAGTTTACCCTGAGCCTAAATGTACAATTAACATAAGTGATTTTCTAAACTCTTCTCAATTAGTTCTTGCAGGAATCACTAAGGAAATTCCTATAAAATGGTTTTGCTTTTGTTTCTGAATATGTCTGTGGTGGAGGCTGGAAGTATCTCTCAAGGAAATTTTTTAAAAAAACACATGACCAAACCCAGAATATTTAACTGAGAATCAGTGTTGCAGTGTCTCATGGGAGTTACAGAATAGTTATGTCCTGTTTGTGCTGTGCACTAGATTTACAGGTCAGACACCTCCTCTGGAAAGACATTAGTGTGAACAACCACCTTCTCTTTTCTCTAAGGAACAAGAGTACAAAGTAGGATAGGAAAGATGCAGTGCCACCTGTTCCCATTCACATGTCTGGAAAAGACCATGAAGGCCAAAACATAAATTCTGGGACATGACGATTTTCTTGTACAGAGTTGGTCAGTTTGCATTAAGATTTCTCCCTAGGTAAACAGTAAAGTGCCGTTATCTCAATCACTTACAAAGAGGCTGTATATAGCATTCTCTGTCACCTCCAAAACCATTCTTGGCCTAGTTCCTTTTTTCTTATCCACTTCAAAGTTAGTATAATGTTGTTTGAGGTGGTAAAGAATAATAGACTATGAAGCTCATAAAGTGAAGAGGGAGAAGTTGCTCTTGATGTGTGGAAAGAGATTATACAATAAAACTCATTCTGTGTAGCATCTTTCAAAATAACTCTTGTCTAAAATGATTCAGGATTAAAAATTGAGAGACAGCAATTAATATAACATATACATTACATTAAACCATGCTATAAAGTAAAAACACAATTTTCACTTATGAGTCTAACAAGAGCCTTTAAAGAAAATGAGAGAAACAAGCATGATGAGGCACAATCCTAGCAGAGATCCAAAACATGATAAATGCACAGTGATGTAAAGCAAGACAAGGCCTTCTATGTTGAAAAAAATATAGAGAAGGAGCTCACACCAAGAGCAGTAAGTCAGGAGCAGACAGTGACAGAAGCCACAGTAAAAATGAGAGGGAAGCCCAGAAGAGTGTGTGCAGCAGCTATCTAGGGGACAGTTTTGTACTGGGATTGTCAGCAGACAGTGCTATAGCAGAAAACTTGCTAGGTGCTCAGAGCAAAAGTAGGATGAAAATCATTTGCAGTTTTTCAGTAGCTGCTTGACAGAACCCTGATGGACAAAGTCTGGAGATACTAGAGTCTTGACAACAAAATCAAACCAGAGATTGAACTAAAACACGATTACCATCTCTGGCTCCTCTGATGCAGTACCTATGTCATATATCTTTATTACTTTCCTACTTTTTTGTTATTGTTTTTCTTTAAAGTGGAAACAAATTTTACTCTGAGGCAAATGTCACTCCTACTTATATGAGTTCCTCTTCCATCAACAGTGCTTTTTTTTCCACCAACATTTAAAACCTCAGAAGAGCTAAATATAATAAAATCTTACATCTGGCAGTTTTTCTTATAAAATGCACAGGCTTCTGGCAACTAATATAGTAGAAAATCATCATCATTGTTATACTGCTTGGTTTCATGGTATGTTAAACTGCTGATGTACTGATTCAAGAAAAATGCCCTTAGCACATATCTCCATGCCAAGGCATTCTTTGATTTACAGAAAACCTGACTCTAACAAGAATCTGTAGTGCAATAAGCTTTAATCTTAACTCAAATTAGAATCTCCCTATCTACTTCTTACTGTACTATCTAGAGATCTTTCATGATACCAAGTGTGTAGTAGTTTTTCAAATAAGCACCCTGTACATAACTCTGTATGCAAGCTTACCGACCACCATGCAACATCCCTTCTCCCTGAAGCTGGGAGGAAGGAATTGCAGGATATTAAGTCAAATCACTGTAAGTCCAAGCCACTGCCTGACACTTAAACTGAAAATCCATTTAGAGGTCAGTGCAGTTCACTGAACACTGATATAATCTGCTGGTCATGAAAAATGTTGTTTTGATTTCTGCAGTTTTATTCCAGGCTTGAAGTACCCAGGTAGTTTCAGGAGCACAGGAAAAGTATTGTATTAGTCTATACTTGAGATCACAAAGGTCTGGTCATCTGGGAGCATACTTCCTACTGAAAGAAGAATGCTCCAGTTGGTTTCTGAGTACTGAACAGAAGCATATCAGAACACAAGCATATCAGAACACTAATTCCTGCATAACAGCAGATGAACTGACACAGTCACGAAACAGAGTAGGAAATGCAAGTGTCCCTCTCTAGACATATTTTTTCCATGACAAGTAGTAGAAATACAAGTTTGTAGGTTTTTTAATTCTCAGGTAATACAGATATTCTAAAATTTCACCTGAAACCGTTTGCCTCAGAATGACCATATGCAACAGCTCCCTACCACCCTCCTAAAACTCAAGAGCTAGCTGAAAGTCAGATATCTGCTTGTGACAGATATATGTTGTTTTAAAAACATTTTGTGTTTTGGTTGTTTAAAATCCCTCCTTATATAAGGAAATTATATTTTTGAATGTTTGGGTTTTTTTGCTTGCTAAACCATTTTCAGTGTTTTCCTGTGGCTGTCCATGTGATCCCTTGTTGAAGTACACTTTGTGCACCAATGGCAATGGCTTGTTTCAGACACCTCTGATGTAGACAGCAGTCACCGCATGCAGTTCATTGAATTCTCTATTCAAACACAGCTCACAGTGTGTGGTCTCTTGCATGACCACAAAGCCCTGGTTAATGATGGACCACGGTATAACTTCTCATCTTCTTCTAGAGTGTATATCAGCAGTAACATTGCACATTCCCCAGGATTTACAAAGAGCGCTCCCTTCTAAAAGGTTAGATGATAAAAAGGGCTGCTGGGTAATGTGGAAACACATTTCTTCATGTAAGATGGTGCAACGCTGTGTGCTGAATCCAGATCTTTTTTCCTCCTTGCAGATGTACAAATACCAAAAATAAAGTCCAGGCTGCAATTCCTCTCTTCTCAGACCTCACCAAGTACAGGATTAGCCATTCAGATATGTTAAAAGGATTTTTAAAAGTATTAACAGAGAAATGGGGGACGTAACAGAAGAACAGAGTCATGAGCAATGGCACAAAGTCTAACTGAAGGCCACTAACCAGTGGTCAGATCACGTTTATCATGTTCATTAATGATCTGGATGACGAGGCAAGTCTGCTGATGACACAAAATCACATGGCAAGACTCTCCAAGAAGATTAGAAATTACCCAATATTCACTCTGGTAAAGTCTATCAGCCAGAGGCTTTTCAGGCCCTCTTTCCAGGTGCTAAAAAGGTAACATTTCCCATTACATTGAATTTGTAGAAGTCATAGGCATCAGGAATCACACAAAGACCGTGAATCAAAATTCTGTGTTGATTTTATCCACCCAGTCAAATTCTTAGAAAAAGAGAAATGGAGAATAAAGCTTAAATTTCATAATTGTCCCTGGGACAAATATAATTCATTTGGAGGAGTCACAGTCAGCACGAGGAGCTATATTTTGTATATGCTTCTATGAATGTAAGTGACTCATCAGAATTAGAAATATGCCATCCTCCAATCCCTAAATTTAGATACTGTGGAATTTTTTAAAAGATAATCCCACTATTTCCCAAGCAAACATCATTTAGTAGATTGAACACGCAGTTATGCGTTACTTTTTTATCTTTTAATATAAATCAGTGCAGCTCTGTAATGCATTTCAATTTATATCTTGGGTCCAATAGTAATTATTCTACTGTTTCACTTATGCCCTTGCTATAGTCTAGAAAGCTTTAAATATTTCCCTCCACATTCATAACTAGCAAGTTGTGGCAGTTTAGGCTGGGTGCCTCCTGTTTCTGCCACATAATCTACACCTCCAGTGTCCCTAATGTCCACCCAATAAGGTGGACAGATGAAACAGCGTATTTCTACCCATATATCTTGCCCCCTATAAATCCATCTGCAAAGTCATTCTCTTCTTCTTTCTTCCCTCACTGCTCCTGTGGGAGATGCTCTCTTATCGGGTAATGGTGGGGGAGTATTTCAAGGCCTCTTAGGCTTGTTTAGGCCTAATGCCAGGAGGAGAAAGGATGGGGCAGTCTCAGACCTGGGCAGCCTGAGACTAGCCTAACAGTGGGATGGGGGGAAGGAAGAGTCCTGGGGGGTTTGGGTATACCCTCAGGTAGGAGAAGGGAAGGATTGGGAAGCCTTTGGGTATTACGTGAGGGGCTCTGTATGCTTTAGGATGTTCTTTGCCACTATGCTTTGTAGTCTTTTGTAGTTTCACCAATTGATTTTTCCATTTAAACTTTCCATCACTCTCCAATCCGTTTGTGTGAGTGTCATTCTTTTGCCCCTCTCAGGGCAAGAGAGGATCTGTCTGGCCTCAAACCAGCACACAAGTACACTCAAACTCAACCACCTTCTCTCTCTTCAGTATTAAAAGACCTTGGTGACTAAGCTCCTGCCTTCAATCCCAACTGTACCAGTGCATGAGTGCACCACATATTTATTTTTTAAATAAATATTTTTTTAAAAGTGCATACTTGCAAGTACAGATACAGATACCTGGATGCAGATGCATTCAAAGGCTTTTTATAGCTTACGTGTACACATATGTGTCCAAGTGCATCCATCTACAAAGCCCAGATTACTAAAGTGACAAAAAGATTGGTGTTATCTTTGGTTTTAACCCTGTTTCAAGTATCTGAAATCTCTGGTCAACAATCCTTTGAATATCTGCCCCTTTTCTGATTTTTCAAGGTTGGCATTTAAACATTTTTAACCAGAAGAAAGAGGTGTTTGGCCCAATGAACACTCATTCAAACATATATACAGACCACAATGGTGTTTGTGTTTATATGTCCCCAGACCTGCATGTAGATACATGAATACTATTGTGTTTGCATAACAGCAATGGATTCAGTCTTTTAACAGAAATCTTGAAAGTTCTGGGGGAAAATGGATGCATTTTATTTAAACATATTTTATTTTCCACGTTTTACTGGTAAAACAATCCTGACTTAAGGCGCATGTAGTAAAACAGAGAAAGGACTTGAAATACTGCTCAAATAACCAAAAATAAATCTGTATGTGACTTTACAGCACAGCTAGATGGATTTATAAGTAAAATGATGGATAGTTACAGTTGCAGATTTGTATCTCATTACAGAATCACAGAATCACAGAATCAACCAGGTTGGAAGAGACCTCCAAGATCATCAAGTCCAACCAATCACCCAACCCTAACTAATCACAGAATCACAGAATCAATAAGGTTGGAAAAGACCTCAAGGATCTTTATAGAGGAAAACATGAAAAAGTCTTGGAATTGAAATGATCAGACAACCAACTTTGTTTAAGTTGGTAAATTCTGGTAGTATCATCCAGGTCCCAACAGCCTGAGCTACCCATGCCATTGCACCATTTAGAAGCTGTTCTGTAATGGCTTTTTATTCTCTTTCCATTTACCTTTATTGCAAATTGCTTTAGGGACATCTGCAACTTCTTTCTGTTGTGAAAATGCATGGGCATGTTGATAATGCAAGGGCATGTGTGGCTTTGAGAGCTATTTATGTAATATTTCCATTAACTAGCTATAATTAAACCATCTAATTAAAAAAGCAAGGTTTTATAAAAAACAGGTTCTTATGTTTTTAAAAGGAAGTCTAACAGAACTATGATTAAGTTCCTCCATTAGATGAGCATTATAGTTTTTTCATAAGGCTCTTAATTACTCAATAAAAAATGATAAATTAATTAAATTAAAGACATAATTTTATTTTTCTGAAAACAAAAAAAAAGAAAAAATGGAACAACAACAAAACCAAACCACATACTTAAACAAAAAGCTGTTTAAAAAAATCCATAAATATAATAGGGATTATTTTTAATGTATTGTGCATTTCAGCCTATAAAAAAACCTGAGTAGTGATGTAAAATGTAGTGAATAATATCATACACTAATTCAACAGATAGATAACTGTATTTTTTATTCCCAATATATGCCTACTATTTGAGCACAGGAACAACCCCTTTGAGCCATAGCAGTGGTCCACCCAACCCAGCACTTTGCTTCTATCTGGGGTAAAGTGAAAGACTATCCAGTGACAGCACACAGACCTGAACGCTTTCCTCTGTCTGGTCAAAATATAAACTTGCACTCTACTGAAACACCTTGAAGCCTCTGGGTTTTGCAGCATTTGACAGAAATTCACTGTCCTGTAGGCAAGGTTCTTGACACCTGTCTAAATCTCTCAGGCAGGTGAAGCTTAGTCCTGATGTGAAGGAGTTTAGTGCTTAAATTTGGACAGACTTTAAAAGTCCCTGCATATTTGAGTGGCTTCATGGATGGCATGCTCCCAAAAAAGTACCAGGCATGCACTGTCCTGGGGCTGTGGGTGTTGCAATTAGAATGGAACTTTTTGGCTGCAGCATCAAAATAGACACAAGGGCTGAGAGCAGCCAGTCTCTCTTGTGTTTCTCAGACTGCCCATACTGCTTACACACAGGCAGAATAATGGAGAAAGAGGGATTGGACTAATCAGAATTCAAATAGGAGGAAAGAGAGAGAATATGAAGAAAGAGGAGCTTAAAAAAGTACTGGAACACCTCTTCTACAAACAATGGCTGAGAGAGTTGGGGTTGTCCAGCCTAGAGGAAAGAAGGCTCCAAGGAGACCTTTATGAGGCTTTTCAGTACTTAAAGGAGGGCTATAAGAAAGATAGGAACATTCTTTTTGCAGGATCTGTTGCCAAGGGTAATGGTTTGAAACTAAAAGAGAGCAGATTTAGAATAGATATAAGGAAAAGACCTTTTACAACGAGGGCAGTGAAACACTAAACAGGTTATTCAGAACAGTGGTGTATGTCCCATCTCTGGTATCATTCAAGGTCAAGCTGGACAAGGCTTTGAGCAACCTGATCTAGTTGAAGATGTCCATGCTTACTGCAGGAGGGTTTGACTAAATGACCTTTAAAAGTCCCTTCCAACCCAAACTATTCTGTGATTTTATGAAAAAGAGGGAATTTGTGGAAACAAAACACAACCCTGCAGTTCAAGCCTATTTGTGGGCCTGCTTGATTTGGACCCATCTTTTGCTGTGTTAGGGTTTACCTCACAAAAACAAATTAGGCTAAAGGAGGGTGGTGTTGTTTAGCTTGAGCATAGAGCAGTGAGATGTGAAATGAATTTCTGTATACTTAATCTTAGCCAAATGAGGCTGTCAGATGTTTGTTTCTCCAACCTGCCTCAGCACTTTATACCAAGAGGAAAATGCTCCCTGAGTGTAAAGCACAAGCAAGTGAAACGGAAAACCATGAATGCAAATATTTATCATTTTCTCTCTCATTAGTATTCCTTGCTCAGAAGCCAGAACGTGCTGCTTGTACCTCCTCGATCTCTATAAGCTGCCTGGCTCCCTTGTGCTCTTCCCACAGGCAGCAACTAATAACAGCCTGCCATTTGAGGTTCTCGTGTGGGAGTACTCCAGCAAGTGGGAGAGTAGAAGGGAGTGTGAAGATTGCCTCATGAAAGGCACCCAAACTTCCAGGAGATGTTGTCTATCCCTCACCCTGGGAACAGGAAGGTGCATTGCAGGTGAAACCTCCAGCTCCTCAGCAGTTTCAGTGATCTTAGGCTCACCTGAAAGGATCTAGAAGTACCTCTGGCTCCTGAGTGGGCCCTAATTCCTAATCAAGGCAAATAGGACAAATGATATTTAGATATACCTCAAACTGAGGAAATCAGGGACCAGATTTCAATGCTAAGCTTTCAACTGTATTTAGGGTGAAGGACTGAAAAGCAATTCTTGACAGATCCTTGTTCTGTCAAAACACAGCAGCACCCTGGTGGCGTGTACAAACTACTCCCCAGCAAGCACCAAGGACCAAGGCCTGTTAGGAGCAGATAAAGATCAGCTCAATGCTCCCAGACATTAGCTGGCACCTCTGGCCCCAGAAGCCCTTTTGTTGCTTGAAGAGCTCAGCCCTCCTACTAATTAAGAAACATGAGGACATTTTTGAAAACAGAGCTGTCTGATTTGAAAAAGAGAAGAACATTTGTTTGCATTGCAAGGTCATGCCCTCCACATTATGAGGTGTTTTTTTTCCTACGATGACAAAGGAAGAAATAAGTTTTGACGGTGAAAGAAAAAAAAATTAACTGGAAATGTGATTCATATGTCCCTTATCCTAATCTCCTTTTTTTCCCCTGGGATATCACAGCCTTCAAAAATTCCAATCTGGGCTAAAGAATCATAAATGAGGAGCATCAGCTAGTTTTAATGTTGCTGGATATCTCAAAGCCAACAGTGTGTGGCATATGCTCATACCAGAGATGGGATCATGCAGCTCATGTACTTACGAAGCTGCTCTCAGAAATGGCTTGCAGAAGCAGCTCTGTGTTGTGCTACTAGCCTCATCCAACTCCCAGCACGAGGTGCTCATATTCAGTGAGGTATTACCTCCTTTAACACTACTTAAACGATAATGGCCTGCTTCTCAGTTTGTGATGGTCTCTCATTGACTTGAATTAACTTATTGTGATTTGAGCTGATGTGAGGAAAGAAGGAAAGAAATGGAGGCTAGAACACTAGAAACACTGTACAAGAACAGATTGCCCGATGAAGATCTGGAATATCCAACATGGATTGGGTAAATGTGGATTAGGTACGAATTTGCCATGCATAAGACAGATATGTGAGATCCTGCACAAAGGCAGAAGGAAGAACTGTATGCCTTCCTGAGGCCTTTTCCAAAACTATTTATTGTGATTGTCTCAGTTCATGTCAACCGTATTTAACTAAGTTTGATAACAATTTTGGCAGTAAGTCAAGCATCACATATGACATTTGAAATTTGATTTATTACATTTGTAGGCTGCTGCACTGTTGCTAATTCTTCCCACACTGTCCTGGGCCTAAATCTCACATATCTGTTTACCAGTCTGATTAATAAAATCATTCCCAGGATCCCAAGAAGCTATCATTTTAAGACTCAACAGACCAATATTTGATTTACTCCATGAAATTTGCTTTTTATTTTTGGTAGCAAGCAATGAAAATATGTCAATAAATACTCAGACCAAGAAGAATATCAAGGAGGAAAAGTGTCTATGCAACCAGCTGGTACTTTCCAAAACTCATGGACATACTCCGTGCTTGCCTGGGGAAAAGAGAAATGGCAAAGAAGAAAGTTTTAGACGGGGCCAAAAGTTACATGAATCTGGAGAAAAGACGAAAAGTAATGTAGCTCTTTATCCTGCTAAACAAAGTCAGGAAGCTTTGTAGAAAGTAACGATCAATTTGGAAATGGTAACTATGCTATTATATTGCTGAATGGAATAAACATCAGCAGTTGTGCAAACAGTTTTATTATTTAAAGGGAATATTTTATCTCCTTTTCTTCCTTGATTCTGTCTTTAGTATTTTGTGTCGTTAGGAAACTAGTTTCTTGCACTAGTAGCTCACATGTTTTCTGACCATTACAGTATTAATTTTAAAGACAGATTTAAAGCCATCTTATCAAATACATGTGTAGTGGTTAGCATTATCTCTTCAAAGGAAATTAAACCTTATATATGAATTTCAACTACTTTTTTACAAAAAGATAAAAATCGATCCAATTTTGCTTCTAGAAACTCTGGCCAAATCCAAATTCACATTGCCATTGAAAATTTAAGCTAACTGAAAGCTCTTGATATGGAATGGCAAGAGCCAGCATTTTGTTTCCTTCAGGTATTGGGGAACAAGACATTTGTGCATTACAAGATGATTTTAATTCTACCTAAAAACTCTGAAAGGTGTGATGAACACTGAGAGTTCTGCTTTCCTTGCATAAAAGATGCAGAGAAGAAAAGCAAGAGGAAAAGACAAAGACTCTTTCTGGGAAGAATGGTGGAGAAACTGTCAAGCCTGCATACTGATTCATCTTTTTTGAAAAGTACTGCTTTTACGAAGCACTAGATGTGTAACACTTGGGAGAGTATACAAAGATGGAGCAATCAGAGCAGCATCTTTCTCCCTGTTATTTACTCTGAGCTGTCACAATAGAGTTTTATATTTGGACTCTAGTAAATGAAAAATCCATTTCTCCTCATATTAATGACACAGGGCTGAAACCTAAAAGCTAAATAGGATTTTATCCCAGCTGAACTCAGGAAGTAAGAATCATCATAGCAGCAGCAGCAAAGCTGCCTGACCGTATTGATGCCTTTGTCTCTGTGAGATCTGCATTAGTGATTCTGCTCCCCTTGCTTTTTTGAGATATGGGGGGCTGCAGAGAATGAAAAAAAAGTGTCTTTCTGTCTTTCTTCACTGTGTTGAGGGTGCTACATGTTTCATAAGTAGATGATGTCTGGAGCAAGGAAGCATTCAGGGCAAGAATGATTCTTCTGCAATGTCTGCATAGGATCTGGCACAGTGTGTGCAAAGCCCAATTAGACTGCTTGGAGCTATAGGAATACTGCAGAGTGATATGTAGGATGTGTGAGTGACACCCACGATATTCTTCAAATGCAGATGGATCACTAAGTTTCATTAGTGTTAATGGTTGCTACCTACAGAGAGCAATTTATAACCCCAATACAAATGTCTTGTCTTTAGATCATTGAAAAATAATAATGAAGAAAAGAGATGAAGTAAAATACAACAGCAAGTATGTGATCCACATGTGGTTTTTTATCACAAATTGCCTGAGTTTCTCCACACAAAATGACAGTTGTTTCTGCAGATAACACATTGTTAAAAATTAAAAAGTCTGGTACACAGAAAGCAGAAAATAAAAGCACTTGCCTAGCTTTGTGCCTAGACATTACCTTCTACTGCATTCCAATACTTCTCATAGGCCTAGAGATGAACAACTTTTTTTGTATTCAGATCCCACAGCTGTTCCAGAAAGAGGCATGGGTGTTGTCATAGATGAGAAGCACATAGCAAGTAATTCATTTACTTAATGAATCACAAGGTTGGTGCTAGAAAGGTCAGTATATTCTTTTCCCTTACCTGGCCAAGGGATTCCAACACACACTGTCATGAAACCCATTTTACTCAGTTGAGTCCAGAGAAGTGGCAAAAAATGTCCATTGAAAACATTCCTTGTAATCTTAATGAAGTAAGAAGAGATAACAAAGCCTGCATCCTTATAAGAATAACACAATTGGGCAAATCCAGCTTGCAGCAGTATGTTATTTTTGCATTTTGAGTGTTTTTTAAACAAGTTCCTCTCCTACCTAGGGTGCATGCAAGTTGATAAGTAAGTGGTCATTTCACATGCAAAAGAGTAACAACACAGTAAATATTTGAAAGATTTAGACCCTTCATTTTATTACAGAAAAATAGCTGCATAATTTTGACAACCTAGTGGCCTAGGAGAGATGTATTTTCCACAGCTGGCCAAAACATCTACTCTAAATTGCCAGTATTTCAGAAGACCATGTTATCTTCAGTAAATGTGAAATATGATTCTGAAAGGATTTTATCTGGTTTTGCATTGCATTGGAGATGAAGTGTCTCCTTGCTTGTAAACTGTCCAGTAGTCAGGTTTGCTTTTTAATGATAGACATAAACTTATCTCTCATTTTTCACTTGTGTAAGAATTACATAGGGAAACTCCCTATAAATTAGTTAAATGAGATTAGTATAAGTCTGGAACATAAACATCTCCCTGCATAAATTTACAGGCATTGATTTCAAAAGGTTAGCAATATGGCAGATGGATACCATAATGTGTGAACTCAGAAAAACCAAAAATTCAAGGTTTAGTTCCAAAAGTATTTAGAAGTCTGAGTGTTTCCCCAGTTCTCTTGAGCAGGCTTCCTTGACTGACATAAACCAACTGCTGCTTCAGTTTAAGCCAAAAATAATTCGAGAACAGCACTTATATATGTTTTGCATTGCTTCTGCTCTTCATTTAACTGAGAATCTGAAAGCATGGAAATAGAGGCAAAAATGCACAAGTATGAGCTACCCCATCGTTAAAGTTTCAGCACTAATTCCTTAGTCTCCTAATTGTAAATAAGTTTTTCCAGAGAATTCACAGGATCACAGGATGTCAGGGGTTGGAAGGGACTCAAATAGATCACTGAGTCCAACCCCCTTGCCAGAGCAGGACCATACAATCTAGTTCAGGTCACAGAGGAACACATCCAGACAGGCCTTGAAAGTGTCCAGAGAAGGAGACTACACGACCTCTCTGGGGAGCCTGTTCCAGTGGTCTGTGACCCTTACAGTAAAGTTCCCCATTGTGTTGAGGTGGAACCTCCTGCAATGCAGCTTACATCCATTGCTCCTTGTCCTATCACAGGCAGCAAGTGAGAAGAGCCTCGAGAGAGACCAGGAAAATGGACTCTTTAAGGGGCTGAGCAGAATATAAGAGAGAAATTTATCCAATTCCATTGGTCAGCAAATTCTGAAAGCACAGCTTGTTTTAGCTGCTTCTTGTTACTTTACCCTGGTCTCTACTTCTGACATTGCTCTTGCTTGTCCTGCTAATTCTTGTCTGGGTTACGGTAAGAATACCGGCTGGGATGAGGGAGAGATAATAACTTCTTAGCTGGTACACAACCCCCTGAGCTTTGTCCAGGAGGGTCTGTACAGGGGGGTAGCTGGGCTGTTGTCTAGTTGTGTATGTACATATGTATTTGTATATGTTTATTACCTTTTACATTTAGTTTACTTTTGTATTTAATCTACTTTTTAAAACATTATTTAATTTCCAAATTCTGAGTAAGTGTGGTTATTTACTCAATTCAGGGTAAAATTCTATGTGATACAAAACCACCACACCCATTTAAACAAATAAATGTCAGTCTCTGGAAGAGTTTAGTCTAGTATTCAGTTTTGAGTTAAGGTCAGATATTTTCAGTGCTTACTTCATATTGAGATTCTTCCACTTGGAGGAACATTTTTGCAATACCAGGAAAAATGTATTTTTTATCCACTTTGTGCAAAAACTATTCTTGCATTTCACACTGTGCAACTTCTCTTCCTGTGGATGTCCTCCTATCATATGGACAGCCTGAAGAAAACAGAGAAATGGAAAAATGTTAAACTAAAGAAAAATACATATTTTTCTTATCTTTGTGTCCTTCTTGTGTAGTATATTGTTGTGGCTTTATTAATTCATCAGGATGATCTCCCACAACCTAGGGTAAGTACCTATTGAAAATGTGTACAACAAATTAAGTAGAGCTATGCAAATACCAAGGTAGGTATGAATAAATGGAAATTAATTGTGTAACTATACTTTGAGCCTCTATTTATCTTGGTCTCTGGTGGAGTATGAAGCTGAACAAGATTAGTACCTCAGGCCCAATGAAGAAAGGAAGCCCCATTGGGAAAAAGAGCTAACCCTTTTCAGGCACATTCACCTCTTGCACGGAGTGGACTTGCCAATACGTATAAGGTTTCCTGCTTTAAGAAACATCTGACTTCCCCTCCTCAGCGTGGTACTGTGTCTCCCTCTGATGGCACCCGGGCCACACTTCCATGCTGATGAACACGCTAAAGTGTTGCATAACAGAGGATGTCTTTTTAGCTCAGCTAATGGATATACTATATTTAAAACTTACTATTACATCAAGGTGTGATTTGCTCTCTTCATGAATCAAGTCATAGGTATAAATTTTCAGAAGGGACCAGTTCTCAGCCACAGCTTAACTGAATTACAAGGAACAACATGCACAAGCTAGAACATAGGAGGTTCAGCTTCAACATGGGGAGACATTTCTTTACAGTGAGGGGGATGGAGCACTGGAACAGGATGCCCAGAGAGGTTGTGGAGTCTCATTCTCTGAAGACTTTCAAAACCCACGTGGATGTGTTCCAGTGTGGCCTGCCCTAGGTGATCCTGCTTTGGCATTGGGGTTGGTGTCCATGGTCTCTGGAGATCTCTTCCAACCCCTAACATTCTGTGATTCTCTGAAATCATATTTGCAACCCCACAAGGACAGAGGTAAATGGGGAGATTTAGCAATCAATACCTGCTAGAAAGCTGTAAGGAGTATAGGGACTTCAAATTGATCTCTGTCAGGCTACTCTGAACACCTAGTTTGTCTTAAGTCTGTAAAACAGCTCTGAGAATCTACAATTTCCATAAGTCACTCAGGACTTCTCACTAAACTTGAAGTTTGAAAGACTTCCTAGTGTAGTGAAGGCACCCTGTGCCCAGAATTATGCCCCCAGATACCAGCAAACTTGTCCCAACATGTTTTGGCAAGTTCCCTCTTCCACCCTTCCTTCTCAGAGTGGAGGACAAGGGACCAGGCACTGACCTGTCTCCTTAAGGGGTAAATAACTACATGCACCCATCACATGGCACACTCATGCTCCTTCCATCTAAGAGCATAATTCTAGCTTTACCCTTTTTATAGGCTAAAGAAGGTTTTTGACAAGAGTGCCCATTGGCCAGATCCAGCCTCAAGAAATTTATAAATATTACCCCACTTGTTTACCAAGTGCTCTCTCCTTTTGCTTTCTCTTGCTTTGTTTGAGCTACGTAAGCTTGCAGGGCCTATGTCTTCTCACTCCCACATGCAAGCATACTAGAGGCCTCTGCAACATGGAGAAGAAGCCAGCTCTCCCAGCTGCTCGAGGAACCATCAAAGGAGATCCCTTTGCTGAAGCTAGGAAAGCCAGCGTCATAAGCCCAGTCACATCTCAATGAGGACTGGAATCCAGAGGGTAAGCTTTAGCTCAGAGCGGGAGGGACTAGCCCAAGCCTGGCAGTCCAACATCAGCTACAGCTATAAGCAGCTAACCAAGCAGCCATGCATCCTGTGTGACCCCACTGTTCGTAGGAGAAAAACAGAGCCCCACAGCTATGCAACCCTGTGTTGTCAGGGTAATGTAACCCAGGATTTCCCGAGAGAGAGAGAAAGACACCCTCTCCTTTGAGTTCAAGCCAAGGACTGCATTGTCACCTTAATGGGAAGCAGTGGCTGAGAGATTCGGCATTGTCAGCTCCACTTCGAGCCAAGCAAAGGGGAAGCACCGCTCCGTCACACCCCTTCCCTGAAGTCTGTCTCCGGGATCAGAGACGGCTGACCTTGCCTACCAGGAACTGTCACCCCGACATTGTGCAGGCCAACCCCGAAGGACCCGGCCCCACATCGCATGACCACTCCCCATGGGACCGGCCTTGCTAAGGGAAGCCACCGATCAGTGGAAAGTCACTCGTTCCACGGAGGCGGGAGGAAGGAAAGTCACCCCTCCCATGGAGGCGGGAGGAGAAAGAAAGTCACCATCTGTACGAAAGCCCCCCCACAGTCCACCAGCAACTCAGCCGCAGCCTCACCCTCAGGAGCCCTCCCCTGCTCGGATGGACCAGCCCTGGGCAGACAGGCAGCGGGCAGCCAGTGTGATCCAGCAACTTGCTTCACTACAAAGACACAATGTATCTTTTAATGTGTGCAACACTCAGTTCAAAGCACTCGCCCTAGCCGTGTGATATTCCAGCTTGAATTGCTTTGATAGCATTGTAAATTTCTGTGTATATGATTACACCTTCCAAGAGTCTTGTCGAGTTGACATCTGGTGGACAAGTGGTGGAACTGCAAGTCTTCATTCCCTTAATTAGAAATTAATTCTGTAAATATTCTAATTGGGTCAACATGTGTATACTAAACCAGTTATGGAATATGTTTTCACAACCGTGCATTAGAATCAATATATATAAAAGTGATTAATTGGTTATTAATAATGTTAATAATTAATAAAATAATTTTCCTAATTCACATTTCATAAATCATAAATTAATAACCCCGCCACAACACCTAGCTATGTACATCTTGTGACTGGCATCCTAAGGACTTGACTAAAAGGCCATTTCATGACAAATGGTTGCAAAAATGTGTCCCACACTATTAATTACAGGAATCATCTAACAGTAATCTCAAGACTATTACTTTATTTAAAATGCAAGTATTTATACTCTTTCTTTGCTCAGCCCAGACTGGCAAAGGAGTACTGAGCTGGGCAAGTTTTTGAGAAAAAGAACTGTGTGGATTTGCTGGTGACTGTAAGACTTCACCACAAAGTGTCAGACTTCAGAAGAAGGGTCATTTCAAGTTCCATGTGAATTATTAATTCATTATCAATACTTTGCAGCAGGAAATTCCCACTACTAACTCAGTACTCACTAGTAACTCAGTTGGTTCTGCTGAAAACCCAGAGTATGCTGATAAGCAGACTCCATTCTTATAGGGTTAAAAATACAGTAATCTTCTGTGTAGTACAGCACTTTAGCAAAATGTCTCAAGGCATTAAAACCAATACAACTATAATAATCCTCCTGTAATGAAAACCCTCTGTGATCTAGGATCTGGGCATAAGTATGAAGCAAACAGTTCTTCTTAAAGGTTTCATCACATATATGTCCCGGAAAAATAGTTTTTGAAAAAGCTATATCAAAACCATGTGATTAAAATCAGCAGCACTGCCACTGATTTCAGCAAAGTTTTTTAATATTTTAGGGTGTACCACTGAGCTTCATAAAGAACAGAAACATCTTAGACCTGCTGCCTCTAGGTCTGAAACCTTTCCATCATATCCAGATCTATTTAAACTCTCAGAAATAAAACAACCAAAAATAATGTTATAACACAAAAGACTGATATTAGTAAGAGGAAATTGTAATGCTAGAAATGTCTCTGCAGGAGCCAAGACTATTGCCCTTTGATTCTGGTGGGGGCATTGGTACAGAAATTCACAGGAAACTTTTTAATCAGAAGTAAATGCTCTTTCTGGAGAGCATTCTCTTTGTTTCTCTAAGCCATGTATTCAGGGAAGGGTGACTGCCTGGTGATAATGATTAAACCCAGAAGGGGTTCAACCTCTTAATTTCTGCACCCATGCAAATTTCCCAGGGAGGAGGAGATACTTTTAGAAAGCTCACATGCAGAGATTGCTGCAAGCATGTGTGAATCTACTTTTCTTTCTTACTTTACACAGACCTCATAGAATTAGTTCATTGATATCTTTATTGAAAAGCACTCACATGGAGAAGACTTTTATATTTTGCAGGTGACATGTTTGTTTTGCCCCTGCTATGAGGGAAAGGAATTCTCTTGCCTTATATGTGAATCTGGCTGGTAGCCCTCTGACTGCATTGAGCACAGAGCTGAACATCAGCCAGCAAGCCCTGTTTGATGTCTGTGGATCTGGAACATGCTTAGCACTATTTTCAGACATGGGGTTCTGACTGATTCAAAGCACGGGCAGATCAGGCCAGTGTCTGCCTGCTGAATACCATGGTCATCTGTTTCCCTCATTGAGTCCTTCACTATCTGGCTTATGGATTGATGTCAGCTAGTAACTATTTTCACCTGCTTGTCTGCTGAGTCCTGTGATTAGATGCTCACAGTACCATGAACACCACAGAGCTCCTGGCACATGACTGTCTCTACACAACACTGGAGGCATCTTCAAATGGAATTTGTTCCAACTGAAGCAAGATTTGTCATTTGGCTTGAGATCTCCCTTACCAAGACTGCAGGTTCTTAATGGAAGAAACTACTTTCTTGGAAAGAGTTAGATCAGTGGGTCCTCACTTAATTCAGTGGATTTTAGTGCCCTAGAAATAGTAATCAAGATCTGGATTCCCCCACTGGGCCACCAGTTTACATATTTCTCTAGAGATACCTGAGACTCAGTTAATGATAGCAGTATTTATGATGCACAGTTTAAGGTTACTTTAGATACAACCCCCTTGTAATTTCCCTTCCCTAAACTAAATAAGATTCATTTTATCTTATGTGACAAGCACTGGCAGGTTTAACTCGTGACTGACTTTGTGGTCACCAAACATTGATATTTGGGAATGTATTGCATTGAACTTGTCCTGTCAGGTCAATAATAAAATTAATTTATATTTCCCAGTCATATGTTCTGAATAAGAGCCAAAAAAATAACAACCACCCAAACAAGAATCTTGTGTATGATACAGCTGAGGACTTCTTTGGGGTTTTTTGCGTTGCAGCTTTAGTCAGGTGACCAATATGCATCTGTTTAACATACTGCATTGAAGTGCTATAAAGCCAAAGTACACACACTAATGAAAAGAAACACTACAAAAAGCTGAGCACCTTAGTAACTGGGATCAGCCAGTTTAACTTGCTCAGAATAAAGAAAAAATTCCCAAAGTGTTGTAGCAGACAGTTTGTGCGTCAAAATATAGACAACAAGAAGGGACTGGTCTGGATGAAAATAAAGGACCAAAATAAAATTGAATACTTCGGGCCAAATTCTAGTGAACAATTTCAGACAAAGAGACTGGAGCTCAGCTTCTGTGCTCACAGCATGCCTTATTTTCTGATTATCAGTGGGAATGGTTTATTTTCCTCAGTGGAGATTGTCGAGTTCACCATTCCCCCACTACACAAATACCATACAAATTTATTCCATTGCTTTCCTTGCTCTGTTTTTCATACACACACAAAAAATGCATTTGAAGTAATGCTCAGCTTTTGAAAATAAACTATATGTTAGTAGAGAATAGACATGGATTCTGACAGAGGCTGCCTTTGACAGCAGAGCAGGTAAGAACAAAGAATTGCTCTGTGGACAGGGGCCATTAAGTCATAGTAAGGTGTCCATATGAGTGGGACTAGGCAAACTTACACATTCGGAAAGAGATATATGCACAAGCTGGCTTCAAGGGAAAAGAAAAGAAAGTATGCCCTGGAAATATCATGTGAAAACTTTTCATTGGTGCTTCAGGTTGCCTAGTCCAGGAGACAATGGTTGCCATAGATTAAGAGTCCAAAGAGTGGTGGTGCCAAGTCCAGCTGGAGAGCTGTAACTAGTGGAGTCTTCCAGGGATCAGTGCTGGGTCCAGTCCTGTTCAACTTCTTCATCAATGACATTGATGAGGGGACAGAGAGTCTGCTCAGCAAGTTTGCTGATGATACCAGACTGGGAAGCTTGGCTGATACAGCTGAAGGCTGTGTGGCCATTCAACGAGACTTGGACAGATTGGAGAGCTGGGCAGACAGGAACCTAATGAGATTCAACAAGGATAAGTGCAGAGTCCTGAATCTGGGAAGGAAGAATAAACTGCACCAATTTAGGTGAGGAGGTGATATGCTAGAGAGCAGNGAAGACTGAGAGGGGATTTAATAAATGTGTATAAATATCTGAGGGCTGGGTGTCAAGAGGGAGGGGACAGACTCTTCTCAGTTGCACCCTGTGATAGGACAAGGGGTAATGGATATAAACTGCAACACTTCTCCAATGTGAGGGTGTACTGGTTTGAGGCTAGACAGATCGTGTCTTGTCCCAAAAGGGACAAAAGAATGACACTCACTGAAGCAGAAGCCAAAAACGGCAAAAGCAGGCAGCTTCCCGCTGTACCCTGAAACATGACTCGAACTCTTGATGGGTTACTCTGAACAGCACTT
>VXBD01012019.1:203637-220498 GCA_013399975.1 Indicator maculatus | reverse complement strand
GGGGGGGGGGGGGGGGGGGGGGGGGGGGGGGGGGGGCGGGGCTAGGCCCCTGGCCTGGGTTTTTAGCCCGCTGGCTCTTGCTTGCTGCTGCTTTCTGCTGTGGTTTTTCTTCAAACAGGCTAAGGTAATTGTGCAATATGTTATCACATTCATATTAAATTATTTTTATCTCAACTTTTTATCTCAGCCCAAAGGGGGTTTTTTGTGTTACTTTCCCTCACTTCTGTGAAAAAAGACTGTGTTAAACCAGCACAGTTTCTAATATTTTCTTTTTTCCTTTTTTTTTTATCTTAGACTTTTTTTTTAAATTGAAGGTTACGTTCAAAGTAAAAAGGAAACAAATCACTTTGAAAATGATAAAAGGAGGTTACATTTCTATGCTTGCTTTTTATTCACTAATTTGGACCCAAGTAAGGAAATAGTTTTGGTGTCCCTAAAATCTATTATTATTTTTCATAAATTTACTACACAACAACTTTTTTCAGGTAGGTGTTTGTTTGTTTTTTCATTTTGGTTTTTAATGATTCGTTTCATTTGTTCTTCTCAAAATTAACAGAACACTTGTGTCCATAAGAAAGCTAGAGTGTCATATGATTGTGATACATCCTTGGGAGGTGCCACCATGAATGCTGCTTGGAACTAAAACAAGTAGCATGCAGTAAAAATGCAGTGTGACTGCAGTGATCATTCACCAAGCCGGGACCAGCTGGTAAGAATATGCTGCTGAAGCATCTGCACAACAACCATTGATTTAATAATTTCAAACAATGAGAAAAACCTGTCTGTAAACACACAGTTAAAAGAGTGCCTAATCAACCAAATAAATTGTTGGCTGCAAATGGTCCTGTCCCATTCAGTGTGTCCTCCCCACCACCACCACCAAGCTCTATCTATAGGTGTGCAAATAAAAACAGATGACCATATAAGCATATAAGATGGAGACCTAATGGGTTATGGTATCTACCAGTTTATCCTCAGAATACACAAGTAAGCCAGAACGTAACAGGCATCTGATTTTTTTCTCGAGAAGGTAAACCTTTTTGTTGTTGTTGTTGTTATTGTTGTTTTGTTTTTTTTTTTTTAATCCTGGGGGGGTCTACTGCTTACTTGCAGCCTCATGATCTGCAGCATGAAAAGATAAAGAGATAGGAAACCTAAAAAGAAAGATTTTTTGAAGATTGTGATTTCAAAGAAACAAAACATAAGACAGCAGCCTCTGGAAATGACAGTATTATCACCTGCTGACACTGGACCATCAAACAGTACAATTCAATGCTAACCTTAAGAGACAGAGAGATATAGAATCTGAGCCAAAGAATCACTTCAGGGAGCCATAACATGTTGTTCTTTGACTACAAATCCCATGAAGGTGAAACAGCATGTAAACCTAGCAATAAACATTACAAGGTCTTTCATGTTAATTCACTTGCAACTCTGTGCATCTCCTCATATTGAAGTCAAACAGAAGGTGGAAGAAGAGGGCAAAAAAGAAAAGAGTGAGGAATACAGTGGAAAGATTTAAAATCTGACTGCTTTTGTGCTGTTATCACTTGTGCATTGTCATGGTTGGTACTGAATTTAGCATCTCACAACTCCACAATACTAGCTATGCTAACAATGCCCAGGAGCCATCAAAGGAACAGCTATGACATCAAAAATTTTAGACCCAGGCTCACTATGCATAAGACATAAAGCCAGTACCTTCACCATAGTCAATGGTGAATATATGCAATATATTTTCATATATAATACATTTTTAATATATAATATATTAACTATAATATATTAAATATATATCTATATATAAAATGTATAAATGCAATAAATATTGTAATATATAATTTATGTAATATATATTTTCATAAATTCATATGTATGAATATATGAAAATATGCAATAGGCATAATCACAGGGTGCTCCAGCCTGCCTAAGGTCTGAAGCACATCAGAGGTTCTCTTTTTTTCTTTATATACAGTCCAACAGAGAAACTAGGCTCCAAATTTGGGCATACCATGTGGAAAAAAAGCTGCACATGGTTTGGAGCAGACTAATTAGTCTGGAGGATCAGCCTTGCTGGCTCCAGAGCACAAGGCACTCACTGCCTCAGCAGCATAGGAAGAGGGGCTCCTGACAGGCTGGCCATGGTTCACAGGATGATAAATACTTGAGGGGAACCAGGTGGTGCAACACAAATGCCAGTGAAGCAAGTGTGCAGACTGGGGACACTGTTCAGTCCAGTGCCTGGTCCTTAATGACAAACAGCTACTGTGAACAAGGGCTCCTGTTTCCATCTACAACCCACATAAAGCAAGCACCTTTTCCTGCCTGCTGTGGCCGTGCCACAGCTATACAGGATAGAGGATTAGATTACTTTAATGCTCTCTCTATGCAACTACACCTTCAAAATATTCATCCTGAAGCCATCACAGCATGCAGAAGCCTGACAGGCTGCACAATGGGAGCAATTTAGACCTTGTTCTGTGCATTACTCTTAACCTCTACTAAGCTCCCAGGTGGAATTCAAGGTGATGGTTTTAACCCACAAAGCCATCACTGCTTTGAGACATTTTTTAGCTTAGAACTCCTCTCTCTCCCCCCTGTCAGATGCTGATGCCATCTCTCATGGGACCTGCACTCACGTGGTGTGTCAGACCCCTGGTTTTGTTATTATTCTGTGCAAGACATAAATGTTCTTCTTCCTCTACAACTACACTGAGGGGTAGTGAATCTATTCATAGGTACACCCCTTATTTAGCCTGTGACTTCTCTATAATTTGTGTGAGGCACAGAATGAGTACCTTTAAGTACATTCTAAAAAGAGGGAAAAAAAAAATAAGAGTTTTCTGCTGTGTTTAATTACCCACAAGCTTACTTTCCTCTACCCCTGCCCAGCACCCACCCAAGAACTGAGCTCACATGTCAGACACCAGGCATTTGTGCACACTTGAGGAGGTTCAGCCACACATGCTGGCAACTTGACTGTACTCTGTCTACCACTCAGCAAAATGAAAGATTTAACATTAAGCATCTTATGAACGAGAGGGACATTGATTCTTTGACTGCTTCCTAAATTATGCACAGCATGCTCTTTCTGTTTATCTTCTCTCCATGTGATTTTCTGTCATTTAATAAATTAGATCCCTCTCACCACTTACTCAGAAGTCTCCTATGGACCACACCACTTCGTTTTATTACCTGAGAGTTTTCCAGTGCCTCTGCCCCCAGCCTGTCCATGCTCTCTTTCAGTATGAGCAAAATAACAGCCACTGACCTGAAAGTTGCAGAGGGAAACCCATAAAGCCAAACTGTTTGCATGTACCCTGACTTGTGGTGCTGTGCTAGGACCTGGCTGCTTCAGCATTCCAAGAACTGATGCCTTTTGAAAGAACAAGGAATGGATTTAGGCCAGCAACTTAAATACTAAGCTGGGAGGTGTTTTATAAATGAGATATAGAGGGAATGCTCTCTTTTATAGCTATTGTAAAGCCCAGCTCTCTGGATATTTTGAATTCCTAATGACAGGTTGATAGCTTCCTTTCCAAGCATTCAGATGAAGACAGAGCTGGCAGATGCTTTGCCTGTACATTAGGATACAGTACAGCAACTTTCCTGTAGATCTTACCACAGCAGTCAGTAGCCTGGAGACCTCCAAACAGCTGGTTATGCAGCTGTCTAATAACTGTCATATTGCTTCCTGCTAGAGGAGAAAAGGAGCTAAGGAAGACAGAATGAGACTAATTAAAAAAGGAAAACTTGGAATATGCTGCTTTTAACTTTCCTCAGCCTGGTAATTCAACTTCCTAAATTAGTGCAAGATGATTGGAGAAGCCAGAAAACAACTGGGGGCAATCAGTGAAATGGCATCACATATCTACAAACTCTCTGTCTCTTCCATATCTCTCTTTACAGTCGTCAACATTATTCTGGTATTTTCAATCCTTCATGAAGTCAGTTCTCCAAAAATAGGTAAGTGGCAGTAAAAGAAATAAACTGAAAGAGCTGCTGTCCTCTCAACAGTCCCCCAAATGCTAAACACAGTAGAGGAGCATTATATTAGAGTGGAGCGTGCATTGGAGTGAAGAGGAACACTTCAGATTTGGAAGTGGGGGAATTACATTCAAGGACGTAAGGGGATGCCACGTTTTGCTGACTGAAAGGACTTCAAAATGCATTTGATTAAACAGAGGAAAGGGACTGAATAGGAGGGAGTGCAGTA
The DNA here is from genome assembly GCA_013399975.1 of Indicator maculatus. Lineage (NCBI taxonomy): Eukaryota > Metazoa > Chordata > Aves > Piciformes > Indicatoridae > Indicator > Indicator maculatus. Next base: position 216,282 of record VXBD01012019.1, on the reverse strand, counting down.
TAGCATGGCTGCTACATCTCTATTTGAATGGGGTCGAGAACTCCTGTAACAATGTTCAAATAAAGGATTTTAACCAAAGACACATGCTCACAGGAGCTTGTTTTCACTGCTAAACTGAGTAACAGTTGAAGACACGCCCTATCTCTCTCTTGTCTTTTGAAGCTGATGTAGCAAGTTCGTTAAATATTCACTGGCACAGAGACCTGAAACCATGTAAATAACTCTAACCTCCTGGCTAAAGCCAGTTTTTCTCTTTGTATCTGTGAATATTTAAGGTAGATAAAAAATGGTTCTGCTTTGAGCTTCAAAAGGACAGCTCAATTCAGAATACACAATAGCTAGCAGTTGGGCCACTCTCCTGAGGGACAGAAGACTTATATAAAGTCCAGACACTCTCAGAGAAAGAGAGGTGTGAACAACTCTAACAACCCCAATAGCCTAACCAGATATCTTGTAAAAGGACAAAAGAACAGTTATTCCTACCGTATGTTCGTGAAAGACGCTTAAATCCACAAAATGTTTATTAGTCTAAAATTGTGTAGTGAAATCTGCCTGGATTTGTCAACAACTTTAAATAAACTTAAAAGCCCTTTAGAAATAAAAAAAAGGTGTGTGCATGTTCATGTGTGTTTATGTGTATGCATCCACACATAGTTGGTCACCTACAATTATAATGAAATCCTCAGATCTGAATTAGATTAGATACCTATTGCATTCAAAAGTGGAAAGGCCAGTTCAGGCATAATGAAATGTCAGGATAATATCACTCCCTGGAGATTTCAGGCCACGAAACAAGAGCCAGATACTAAAAGTTCTAGCAATAAATGTGGTTAAAAATAAAATAAATTAATAAATTAATAAATAAAATTTAATAAGTGGAGGATCAAGAAAGTTCAACCGATGTCCTTCAAAATAATTTGATCTTGGAAAACATCTCACAAACCCACTGCATGTGAAAATTCAGCATACTGATATCCAGTCCAAAACCTTGGTCTACTGCAGTCTCAGACTCCATCTCACACATAGATGTCAGTCACAGCTGAACTCTCTGTGTAAATCTTCCACTCAAGAGACCAGTGCAGAGAGGTGGCTTGCTAGGCCTTCACATTAAGATAGCTCATTTGCCAGTTATTTGACAAGTGGAATCAAGGATCTGAGAGCAAATACGGAGCACAGAGAGAGAAGACAAATAGTCATATTTCTTTTGGGAAAGTTAAAATTACATTGTGCAATGTATTAATGTGAAAGGCACTGAAGTAACTTATCTGTGGTGAAGCCCACACATAAAATACCACGAGTCTTGAATTTTCTTCATCCTTCCAGACAACTGAAGTAACCTGCTTCACCAGCTATCAGTCTTCTAATTCTATGCAAATAGTGCTGATATTAAGTCAGGACACAAAAAAGTAGTAAGATTTGTAATATTTTTTACTGAGGAATGATATTAATGAATGATATTCATACCTCCACTTCCTGCCCCTCTACCCATTGCTATACCACCAAATATCAGAACTTTGATGTTCTTTTCATTTTCCAGTAGACCGTTTGTCCTTCCTCAATATCAAGCCAGTGGCATTTGTTCTTCTCTGTGGGTTTACCCAAAACCACCCTTGCTGCCTTTCCTATATTTGCTTCCTACTTCTTTCATTACTTCAAAGACTTCCTCATGACACTAGGGTTAGAATTGTGACTATTAATAGAAAATAAGAAGAATCTCAGAACAACTAGCACTTCTTGGACTATTATTTTTCGTAGCTGAGCAAGAAGTGTGCAGGTTTTCTTTTTATGCTGGTATAAATACAAAACACAGTCACTCAGAAGGAATAATAATGAAGGTTGCTCCCTAGGTGCCTGTAAATCTTTCTTAAATCAGATCACTAAGGCCCAAATTTTCCTACAGAGTAGATCTGGGGATGCTACACGCACTGACACTAGCTCCAAATCCAGCTGTCTAACAATGTAGACAGGATGGCCAGGAATGGGGCATCTAAGTACCAAGTGGTGATACGGAGTATAAATTGCCAAAAAAAATCAGAAGAGCTCAGGAAAAAAGGAAATGGAGAAAAATAAGCAATGCAGAATGATCAGTGTATGCCTGGGTATTGATGAGGCTGACTGTTCAAAAGAAGAACCAGCTTTGCTTAGTTCAGTCCATGGAAGTACTTTAATGAGTAAAGAAGAATTTGTGCTGAGATCCTTGCTCTATGATAATGTACTTCTGGTAAGAGATCTGCTGTTTCTCTCTCTTCACTCACATGTACTGGTATAATAGCTACCATTCCTACTACAGTAGTTGTGGATGGCTTCATTACAAAGAATTTTAGAGCAGAGATAAATTAAAGGATATTAAAAAAATGCAAGAGGTGACTGCAATATTTCTCTCTATCAAAGAAATATCCACTACATAACTTCTTCTTGGAAGCAAGACAAGGACCCTCCTTGTTGGCTTCTCCATAACCTCTGGTTTTCCTAAAACTTCCAGGATGTAAAAATACCTGTTGTATGTTCATTAGCAAGATCTAGTTTGGGTGCATAGTATCTGTTTGCATCTGATAGATGTAGCATTATAGAGGGAAGAGCAGGTAAGGTTGTGACAAACTAGTTTTTCATCTCTATGATAAATATAAACTTCAGCTTTTGCTCTAAGCATTATGGAAGATACCTCAGAGCTGATGGGGAATTTTCAAGTGTAATGTTCTCGTGGCTTTTCTACAAGTTTTAAGCGTAATGAATCTTTTATTTGTATTCTTGAAAATATTTGTGCGGGTTCAATATCTCAGTGAATTTCAGCATTATAAAAGGAAACTCCAGTTGCTTTACCTTCTTGTCTGGTGATGTTCTTGAAAATTTATGTCTAAAGAAAAACCTAATAGACTCCTCTCTAGAAATTTTGTGTTGTAATCCAAAGATGAAGAAAGAACTTGTTCTGAAAAAGACAGAAAATAAAGTTCACAGTGGTTTACAGCCATATCCTAAATCTCACAGTGACAAATTTCACTTTCTTTTTCTTCTCAGTGGCTCAGAGCCAATCCATACATGAAAGAAAGAAGTGAAAACTACCTGATTCATATATCATCATAAGAATTATTACCTGAGATTCAGCTGTAATGCCAAATCTTACTCTACATCAGACCTGTAAAGATGAACACTGAAAAGTAATAGAGAGCAGAATTGTCAAGACAGGGAGTTAACACAAAGCAGAATTTGTCTTGTCCAACCTTCTTATGATTCATACTACTTGTAAGGAAAGTAAGAAGAAAAGCTGCTTCTTCAGTTGTGAAGTCAGAAGTTTTGGGGTGGGTATCTATCCAGGGGGCTGACCATGTGTGGTAGTTTTAGGCTGTGCCTTGAAAATTTTCCACAGATCCTGAACAGCAAGTAGTAGAATGCAAATAAATCACTACTGGATGTAAAAAGGAAAGTAACTATAAAGTCTAAGTAATCCCGTTGGACAGATTACCAACATAACCCAGTTGTGTATACAAAATTTCTCTCTTTTTAGCTTCCTCGCTCTGGCAGATACTAACTCTGGCTCCTGCTGATTTTTCTTACCTTGAATGTGCTCTTCTTGTGGTTAAGTAACTAACAGCACCTCTCTGCTCTTTCACTTATCCCATGTACAGTGGGGTAGGGAAGAGAGCAGGGAAGGGAAAGCTATTAGTAGCCCCCTGGTCCTTCCAGGGGAGTTCTTGTGCTGTTTATAAATTGTACATATATGTAAATATTGTATATTTTGTACATATTCATTGCATTTCATATTTTTAGATTGTATTTTTCTTGTAAATACAGCTTCATCTACTTTCTAACTGAGCTGGTCTGGCAATTTTATGTTGGGGGGTAATCTCACCCACCACACCATGGAACCTCTGAATATTTCAGATAGGCTGAAACTTAACCAAGCATATGAAAAGATGTAGTGAGGTAGGGGTCAGTCTCTTTTCCCTACTATCAAGTTATAGAACAAGACGAAACGGCCTGAAATTGTGCCAGGGGAAGTTTAGATTGGATATTAGGAAAAATTTCCTTACTGAAAGTGTGGTCCAGGGATTAGAACAGGCTGCCCAGGGAGATGGTGGAGTCACCTTCACTGGAGGTGTTCAAGAAACATGTATATGCAACAATTTCAAGATGGTTTAATGGCCACGGAAGTGTTAGGTAAACAGTTGGACTTGAGGTCTTTTCCAGCCAAAGCAATTGTATAATTCTATGATTCTGTCTGGTGAATCAGTTCAACAACACTGTCATGTAATTGGTCGCTGTTGCCAGGAATATCACTGGGGGCACTGGGTTATCCTTCCATTAGTTCAGATGTCTCAGCTTTCCAGGACACAGATGAAAAATAAAACAACAAACAAACCCTACAGAATATATATCCTACCACATCATATTTCTCCTACTCAGAATAATTCTATCTACTCAGCAGCTGGCAGACAGTCAAACAGTAGCTATTGCTATTGAAATATTATACTAGTGTCTTGATTTCATCCAAGAGAGAGTTAATTTTCTTTCTACTAGCTGTCTCAGTGCTGTTTTGGACTTCATGTTAAAATAACATTGACAACACACTGATGGTTGTCTTGTTGCTAAGTAGCACTTATGCCAAATTAAGGTGTTTTCAGTTTCCCATGCTCTACCAGCAAGCAGGTGCACAAGAAGATGGGAGGGAACATGGCCAGGACAGCTCAAACCAGCCAGAGGGATACGCCTTACCGTAGGACCTCATGTTCATTATGTAAACTGAGGTGAGTTGACTGAGAAGGGTGCATCGCTGCTCAGGCACCAGACAGCATCAGTTAGCAGGTGGTAAGCAATTGCATTGTGCATCATTTGTCTTTTATTGAATTTTGTTGTGGGTTTTTTAATTATTATTCCTTTTCATTGTTATTACTATTATTGTTTGTGGTTGTTGTTATTATTTTATTTTATTTTTATTTCAGATATTAAACCATTCTTATTTCAACCCATGAGTTTTACTCTTTTTTCAATTCTCCTCCCCATCTCACTGAAAGGGAAGAGGAGTAACTGAGTGTCTGCATGGTGCTATTGCTGACTGGGGTTAAACAACAACAAATAGCTTCTTGGTTAAGGGCCTTACTACACTTTCTTTAAACAAACAAGTGCTAAAAAGACAAGTTTGACAACACATTTGAACACTCAGTCAGCAAGATTGATACTGAAAGCAGGAAAGATTTAATGGGGGTTTAGTGCATTTCTGTGCATATTGTCTCATTGAATATAAAAGTAAGATCCTCTCAGCTAATTTCTCAGTTGTGGATTTTATGGAAAACAAAGGAAAAGTTATTTTGATTGATTTGAAAGACCTTTACCACTGCCTATAGTAGAGACAGGTAAAGAATGGCAAAGGGAACAGAGTCATACCAGTTTTGGGAGTGCTGCCCAAAAGAGTCAAAACACATCAATTTCCTATTAAAAGTTCTGTTGATCAAAGACAGGTCAGGTCATTAAGCTTTAAGAGATATGACATCAATATACAGAGTGGCACTTTAGGTATGGCCAGAGGGGAGTGTCAGAAGAGCTGTTGAGAGGGAAGAAGCTGAAGGTAGAAAGTTGATCATCACAGATCTTGCTTTGAAGAAGCTATATGAGGCTGAAGATCAAAGTCAGTGGTGAGACCCTGAAGGGAAGCACCTGGACCTCAAGTAGGTGCAAGCATGCAAGGAACAAGTTGTGTTGGATAAGGTGGTGAAAGGATAGATTGTGTAGCATTTGTGAGCCCAGCAGTAAGATCTTATGCAACTATTTTATAAACAGAGGAAAACATTAAAAATTATATCTTCCCATGAGAATTGTCCTTACTCTTGTACCCACCATATGGTAACCTCTGTTTTGCAGTTTATATCCTGGTTTTAACAAGGAGATCATCCTAGCATGAGATATTACTTAACCAGTCAATATAGGCAGTATACTGATGAAAGTAATTAAAACATCTTATGGTATGTGTGTTTCTCAAACAAAAGCCATGGCTGAGATAAGGAAGCTGCTGGTGGAAGAGAGAAAAAAACCTGCCTCTTTGATAAATCAATCTGATGGAAACAGAATGTAGAGATAAAAAGATCTCTGACAAACTGATTTGATTATGTTATTTATGCACCAAGAAAACCAAGACAGCCAAAACTAGAATTGTGTTTGCATGCTGCTAACACAAGCTATGCTGTCAGTGAGACACTCCTTGGATTTGGTGGCCTGCCATTCTAACCAATGACATTCATATTTCATATATCTCAATCTCACATTTAAGCACGTTGGTTTTCACCTATTACATGTATTTGACTGAGAAATAGATTTATGGTATCACTATGGCAGACTGCCCATACAGACCAGGAAGTTTAGCAGGCAAGGTAGTAGTTGTCTCAGGAAAGACAACATACCCCACAACCAGCAAAGGGAAAAAAAACCAAACCAAACCAAACCAAACCAAACCAAAACAACCAAACAACAACAACCAAGCAAAAAAAGCCACGCAAAAAATACTACTGAGAAACCTCTAGATTCAGCCCGATTACATGAAAATCAGCTAGGGACTATATGGCATATGGATTGGGCAATGACTCACAGAAGCATCTTAGATAGGGGGTTAGGTTAAAGGAGTAAGAGCATGATTCACACTGGTTTCTCGTTAAAAGTTACACGCAGAAGCCACAAATAGAGCTCAGGATGGAAAATAGCTATGGCATGTGCAGCTGTTTTACTCAGTAGCAGCACAGCAGGGAATAAAAAGACACCATCCAACCCTAAAGTTTGAGAAACAATGATTGTTCTCTAGACTTTAACTCAATCCTTGCTGTTATAAATTTATGAATTTATAATTAATAATATGGTAGATATGAATATTAATTAAAATATTAATAACTTTTTATTAATATGGAAAACTGCCAAAAACTTATTAAGAAGGATCGATGTATGTCTGGAATATATATTTACAGTGGGAATGTATAATATTTAGGCAATATAACAATTTTAACAATTTTAAGCAAAACAGGAAGAGTAACAGAAAGAGATGAGAATCCCCAAGAGCAATACAGTGCTCGACCACAGGGGGAGACAAAACAAGAACCATAAAGCCAAGGAGGCAATGAATTAATTGCTCACAAAGAATTCTACCCCAAACAGGGAGGTTCTGCTGCTGTATATTAGACGTTAAAGCTGTAAGGGTGGCAACGTGGTCTCGGGGTTGACCTGGCTCCAGCAGGACAGCAGGCTGTACGACGTGTTCTCGAGAAGGGCTCTCCTGTCTTCCTGGGCAAAGTGAGGCACAGCACGAATTCTAGTTGCAAGGGGAAGCGAGGCTTGGATCCTAAGGCTCATGGCTTTTCAGGCTTGCAGTGAGTTGGGCTCGTGGCTCCTATCCTAGGCCTGGGACCAGGCAACTCGAGACAAGGCAACTTGAGGAAAGGCAACTCGAGGCAAGGCAACTCGAGGCAAGGCAACTCAGGCAAGGCAAGGCGAATACAAATCATCCTGTATTATCATTTACCCGAGATTCAATTGGACCAATAGGGCAACCGAAGCCAGCAAACAGTTACCCAATTAAAAGGGACTCTGACAGGCTGTGGCCATAAAAGGCAGAAACAAAGGCCTGGTCTGGGAGAAGCAGTGGCCAGTACACATGCTCTTACCCCAAAAGGAGACATGTTTACCAGTCATGTTTGGGCCTGTTGTTTTGTCCCTTTTCTTGCATTACCCTGACTTCTGCAGAAGGGAGGGAGGAGAGGAAGACCATGTCTAGACACATCAGGACCTGTCTGGGTTTGTGCTGGGCCCGTTTGTCCCTACCACACTACTTGCCAGCCAGGTAGTGACATGGAAGAATAAATACACTAAAGAAAACAAAATGTAATGCCATTGTATATTGAACTACAAGGTTACAAGGTGGTATAGTTGCAAATCTTCCCTCTGAGGCATGCTGATAAACCTTGCTGCCTGTACCCATCACTAGGAGATTGAATAACACAGGTGTATCAGCCCTCCTGCCATGCCTGAGAGATGGAACTTCATGTTGCCCAAACAGAATCCTGTGCAAAGAGGGATAAATCAAATCTCTCTTAATGGAAGATGCCTGCAGGGAAGGCAAGTCAGGACTACCTATTTGTTTCTGGGAAAATGGCTTTCTTTGCCTTTTATATTCGCAATGCATGAAGATTTTTCTTGGAAAATGACAGTAAGATAGCCTTTCTGCACTTTGAAGGACTGGACATCTGACATGGTGCAGATTCAGCACGACTAAGAACACACCAGCTTTGAGTGAGCTGGTGAGAAAGTGGAACTAAAATGTACCTCTCACTACTGTGGTCCAAAAAGCGAGTTAATAAGGGGTCTGGTTAAACAAAACAATGAAGTTCTGTGGAAGATCACAGTCCCTCCAGGACCTCAGGCATGATAAAAGGGTGGAAGAGGCAATATGTTGAAGCTCCTGAGGGATGGTGAACTGCTTTCCTTGTATCATGAGCTCACAAAACATTAAGGAAACACATTAATCTTAAATTTTCAAACTCACCAAAGACAATTCAGGAGAAGTAATTTGCTGTGCTACAAGCATGCAATTCATATGTGCATACACTGAAGGACAGGATTATATATTTTTTACAGTATGAATAAAAAGTGGTTTTGATATAATACCATTGAGCAAAAAATCAACTTGCATGAAGATGTAATGTATATACTTCACTGATTTAAGGTCAATGTCTTTTGATGATGGGCTAGAGATCACAGTGCTAAATGTCATGCAAAATCAGTCCAGTAATTATCTTTCATCTATTGAATACATTTTGAATACATAAGAAGAAAACAGTGTTTGTTGAAAACTCTAATAGGTAAGTAAATGTTTGAGTCACTGAAATAATGACTTACAATGGCAATGATCATTCATGTGAGTGTGCTGAATAAGGAACGATTATCTATACACAGTACAAATAACTGCACTGGTCTATAAACCATAAAATGGAAGACAGTGATAAAAGCAGAGGAAAAGCATTAAAAACCCCTTATTATGCAGCATCTTTTAGAAGCACATTGCTGTGTAGCATAATAAACAGATGAAGTTTCACTTTCCCTGTTGGAGTGTTTTACCCCACTTAGGTATTAGGAAGGAATGAGCTCTTTGATGTGAAAACTACCAAAAAAAAAAAAAAAAAAAAAAAAGGTTTGGCAAGTTTAAGCCTTTGTTGTTGTGAACTACCATGGGGCTCTGATACAAGCAATAATTTTGCAGAAATAATTCATCATATCAGCTGAATGTGTGTTATCTACTGCAACCACTGCTTACAGACAAACACTATCAGTAAACCATTACTCATATTGGGTGAGTAATTGTGTGCCACCGTTTCTGACCTCCAACTGGCCAACACGTGACACTGAACAGATGAAAAGCTTTAATGAATTGAATCTGAGATGCATGTAACCAAACACAAAAATACTTCTTGTATCCAACTCAAATATTCATAGACTCAGAGAGATTAAGGCCAGAAACAGGGAATATCTCAGTTTGCCTGATCTTCTGCATATCACAGGCCATTCAATTTCAGCCATTTACACCAGTATTAGAACCAATAACACATGCTTGATTGAAAGGTAACTTTCCAGAAAGTATCAAGTTTTGATTTGAAAATACCAGTGGAAGAGAAATATATCTTCCCCCTCACAATTTTTTCACATACTTTTTCCGTAATTTCTCATTGGAATTTATCTGGTTTCTACTTCTAGACAGTAGTTTTTGAAATGTTTTTCTCTGCTACAGTAAGTGCCCTCTCAGACCCAGATATCTCCCCACAAAAACACGGTCTTTAACAATCTCACCTCCCTTTCTGCTTCTCAACAAGCTAAACCGCTCCAGCACTTCTCCCACAGCATTTTCTCCAGCCTGCAAGTAGCCTTTGGAGTTCATTTCTATGCTCTCCAAAATATGCTGTTTGTACCTAGGGTTCTATCATCCATCTTATCTAGGCCAATCTTCCCCATTTTTTCCCGTTCATACACCAAAGGTTGCATTACCCTTCCTCTCCACAGCACTCATTGAGCAGGGCCCCCAACTACCCTACGCAGCTCATGCTCTCTGAAGTAGTGATCACCTTTCCACCCACAGAGATTGCTGCCTCTTCCAATATACGTCTGACTTTGCCCTGGGCTGGGAACATTCCCACTTGATCCAATGGAAGCTTATCTCCCTGTGTGGCAATCATGTTATAATTTTTGCCACTCCACTCAACAGAACATGTTTTTGGTGTGGTTTGGGTTTTTTAGGGTTTTTTTATTTTTTGTTGGTTTTGGTGGGGGGATGTTTGTTTGGTTTTTTGGTTGTTGTTTTTTGAAATTATTATTTGCTGTCACAGTGGTTTGATCTTTCCTGTATCCCACTTAGAAACACCCTCATTAGGTATTTCCTTGCTGACAGCTAATATTTTAAATTGTCCTATAGGCCTTTTTATCTATTCAGTGTTAACTTTATGATATTGAATACTACTTTTCATTAAAGTAATTTCTTGTGGTACTGCATTAAATGCCATACAAAAGTCTATTATGTCTGTGCTGTTTCTGTCATCGACTAAACTTACAATCTCATCAAATAATTAAATTATATTTCCTTGACAATATCCATTTTCTATGAAAAATATATTGATTGTTATTAATTCTACTGCCACGCTTAGTGTTACAGTAACTGATTCTTGTATCAATTTCTTCATTGTTTTTGCCAAGGAATCTTATCAGGTTAATTGTGCCATGCCTATCTTAAATTATCACACTTGCCCTTTCTGAATATTGGGGTAGCATTAACAGGCTTTAATGCTTTGGGAATTTTAGTGACATTCTTCTATTCAGAAAAAAAATAAAAAAGAAAAGAAAAGAAAAGAAAAGAAAAGAAAAGAAAAGAAAAGAAAAGAAAAGAAAAGAAAAGAAAAGAAAAGAAAAGAAAAGAAAAGAAAAGAAAAGAAAAGAAAAGAAAAGAAAAGAAAGGAAAAGAAAAGAAAAGAAAAGAGAAGAAAAGAAAAGAAAAGAAAAGAAAAGAAAAGAGAAGAAAAAAAAAGAAAGCTCCTTGGCTAGCTTTGGTAGACATCATCACCACTGCTGATTCTGAAGTTACTATTATAAATAAAGTTTTCGCTCTTCCTTAGATATCCACACAAGTAGATGCAAATACTTACATCCTGGTGATGGTCTGACTAGCTCTCAGTAATTCCCTTTATTGCAAGCTGACCCTGCAAAATCAGCTTGGCTACTTAATAAAGTACAGTAAGAAGAGTACATTTTTCCATGACTTGTACAGAGGCATACTCTGAAACACCAGGAGCAGAAATCAGTGAGACACCTCGCACAAACTGAGAGAAATTGCCCTGATAGGGTAGTAGAATGAGACCTGTACTTGAAGGAAGCCCAAGGAGACCATGGACTGTTGCCTCTTTCCATTCAGAGATTTTGTTTGTCCAAGTTTGACAGCAAGCAAACAGTCAAGGCCTCAAACACACCTAGTCTAATGTGAGGCGATTGCTTGGCCAAAATTCTTTGCTTTTCAATAACCTTCTGAGAAATTATATGAGCTCTCCCAGCAAAGCAAAATGAGGGTAGATTGATAGAAGACCAATAGCTTTTTTATGAACAATCAATAGATGGAGCCAAACTAAATCCCAGTAGTCTTTCCTTAGCACAGAAACTGAACTCGTTGTCATCAAGATCCCAGTCCCAGCCATGACACCTCTCAGGGAATTCAGTTCAGAGACATACAATATCAACTTTATTCCCCCAATGTTTTTTAAAGTAACTCCAGTAATTTCCATTACTGAAATAATTTCAGATACAAGCTGGTGTGATAGTTCCTGAAGGAGAAGCGTTCTGCACCCTCTGCCTCTCCTCTGTAATCCAGAAGCAATCCCGCAGCCATGAGCTGCCTGTAACTTGCCTAGAGAGCACAGGCCACAACTGCAGCTTCTGGGCTATGGCTTTCTCTGCAAACTCCGTACATCTTTGGATTCTCAGATCCTACAACACTTGAATTAATTAAGATATCAAGTACTTGGATGTCTGAGCAAATGCAATTATGTTGTCAACTATCTCTGTTCCCAAATTGGTGCAGGAACGTGGAGGTCCAGCTGAAATCCATGTCAAAGAACACGAACAGAGAAACAGATTGAAATTACATACAGAACACTTTCTAAATCAAATAACAAATGTCTTCTCTATGCAAATAACCTCCATCAACCTGTCGTGAAGGCATCACATGCCCAGAATTATGCCCCAGATACCAGCTAACTTGTCCCAACATGTCCTGGGAAAGTCCCCCCTTTCCACCCTCCTTTCAGGAGGGGAAGACAAAGGTTCAGGCGCCAGCCTGTCTCCTAAGGGAATAAACAACTGCAAGCACCCATCTCAATGGGATGCCTATGCTCTGCCCATCTAAGGGCATAATTCTAACTTCACCTTTCTATAGGTGGAAGCAGGTTGCCAAGTGTGCCCCATTGGCTAAGTCCAGACTCGATGTGTCTATAAGTATTGCCCCATTTTGGTGCCACATGGCTCTCTCCTTTGCTTTCATCCATCATGCAACTCACGATTGAGTAAGCTATAAGCCTTCCCGCAAGCGTACTCGGAAGCCTCTGCGAACACGGAAGCCAGCCCACGGAGTGTGCATTCAAGGAC
>VXBD01012019.1:174960-203172 GCA_013399975.1 Indicator maculatus | reverse complement strand
GCCTTGTCGACTCTCCATCTAGTGGACAAGCGGCGGAACTGCACCCTTTCGTTCCCTTAATTAGAAATTAACTAAATGTTTATAATTGGCTATGATTGTAAATACTAAATCAGTTATGGTCTATATTATTACAACCGTGCATCCGATTCAATATATATAAAGTAATTAATCGAATATTAATAATAATAATAAACAATAATTTCATAATTCATATTTTCATAATTCTTAATTAAAAATCACCTTCCTTGATCCCTATTCACCCTCTCCACGACACAACCTCATCACAGCACAAAGTCATGGAAGTCCTTATTAAGACAAGGAATATCTAGGAATTCAATTTTACAGATGTAGAAGTAAAGGGTAGAAAGTATTCATGACTGGTATAATGACACATATGAAATTTTCTTCAGAGTTCACATTATGATTTCTTCAGATGTGGAACACAAAACTAATGTGTTCTTGTCTTTGTCCTCCTGCAAATCCTCTGCAGACTACAGAAGCTGTGAGCACACATCCATGTTCACATCAGTATAAAAGGTCTTTCCTACATTAGGAGTGCTTTAGAACTAGTGACCAAACTTAAGCCTCTCTGAAGAGAGGTACAGGTTTTTAAATTCAGGTACAGATTCAATCTGGAGTTTCATTTCTGAAGAATGTATCTGCCTCAGTGTTTGGAGTACAAATAACTCACACTATATGATGAGACAACTGTGTCTCACATCCAGTACTGGGGGGAAAAAAAAAAAAAAAAAAGAGTTTGCAAATGAAAGGATAGCTGACTGTTCACAAAATTTGCAGAGGACTACATTTCTTCTCCTGAAGCATGACAGCAGAAGTGAATGTCTAACTGATCTTCCCTTGTTCTCAGGCTGCCAGAAAACAGCAAGCTCAGGTTGCAAGTGAGTTGAGTCTTATCTACAATCTTCCAACTGGGTCACATTGAGCTCTAAACAAATCTAGGAGCATTTACTTGTGAAGTGCTCTGTTTCAGCCCTTTTTTAGGACCAGCACCTGCATGTTTTTCAGTTCAGAGGCTCCCTTTTCTGCCTTCATGCAAGAAATCACTATGTTATAAAGACTGTTGTTTTGCCATGTTGTGTTTCTTTTTAAAGAGAGTTAAAGATGGCATAATGTCTCTTTCTGCTGTAAAATATGCTATGGACAGATAGGAAGTAAAGGTTTATTGCAGCTTTATTAGAATATATTAAATGAATTGAAGATGTGGTATCTAGCCAGCTGATTGAGGAAGATACTCCTGGTAGATGCTTTGTTTGTATATTAAGAAAGTTGTCACAAGTAATTTGGACTAGCATGTGGAGTTATAGACTGCCAAATGTTGATTAATTAAGCCCATGTTTGGATTAGTTCTGCTATATTGTTTCATTAGGGAAAATGACTGAAAATATGGAATAAAGCAACCACGGGGAAGCCAGGAAGAATTTACAAGTGAGACCTTCAGCAAAGAGTAGAGACTGGGACTGAACTGTATGTGTCCTACAATGTGCTCTTGCTGCTCGCTAACTGGGGTAGAAATAAGCAGTATAAGAGCTGACTTGTGTTTCTTGTGGAAGTGACTGATTTCACTGAAATCATGCTCAAGAGCTGAGGAATGGAGCCCTTTCATTGTCACAAGATGTTCCAACTGCAAGGCAAATTGCCAACTTATTTTACATGTATAATATGAGCCTAAATGTGAGAAAGAATACATGTTCATAAAAGTAACAATTACACAGTTGTTAATTTTCATTTCAGACTGGCCTCCACATAGTTTTCCCCACCTCATGTTATGAAATAAAATGCCCTGGTGAGAAAACCTTCTGTACTGGGAAATGCTTTTCTTATTTTCTCAGGTTCCTGTAATTGGCTTGTAAATGCCTTTCAATGAGATTTCACTGAATTTAGCTTCATTCCAAAAGTAGTGAGATAGTAGATTAAAAATAAAAAACAAACAAAAATAAACAAAACCCATGCCACAATACATTAAATCAATTAGAAGGAAAAAAACCGCCTGTGATTTTCAGAGCTGAATCAAACAAACCCTTACCTAGCTGAAGCTAGTAAAGTCTCACTCTCTGAGCAGCCCATTAAGAAAAAATCATCTTCCTCCAGCCATTTAGCTTTAACTACAGAGAGAGAAAAGGAGGGATCCAGACTGTCCAAGACAGAAATCTGGCCTTACTTGACAAACCTGGGGTGGGCAAAGAGAGCACCTGGACAGAGACCAAACTCAAATTTCAGGGAAGAAGAAAAGCAAGTGAGGAGTAGTTGAGTGTAGGTATCTATCTTCTGGAGACAGGGATACTGCAGGTTCCCAGCACACTGTTCACAGACCTTTAGAATCTTGAAACAGAGCATCATATTGCTGAGCCACTGTCACTGTGCTGGGAAGCTGGTGCTTGTACTGCATAAGTGATATTATAATACAGAAAGGCAACTCATCATACTTGTCATGATTCATAACATAAATCATTCTGTCTGCTTCTAAATACATTTCACAGCCACTGTGCTTCTGTTCAGCCATGAGAAATAAAGCCACAGCTAGGTAAACTCCCGTATCACTACCAAGAAACCTGGGGAGGGCAGGCCACACGAATTCTGGCTGGTTCCATAACATTGACTTCACTGATGTGTGAGATACATCAGAGGTTCTCAGAAGTTCTAACCTTGTGATAAATTAAAACATGACAAATAACTGGGCTACTTGTCTATTTTTTCATTAAAATGAAGGAAAAGAAGCAAGACCTGTATGATATTCACTCTCTGAAAAAAATAAAAAGCTCTTTTCACGTAGTCGGTTTAGACAGCCATAGGTCTTAGTCATTCTGGAGAATACAGGACTCATTTCTCTTCCTTCCAAGCTTATATTTGTTGCAGTTTAGAAGACCTGGGCTTTGAAAAATTGAAAGACATTTTTGACCCTAATCTCACATAGTGTCATCTTTATATACTGAACTCCCCACTTAGATAACAGTAAGTTAATAGGACTTTCACTTTCTTAGTCCATTCTTAGGTGCTTCATCAGTCTGGCATGGAGAAGAACCACACTGGGCTGAGGAATGTTCTCAGAGGTTGGAAAAGAGAATGAAACCATCTGCATCCTCACCTCTGCACAGAGGAACAGGAGACTAAAACCAGCAAAACAAACCAACAGATCATTGCTCTTTTTCTTGGTTAATGCAAGTTCTTTCTATTTAGCAGAAGTGAAAAATCAAAGTGACTGGACAGAGAAATTTTTTTATATGCTCATTTACTCTGCTCACCTATGTCACACTGCTCCTGTGCCTCTGATGTTATTTTCATACAAATTTGCCACAAAGTTCTGTATTTATCCCTGAGGTTACTCCTGGAGAACTACCTCTAGTCAATAAAATTATACTAACAATTCATTAGGCTAATTCAGGTCAGCCTCTAGGAGTCACAGTTAATTGCCCACCCCCTTGGTTACCTCAGTCCTTGTCATTCCCCACTTCTCTGAGTATCTCTGCTCCTATCTACCCTTCTCCCAGCACCTTCAGTTCGCACCAGGTGGCACCATGGAGACTTTTCTACAATGCCATTATTGTATTAGCAAAAGTCCATCTTGCCATACTGTAAGCCTTATCTATTTCCATAAATTATGCCTTCTTACATATGTGGGTTAAGACTTACAGTACCTAGTAACATAAATCCTTTGTCTTTATTTTTCTTCTCAATAAAGCCTCTTTTGTGATAGCTGTTTGAAGAATGGTATTTATACAGCTAAGATACACTGTATCTATCCGTCTTCTAAATAATAATAAAAAAACCTAGGGAAAATTGCCAAATGTCTGTATTTTTATAATGATATCACTATTTTTTTTCTTAAATAGGTTTTCAGAGGCAAAATCAACTGCACAGTTATGTATTTATAAACCAACAATTTCCTATAAATACTAAAATTTGGTAATTATTATTCAAGCTACTCAGCAGAATTTGAAAATAGATTTAAAAAATGAAAAAGAGCAAGAATTTCTACCCACTTCAGAATACCCAGGAATTCTTACCTGGGATACCACCAAAAATAGGATACCACTATTCTTACGATGCACTCAACTACTCTGTAAGATGACTTGATGCCACAAAGCTGATTTGTACCCAACAAGAGAAATGTAGTAGGAAGTATGTTATTTTTAGTCAAAAACAGCCTGACAGTGGGCAACTGATTCTGAATCTATAGCATTAGCTATATATCAGAAAAACTAAACTATTCTGAACCATCTTTGAAGAGTAGTCCAAAGAGTTAATGCATCTTCTGTTAAATTGTGCAACAGATTATATTATATTGTCAAACATAACACAAATTTGGCCTGCTTGCCCCTTACTGGTGAAACTGGAGCTACAGCAGCATAGATAATCTCTGAGAGAAGAGGCAGAAAATATGAAGGGCACAGCAAGGACAAACTTCCACTGAATATAAAAAGAGAAAGCTGCACTTTCCAAGAGACCTGTCTCTTCCCTTCGGAAAGAATGGCATACCCACACCCCAATCACATGCTTCTGGGAATGAAAAATTTTGAAATGATGGGTCACCTGTTACCAGAGGTGGATTCAGTGAAGTGTTTGAATATGATCAGTACAGCACTTTCCAGATGACATTAGATGAAGGCCTTCTGTTTATCAAGCTTCTGTTGCATTTACACGATCCATTCAATCTGAGGAATTCTAAAATCCCAAATAATCTCACACAGCCGCAGTCAATTTTGAGGACGAGGACAGTTATCAGCTAACCTTGTTTCTAGGCTGTTCCTAGTCAAGACAATAGTACAGATGTCCAGTCCCATTGACAATACCCAAAACAGTCATGTGGGAAAAACAATCTCATTATCTAGTATCGAAGTGGAAAAAACAGTGGAAATAGTTGCCTGAAATTCTGGGAAATGACAGAACACTATATCAGAACTTACCCATACTTTTCAGGCAATATCAAAACCAATATGAAACCACAAACTGACAATGGACCTCAGGCCCAATTAGCATTATTATCTCAGTTTTAGATGAAATTTTGACATCGCTAAATGTCCAGTACTCTGTCAATACAGGACTTGACTGACCTACATGGGAGTGGAAATAGATGGCCACTCATTTCTTTACAGCTGCTCATCCAGGAATCTCCAAGTGCCTGGTTGCTTTGTTTGTACAAAAAGTTATTCAGTTCCCCTTTTCCAGGCATTTGCAAGAACTCAAAAGAAATGAGGATCCTAAAGATAATGAGACTTACAGATCTGCAGCCTCTCTATTTCCTTGCTTGGCCATGCTAGTTTTTTATTAACTACAGCAGTAAAAGCTGTTTAGAAGGATAAGGAATTGTTGTAAATACTTCTCTCTCCCAGTGTTACCTCAGGGATCCACTCCAGTGGAGCTCCAACATGTGGCATAGCTGTTTAACAAAGGAGAGTGGTGGGAGAACACTAAAAGAAAGCACCAGAAGAGGCAGAAATTCCCTCAAGTGTTTGTAATGTGTAGGAATGATTACAAAGAAACAAGCTGGACATCTGTGCATGTTTCTTAAGAGTGAGCGGCCATAGCTCCTGTGCCCACTGATATTCAGGAATCTCATCTACAGGGCATGCAGTGTCTTGTAGTGCACACAGCCCATTAAAATGTCTGAGCTGGAATTGGCTCTTAGGGAGAGTGATGGAAGACCTATTATTGGATCCTTAAAAACAGAATGAACCAAGCACTGAAAACAATACTGTCGGGTCCCTCACTTCCTCCAGCCCAGGGCAAAGCAGAATTGCTGAAATGAGAGGGGATCTTTTTTATTCTATCTCTAGATTTTGAAAAAGAACAATGGGACATAAACATAAATTTACATTCTTTCTACATTCAAGAGCAGTATATCAATGAACTGCATGTTCCATCTGTATGTCTATGGATTTCCCTGAAACAAGTGCTAGCAGTGTCAAAGACAACATTAGAGGATAGGAGCATTAGAAAGAGACAAACTCCAAACATGCCATGGAACCACAACAGAACTAACTATTGAAAGTGGAGCCAGAAGTGATGAAATGATAAATAATTTATGCTTTTAGCCAGAACAAACTTCTTGTTATTTCAGCATGTTGTATTTCTGGGGGTAGTAAAAGGGAATTAGCAGCATTTTGTCAATCACAAGATTATCCCTCCCAACTAGATATAGTCAAGAAGTGTTTAATATGAGAAATTAGTCAGGAGCACAGAGGGGTATAGATTTCCTACCACTGAGATTAATTTTTATTACAAATAGCTTCAAGCTTCAAAATTGGATGCTCACTCATTCAGTGTCATGGACTCATAATAGTCCAAAAATCTCTAATAGAAATATCATGCAGAAAGCTGCATATACCACAATTTGTATTTGTGATATTGTTTAGCAGATTCTTGGTTGTTTTCCTGTTTTGTGTATGGCCTAAAACATCAGAGAAATTGCTTTGCTAGGTCTGAGACATGCTTTCTTTTTTCCATTGAACTGAAAAGTTGATCCATGAAACTCATTAAAGGTGAAACCAAATCAATCTTTTTATTTGTTTTGGAGATTGTATTAAACATTTAAGGTAAAATTCAGAAGAGAACATTAACAGTGACTCTAAATGCAAATAACAGAAAGATTAATTTTTAAAATGTCAAAACAAATATCAAGTGTTTTGATTTTTTTAAGAAAGGAGGTGAAAGTGTTTCTATTGATACAGCAAAAAAATGCAGTAAAGCAAATGGACAATTTTTTTTTTTTTTAATAAATACATTTGACTGGGGAAAAAAGAAATCCCAGCAAAAAATTTCACCATCCCACCCCTGTGAAAAAACGGATCCCATCAAGCATTCATTCATTCTCTAGCAACTCTCAAGACTCAAAATCACAGAAATCCTGTTCACTCAGATTGCCCCTTTTTTTCTGCCCCCCCCTCCCCTACTCAAAAGCTGAAAATTCTGCTGCCAAAGATAGCCTAAATATCAGACTGGTATTGCCTGACTCTGAAACCTGAGGACAGCATACTTCAAACTCACAAGGACAAGCTCTTGCTCCAGCAGTGTGCACTCTCAGTATTTATGAAATGAGAAGCAAACTGTGTGTGAAGTTTGAAGTGTAGGAACAGAAAAACAATGCAGTTGCAGTTATTTTGCCCCAAATAATCTAACTATTATTACCACTTTTGCAAAATATAACTTGCGTCAAGGATACGTATGTGTGTAATTTGGGCTGCCTTGGGTGTCGTTTCCAGGATTCAGAAACTCACAAATGGCATTCCTGCCCAGCTTTGACCTCACATGTTTAAGGTCACCACTTGCATTATCAAACTCATTTTGAGGGGATGAATTTAAAACAGCAGATGGCAAACTACTCTGCTGCATAATGTGCTGTGGGTCCCGAGTTGGTGGATGCAGGGGCATCCCAGAGGCCATGATCTCTGACTTTTGGCTTGTGGGGGGGGGTAGAAGCAGTTGCACTGACCTCTGAGGGCTACAGCTATATTCCTAGGTTTAGGCTGTTGCCTCACTGCATAAACCCACCCAGCTACACCTGAGAAAGTGTTGGTTCTTTCTTGCTTTACTAATGAAGGAAGTTTGGCTGACTGCTGCACAGTATGTCAACAAACCGCAGAGGGGCAAAAGGATTTGGCCTGGAGGACTACAGAGATGAAAAAGCTCATACCAGGTGAGAGTTACAGTGGTGGATTTTGCTCCTGTTATTCTCCTGACTCAGCAAAAAGTACAGTGAGCCATAGCCAAGACTCTGGCTTCTTATTCCCCAGCTATTCTTTGCAGTCTGCAACCATCTTCATTTTGACATAATTACCTTTCAGTCCCTAGAATTACCACGTGCTTTCAACAGAAGTTATTGTTTTCCCCCATAAGAGTTTTGTTGCTTCATTATGCCCCAGAGATGACAATATGTCACCTCTGGTGGAGTGATTCCATTATAGACAATCTGCAAAGAGTTTAGAGTCCCTTCAGAATGAAAGATATCATGTAAATATGTTATATATTTTAGTAATATGCACTAAAGTGTAAATTCTGCTTTGTAAGACACAATTAAGTTCTTTAGCAAGCCACATAGAGTTAATAAATTGACAGTCTGCAGTGGCAATCTCATACCATGTTTATTTCAGCACTTCCAACTTCTCCCAGGAAACTGCACTTTATCAGACAAAAAGCCTTGCTTGCTGCAGTGCCTTAGTGTTTTTATAATGCTATTGACATCTTGCCTCTCCTGTTGCACTCAAACCTTATTATCAGCAGCATAATTTTAACATCCCCCAACTGCAACAGAGAAAATTAGCCTTCGTTTATGAACTGATCATTCCCTCAGAGTTGGATGCCACCACTATCACCACACTGGTCTTTGGGAAAGAGGTTGGCAAACAGAAGCTCTCATAATACATTTAACTGCTTGTAGTAATGCAAGCAGGGAGTTTTTGTTTCTTTGCTTCATAGGCTCTTTCTCATTATTTGAAAGCAAAAGACCTCTTGACTTGACAAAGTACCCAGGGGGTTTGTACTAATAATCCTGTGGTGAGGCAGTGTCTCTGGAGGATCCCTGAGCTAGTTCATTCTCTTTCTAACCTCTCTTTTGTAAGTGGCTTAACCCTTGCTCTTCTGTTCAGAGACCTGTGCTCCTTCCAAAACATGTTTAGAAGTATGATCCACACCAGTGGGATAAAAACTGGCTGCTAATCCCTGGATAATAAATTAAAAGCTGGAGAAGAACAAAATCAAAACCACTACATCATTCCAAACTAGACATCTGCTTGGTCAGCATACAAGGAGGTGGTTTCTTGGCTAAGTAGTAAAATTTCACATCTCAGTTGCCAAGCATTACAGAACAGAAGAAATCTCAGTGGAGCTGGCATCAAGCAAGAACCATTCTAATCTCATGGTGTGATTTGGAGATTGTCATTAGTTCCTGATTTAGTGGCCAGCCAAAGACACTGGGCAGATGGTAAGTTCATTTAAGGCAGAAAATATTTTGCTGAAGATCTGAATGTGCAGCTGTGCTCTGCAGCTGGAAAGAGCAGAATGTAAGGGCAACATCTATTTGGGTTTTTTGGTTGGTTTATTTATGTACTATTATTTTAATTTACTAGCATTATTGAACTTAAGTGTAAGGTATTTTATCCTCACCTGAGAATCTCGCCTTCTTCAGTGTGGTTCACGTTGATGAGGTTTTTTCAATCCTTCAACAGAGATTTTCAGAGCACAGGAAGAAGACAGCCCACTTTTCATTACTTGCATATATTTTAATATATATTTCCCAACATCATATCAAACCCACAGAGCTCATAACTGCATATCAGTTTATCTGTAAGTCTGGGCTGAAACATGTCCCTCTGAGGTACAGAACACTTTTTCGGCAACCAGCAGTAACCAGGTTGTAAAAGATATAGCTGAAGCCTCCACGTCCTCAAGGAGGGGCAATGACCCACTATCTATTGCTCTGGGGATCTTTTCTTGCAGAACAACACAGACTGTGAGTCAAATGAAACCCTTATGGTAAGAAAAGCTAATTGTCAATTTTCAGACTAAGGGTGCTCTTAGCCACAAAAGTATACCTTGAAACTGTTCCAGCAACACCATGACTGGTGAACGTGCTTTGCTGGGCTGCTGAGGAGCCAGTCAAAAGCCTATTGAATTTAGCGTCAGTGACTGCAGAAGTTTCAGTGCATTCAGAATCTTTGCTTGACACTGACTCATATACTGGACTGTTCAGTGAGCTTCACACTGCATCAATACCACCAAGCCCTGCAGTGTTTGACCATCCTAATTATTTTATGGGAATTGACTCTGGAAAGATCCATGATTAGCCTGAGAAGGGAAGAAGGATACAGCTTGCCCCAGATGAGATAGTCTTGAATTTGTGACTGTTTGCCATCTTGTCGTGAACAATTTCTCATCTCTCTAATTCTAACCCTTCCCCTGCAATGCTGCACAAGTATTAAAGTTTCAAGCAAGTTTTCCTCATATCACCATCCTCCTCATTTTATGAAATCCCCATCTGTTCTCAGGCCTTTATTTCAGGCCCTTTTTCACCTTGGTGATTTAATAACACCCTTTAACTGCTCTCCAAATTCAAACTGAATGAGATAGGCCTTCTGTTCATTCACCAACATTAACTAACAGACCTTTCACTCATGTCTTTTGCCAGTAGTATGAAGCGCAATGGTGCACCTGTTACTGCCTAAGCATAGTTTATTTATACTGCTCCCACAATAATTTCCCTCCCCAAATCTTATTTTCTCTTGCAAAACTAACTGTATTTTGCCAGGATACAAAGGGTACCTTCTTTCATTTAGATGACTGAAAAAATAAAGGAAAAATATCTAGGAAGGAATTCATGCAATATTTTTCTGGACTGCTTTAAGTGCTCCTCTGAATCTTTGCTTTCTACATTGCTAGACCAGCCTTGGTCTGCTAACAGTGGCATAACAGAGATGCTTGCAGTCACAAGCTGATATCTTTATGGCTTTTTAACAAGCTCTTACCTAACTGTCAAGCCTAGAACAAAAGGTACATTAGAACGGCATTATGTGCAGCTGGAGAGAATATGGTTGCATATATACAAGCATATGTGTACAGGAGTTTCCTTCATCTCTGAGCTGGTCATATGACCACTATGGTATTTCTGAAATAATTTAAAGACTAAACTTTCTACTTCATGCTCTGGATTAATCAGCAGACAAATTATCAGCACAACCCAGCTCCCACATACTACAATCAGAAGGAAAATAAATTAATCTTCCTCACATATTTCTCAAATTTAGATCCAAATTTAAGGCAGTGATTATCCCCATACTGATAAATAAAGCATTTCTGAGGACAAATAATATAGGCTGGCTGTATGCATATGTCCACCCTTCATGGCACTGAATCTTGGCTCTCCTAGGGCTGCAGACCACCACATAGGATCCGTAAGACACGATTATTGCTTCATTTCCTTTTCTTCCAATTTAAAAGAGTCTGAAACACAGGGAGCCCATCAGAAGAATCAAATATAAATATATTTCTTATATTAGTAAGTAAGGGATATGTTTTACATGGCCAAGTGGTAACACGGAGGCAAATACAGGGGTTTGAAGGCACAGAGCATCCTGGGATTGGACTGGATGTTTGCCGAGAAAGGGAGGATCCAAAGTGGACAGTGCTGTGGCCATGCCAGTGAAATAGTGTTTGGCACAGCTTATACCAGCAACCTGTGCCCTGGTATTACTGTGGTGAGTGCAAACTGGCACAAGCCAAAACTGCCAGGGCATGTATTAGCAGTGAAATAACCTGGGTAATCCATGTCCAGCACTCAAATACCCCTTGCTATTAAAAAAAGAAAAAAAAGTGCCAAAGGTATAAAATAAACACATTAAGAATTCCTGGCATGTTTCTTACGCTCATATACACAGATGGTCTAAACACACAGTCATGTTTACTGCCTCACTCTGCCTGGGCCCCTGTTCACTACCCAGATGCTAATGAAAGACAGAAAATAATACTTTTTTTGCAGTTTGCTTTGCCCTTGCCTGAACACATCAATCCAGCACACTGGGCAAATGGGTCTTGTGAGACCACAACTTGATGGAGTCACTCAGAGGAACCACCATCATTTTAAAGTCTCCAGAGACTTTTCTTGTCAAAAGAAAAATCAGTCAGAGAATTACTCTCCTACCACAGTTCACTTGTGTTTGTTTTTCATGCTGCCCTTCTCTACCCAGTTTCTACCTGTTCCTTACAGAATTCGTGTTATGCCTCCATTTCCGTTCTCCGTGTCCTGGTTCTTCACTTTTTGGCAAATACAGTCTAAGACCTGTTGTTTCAGATGATCTTTCAGCTGCAGACTGTTCAACATGGTTTTCAGTTAAGCAGCGATAAAACACTGCCCAGAAATAAACAGCAAGAGTGGAGTTCATTCAACATACTGGAAGCAAAGTTGCACAAGAAGGAGTAGAATAAAGCTGTGTAAAAAAGCAATAAAACTGGAGGAATAATATGAAGAGAGATAAAAATCTATAGTCAGAGAAAGAATTCAATGCACTGTTTTCAAGATTAAAACACTAAACAATTCCATTTCAAAGGGTGGAACATGAAGCAAGATATCACTGGTGGAGGCTGCAATTTTTATGCAATTCACGATCAATGTTCTATTTAAAGATGATTAAATGTATAAAGAGATAAGATATGCACCTCATAAATTGAGATATTTGGCTATACACTAGGAGAACCTGTACCTTATATTAAAGCACTGAACCCATGTAAAATGTCTGGTCACTCAGGAGCATTCAGCCAGGTTCTCCTGTGGATTTACACTAATTTTAAATAAAGTACTCTGAGAAGCCCTTCATCCTACCTTTTCAGAAGACGTTACCTCCTCAAAGTGGAGAGTTGACATTTTTAGCTGAAACATGTCATTTCATTGCAATCTATAGAACCATGCTGATCTATAACAGCTGAAAAAATGGCATAAGTTATTCTCCTTAGATCATTGGGTTTTCTTAAATAAATTCAATATATATATATATATATATATTAAAACGAAATTAACAAAAAAGCCAACAACAACAAAATCAACTGTCAGCATCCTGACACAGCAACTGACAATAGTGATTTATTCTGCTGAGTAAGATTGCTTACTGTCCCTGATGTATAAGCATCCAAGGGCAGAGACCATCTCTTTTTGTATGGTGGAAAGCCATCTACTGCAACAAAGTCCCAGTCTGCTCACACTGTACTGATATCCTTTGCAGGTTTGTATACAGAAAAAAAACCAGAAAGGACAGGGAGAAAAAGCTGTGAGATTTTCCAGGTAACAAGTCTGTGTAACAGAGGCTCAAAAAGACCAACTGGAAGAAACCGCTGTAAGAAAACTAAAAACATTCTGCCATTGTTCCTTTAACTCTCAGGTTAATTAATCAGCATAATAGTGGCTCACTTTTTCCCTTGGATGTTTTGTGAGTGTTTGTTTTTCTAAGGGCCACAATGAATTTTCCAACATTTGAAGGCTTGAAAACTAGGTTGGATATATTTCTTGAGAAAAGCAGTCATTCAGACATAGCTTATGATTATTTTCTTCACTTAAGCTGTATAACCTATGTTTAAAAATAACAGATAGATATCTTTCTGGCCCCCAAAAGGATGAATGTATGAGTTCAGCAAAATGGCCTGAAAGGCATTGTCAGCATCCATCTGCCTACCTGATGTGCACTAAAGAACAGCCCTAAATCTGCCTAATGAAAGGAAAAATCTCTGCCTGGCACCATTAGGATGAAAAGCTGCTGGTTCTGAAGGTGTTAACATGCTATTTATACCTTCCTTTGCTCCAGTAACATTAAACAGTTAATCACAGTTCAAGGTTTGTGCAGTGGGACACAGGTCTGCTTTTACCATAGCAACCACATTACAGAAATCCTTTCTGATATTATTAAGCATAGATTAAAAGCAAAACCAGAAACATTAAAATACTTGGAATTCAAAAGTGATTTTTTTTCCAGTTCAGAAAAGCTCCTTTTTCTTTCACTTGCATCCAGTAAAGTCCTTCAGACAGAATAATGCTTTAAAAGGCTCAGCATGGTAGCAGAAGTTTTTCTCATTAAAAACAAAGTAACCTATTGTCATTTAGAAGGAAAAGTTTTTATGCTGCTTGATAAGTAGAGGAGGGATTCATAAGGCACAAAATGCCTGAAGTGCATATTAAGGCATTCAATTTTCCTAAAAATCTTTTAAGGTACCTATGTCTCAGGTGTAAGCAGTTTATTAACTATTGGATTTTGGCTCAGGAATAATGTTTGATAAGGTAATTCCTGATCTTGAAACAAATACAAGATAATGTACATAAGGGAAAGTGTGATGTGCCTTATCTTGTTTTCCTATCCTAAAGGGCCAAGATGTCTGGGAAGGCTGGACATTCTTCAGAAACAAAGTCTTAAAGGCACAAGGACAGGCTGTCCCCACGTGCTGAAAGATGAGTGATCAAAGAAAACATCAACTTGTCTGAATAGAGACATTTGGTTGCAACTCAGGGTAAAAAGAAGAGTCTGTAGTCTCTGGAAGAAGGAACAGGGCATTCAGGAAGACTACAAATTTGTCATCAGGCTATGCAGGGAGAAAATCAGAAGGCCCAAAACCCAACTGAAAATTAGTTTGGCTTCAGCTGTTGAAGGCAATAAGAAATGCTTCTACAAATATATTTGCAACAAAAGGAGGACTAAGGAGAAT
Organism: Indicator maculatus; assembly: GCA_013399975.1. Taxonomy (NCBI): domain Eukaryota; kingdom Metazoa; phylum Chordata; class Aves; order Piciformes; family Indicatoridae; genus Indicator; species Indicator maculatus. Next base: position 188,982 of record VXBD01012019.1, on the reverse strand, counting down.
CTCTGTCCTTTCTTGGATGCAGTGGGGGGAAACAGTGGTCATGGATGAGGAAAAGACTCAGGTACTCAATACCTTCTTTGCCTCAGCCTTTAGTAGTAACATCAGTTGTTCACTGGATACCCATCCCTCTGATCTGGAAGATAGGGATGTAGAGCAGAACGAAGCCCACATAATACGAGAAGACATGTTTTGTGACCTGTTTCACCCCATACACATATACAAGTCTATGGGGCTGGATGGCATACATCCAACAGTACTGACAGAGCTACCAAAGTGCTCACAAGCCACTTTCCATCATTTATGAGCAGTCCTGGCTAACTGCAGAAGTCCCAGTTACATAGTGGTTTAACTCAATGATCTTCCAACCAAAATAATTCTATTTTCTGTGTCACTAGGACAATCGTTACATGCCATTGACATGCACGGACAAAAATCACTGACAGATGAGGCCCACCCTCTCACTTCCCCTTGTATTTTTTCAACCTGTTACTTTCTGAGCATGATTGCACCCCTTTAGGTCCTCATTCTCACAGGCCAAAGCCTCAGCCTTCCCTGGACTCTCACAGCATGTTGCTCATGGAGCTCAGCTGACTCCAAAGTTGCCTGTTCTTGTAAATCACAATGCAGAAACCAGCAGAGAGAACTGGAAAGGAGGAGCTCACAGATGCAGTATGTTTTACAAACTTAGAAGATCAATTGGTTTATCCAGGGAGAAATCGTCTTGCTGCTCTAATGGGTACATTTATAGCTTCAGAATGCAGCAGAAGATCCCTCCACAGGATGAGGTCAGGACATCTGAATAAATATTGAAAGCTATAAGATCCTCAAGTTTATACATATTTTCCTAAAAAAATTATAGGAATTATATGTCATCTTGCTATTAACCTATCTTCTAAAAAGTCCCAGAAATAGCAGTTTCTTTCTGTTCCATTCAATACTGAGATGATTCCATTTATGACAATATCTGTGGTTCTGAGAACAACATTTCGGACTAAATGAAGTAAATTCTTTCAGTCTCTATAACTGCAGTTTCATAGCCCAAACTTAAAGGCTGAAAGCCACCATTGTGAATCTGTAGTCTGACTTATGAAAGCTGTAAAATTTTAGCAACTGGTACTTTTACAGATCTCATAACTTTTATTTAATTGAATATATTTTAGAAAGCTTTTCATGTAAAGACTTCAAGAAATACTGATTACATCATAGAACTGTATAAATTCTTCCAGTGCAAAATAAAAAAAAAAAAAAGAAAGAAAAAAGGCACTTTGTAGTCTGAATTTGATTAATTTTATCTTTTAAGTGCAAATATTCACGCTCCTCCCTGTGTTGGATTAAAATAATCCTCTACTGCCACCCTCTAAGATTATCTTAACCTCCTTAATGCCACAAAAGGTAATAAAACCTAGGTCTTCTGTTTATAATTCTACTATCCAAAACTGTGTCACGTTTGCTTTGTAACTAACCAGCTATTCACCCAGCTAGTTGTCTTCTAACATCTTTTCTAAATCAGAGTTTCATAAAAGCTATGCTTGACCTTTTTTTTTAATTATTTGTTTTTACAGACAAAGCTAGATCGTGTTGTTGTTGATAAGATTCCTATTTTCATTCAAACCACAAGCCAAAAGGTCAGGGTATTCAAGGTAAAAAGGCAGCACAGAGCCTTTTTTAAACTACTGGGATATGTTAAGATTTTAAGCATAATTTTTCCAATTCTTTCCTACCCAAAAGAAAACAGAACAGGGAGAGAGTAATACAGATTGCTAGCAGAACTCTTCAGCAAATACAATCTGTTCTTAGCTCTTGATGAATTGCAAAACCTGTCAGTCATTAGCATAAACTAAACCCAGGAGCTTATGGGCCAGCAGATGAGAATATCAATCAATTTAAAAATAAATATATATGTGGCAATGTAAAGCTAAAAACACCTCACCAAAAGACCTTTGTCTTCCTTAACTGTTCAATTACAGCTTGATAGGTGCAAAGCTTAAAGTACGAGACTTGCTTCAGATAAAAACGAGTAGGGAAAATATAGGGCAATAGGATCTGTTGTTACTAAATGAAGCACAATACACCTACACCATTTAGATACTGCATGTGTCTCTGGAAAATCAGGTAGCAATGGTATTTCTGGAAGTCTTAAACTGCAGTTACCTTAAATGGCTTAACCCAGCCATTGATGCTGAAAAAGGCAGTTTTGTGTTCTGCCCCTGCCCAGCCCTTGACCTAACATGAGCAGTTCTTTAGCTACACTCCTTTAGCCATATCACAGAGCTAATACAGCTGAAAACACGCTTTGGTGAAACTGTTTTCCTGCGGGACCTGTCAGCTCACTTGGCTGCTACTTCAGCTGTACAAGTCCAGGGTGTTGGCACAAGGGTTGTGAACACAGGGAAGAGGACACTGGAGTCTTAATACAAGAAAAAAAAGGTCTTCCAGACAAAGAATATGAGTTGCAAGAAAGAGGTGTCTCACATGGATCCTCAAATTCCCTCTATTTTCTCATATTGTTTACACAGAAGAAAAAGATAATTATGCAAGGGCAAGTAAACTGAATGTTGAGTGGAGCAAGAAAATGCTGCCTTAGCCAGCCAGAGCCACAGAGAAAATAAGAAAACTAGCTTTCAGGCTAATGTTATTTTCCTTGCTCTGAGTCCTTGTTAGGTTATGAGTTCAGTGACTTTCTTCAAGGCCTTCTTCCATTTTGGAAACATTAAGTAGGAAGCTGCATTTTGGTACAGAGTACAGAGAAGGTGCTGAATACGTATAAGTAACTGCTGTAGAAACACCTGATAAACTGAGTGGGGCGTATTTCACCACTTATACTTTCTGTGGCCATTGCCCTAAATAGATGCATTGTTTATTCCTGAATCAACTGCACTTCAGCTCCATTTCACTGTAATCAGATAGTCAATAACCCCTGGATAGTATTTAGCACTTGGCAGCTGGGAAACCACTACCTCTTGATTTTTTTCTTCTTAATTGTTGTTTGGAAAGTTGTTTGTTCAGATTTCCTTAGAAGGGGTCTGCAGACATTTTCTCTTTTTTTTTTTTTTCTTCTCCTGATAGGATTCATACAACAGTCTGTGTTGTTTTAAGCTCCCTAGAAATAGCATAGATTGCAAAATCTGCTAGTCTGACATCCTTTAATATTTACTGTAACAAGAACAGATCAGGACAAAGTACCACAGATCTAAATCCTGCAAGCTATCCTTCATGATGACAGCCAGCCATTTAAGATGGACGGCTGTACATTTATTTTGAGTGCTGCAGCTAGGCATGTGTGTTGACAAATGGCAAAAGCTGAAACTAGGGATGCTGAAGGAATGATTCAGGAAAACACAGTTTATGGGGAAACCCAAAATTATTTATATCCAGATTTCAGCTCTTATGGTCCACTTTTGGTTTTAATTCAAAAATAAACCCTTCTTAAAGGGTTAAATGGACAACTTCCATTACCTTTGCTCACTTGAGTAGTACCTACTTAAACAAGTGACATGATGATGTTTGAGAGTCAGCTCTTATGCTGCCACAGGAGATCCCTGCAGAACGTACAGTCAATTCCCTGTGTTGGTGAGAAAGAGTAAGGCAAACATGCCACAAACAGCTGCCTGCATCCCAGATTTGCAAGGCCAATGGCTAAATATCTACATAATGCCACCTAACTAAATGACATTTTCAGGTCCTTACTGACTATTCCTATGCAATGAAAATGTCCTGATTTGCATTAGAGGAGCAAGATGGTCATCTCGGTGCAACCAAGTGGATTTCAGCAGTTATATCTCATTAAAATGAGTGAGAGGAGAATTAACCCATGATGAGTATTACTTCACATCCAAAAGTTGAATGGTCCACCCATTGGAGTAGGGCTGAACTGGGAGGCCAAAGGCAAGTTGCAAGGAGCATCAAACAGATCAAGGCTGAGAAGACATTTTTGTTGTGGACCAGAGGTGGGGATCTTTCTTAGTGTCAACCTCACCCAGAAATTAGGGTTGAGCAGAAGACAGAACCTAGCAAAGAAATAACTGCCCCAGGAGGGTGGGCAGTTCTGCACCTTAGCTGCCCAAGGTCTGCTCTAACCATCCCAGGCAATAACCTCTGCCCCTTTAACAACCAAATCTAAGACAGCTGCCTTCGCCTCCCTTGAGCTTAATGTTAGAGTCACACGGGCTTGCACAGCCTCTGAAAGGTTGACTGTCTTTGCCCTCATACCACACAGGAAGGCTAAATGCATAAATTTTGTTGTCATGTGGGAGAGGAGACTTGAAACTGTTGAAAACCTGAGAGCAGAAATCAGTCCAAGACCTGAGTTTCACCATCATTTGAAACACAGCAAGATTTTCTTTTGCCTAGTCACAACCTGGAACTCTGAGCAGACAAAGCACTCTCAGATCCAAGCACAGTGGCATAAACATTCGGACACACAAATCTAAATTAATCCAGACCCAGAAATCAGGGTTGTTTTTTTGCAGGGTTTGAGTTATTATTCTGAGGACAAGTGTGCCAACTGTCCCTTCACAGCCAAGGCTGAGCACAGTTTTGCATGTTAACAGATTTCAGCATTTGTGCCCATACCCTGACTCAAAGTGCAGTACTTACACATGGAATTTAAAATCAACAGAGGCAGAACCCAGATGTCAACATCTTGCCTCAACTAGTGCTGGAATATAATTTCCTTTGATCACTCACTCCCTTACTAAGTTTCAAAGGAGCTTGTAATAACAACAATAATAATAATAATAATAACAACAACAACAATAATAATAAAGCAGGCATTGGTCAGAGCATACCCCAAAACAGAGCTATAGTGGAAGAGATCACTGAGGTGGGAATCAAGACCAAGGATTTTACAAACATCCATGGGCTCATCTCCCCGCCCTCCACACTGTAACCACCTCCTCAGGGTGTCATTTCCCCACATCGCAGCCATCTCCATTGCTTCTTGTTCCCTTGTAGTGGGTTGACCCTGGCTGGACACCAGGTGCCCACCAAACCTGCTCTATCATCCTCATTAGATGGACAGGGAAGACAAAATATAATTAAAGGCTCTTGAGTCAAGATAATGACTGTGAGAAATTACTCACTAATTACTGTCATGGGCAAAACGGTCTCAACTTGAGGAAATTAGTCAAATTTGATAATCATAACAGAGTAAGATATTGAGAAATAAAACCAAATCTTAAAACCAGCTTGTCCCAACTCTTTCATTCTTCCTGGGCCTAACTTTACTCCCAATGTTAACTCCCCATTCCCAGCAGCACAAAAAGACACGGAATAGGGTTGTGTTCAGTTCATCACACATTGTCTCTGCTGTCTCCTCTGCCTAATGCCAGGAGGAGAAGGGGGGGCAGTCTCACACCTGGCCAGCCTGAGACTAGCCTAGCAGTGGGGGGGGAAAGAAAGAGCCCTGGGGGTTTGGGTATACCTGCAGGTGGGGAGAAGGGAAGAGTTGGGAGGTCTTTGGGTGTTGTGTAAGGAACTCTGTACGCTTTGGGATATCTTTGCCGCTATGCTTGTAGTTTCTGTAACTTCACCAAATTGCTTTTCCATTAAACTTTCCAACACTCTTTAATCCCTTTGTGTGTCATTCTTTTGTCCCTCTCGGGGAAAGAGAGGATCTGTCTGACCTCAAACCAGCATAGGGGTATACAGATTACTGTGCAGCAATAACACAAGAGCTGCATACAAACCATTGCATATATTGATACCACTTATTGCTCGGCAGCATGGGAGAGCCCTTTATCTCACAGCTTCCGTCTCCATTTGGCACTGCGGCCTCAAAACCATGGGAAAAACAGCACTAATGCTACCTCATTACACCTTCCTCTAAGTGCTAACAGTCGGTCAATGAAGTGATTATAAGGGCGTTCTCATTTTGTAGCTTTACAAACATCAACTATAAAGTATCTCAACTTCTGATCCTATAATGTCCATCTTCATACAAGATAGCCAGAAAATCTTGCCTGTGAAAAGAACCAACAGACAGATGGAGATGTTTTAATGTCCTGGTGGTACTGATATCTTATTTACATGCTGAAAGTTTGATTTTTATTTCAGGAATTTCCCTCTTCAAGCATTTATTGCTTTTCTTCCTCCATGCAATATATATCCATAATGTGTACATCGATGGAGGTATTTATGTGCTCTTTTATGTAGACGGGCTAAAGAGCATGAAATAATCTGTATTAGAAAAGTAGATCTGTACTGGTACTTATTCCCCAAATGCACTTAACTTCATATATTTTGATTTTAAATTAAGCTATATTTGCTTTGAAAGTAAAATTCTGGAGTTGGTTCAAAAAATTACTTTGGATATAATAAAAAACCATCATCACTTTAGGTGCTGCATTTAATCTTCATGCTGTCTAAAGTCCACCTGCCCACAGAGACTATATAGAAGTCTCTGACTTGTTTTATTTTCTGGCAGATTTCACTAAATGGAGAACCTCCTCCGGGGCACACATTTAGAAATCGACTAACCACTTCCAATTTGAATTCTCATTTTTCAGCTGGGTGAATAATAGTCTAAGTACGAACTCGCAGCTTGCAAAAAAGAATGTAGCTGTCTGCAAAATGTCAAATGGAAGAAAAACTATTTACTCCTTTTTGGACAGGAGAGAATAGGATTGAGAGCCAGCTGTGGTGCATCAGTTGACCAATGGAGTGGGGAAGAGAAAAAGGATTTTCTGATAGTCCAGATGAACTGAGAGGTTGTTGAAGGCTCTTAACATTTGCAATCCGTTCACATGAAGCAGTTAGGAGGTTTATTTGGTCCTTCTAAGGAGAAGAGCTGTTTATTCCACTGCAAAGTATCTTGGCGTGGGGCCAAGATTTGTCTGAGGCATGGAAACAGATTGACAGAAGCTGCTCATCCTGTTAGCCCTTGAGCTATACTTCTTTTGTCAGCATTCCTGGTATCTCCATTGAGTTGTGCTTCCTTTGTCAGCATTCCTGGCTCCAGTGCTGTGTTGTTTTGGGCTCCTGAAAACATATGTCCCTATCCACCACCATTTTTTTCTAAGAACAAAGTGGAAATTACAACTTCTGTTATCTCCATGGCTAAGTCTATCCAGCAACATGTTAATGTGGTGCTTTTAAACAGGAAAACAGTCATCTGTGCCTATTATATCCAGGTTTAAATTGGAGGTGGATAAACATCTCAGTGGTATAACTGAACTCTGACAAAGGATCCCAAAACTATGGTGTTGATTAACGTCTCTTGAGATGGGAGACTGGCCAGATATGAGTTTTGGTTTAAGACTCTCTGCTTTAACAAGACTCACTACCATGACGGAGAGCAAGTGAAACACACAAAAAGCCCCACGGACTGAGATAAGCAGAGTTTAATGAAGTAATACAAGATACAAATATTATATACCGCATAGAAGTAGCAGCAGCAGAAGCACCATAGCAGCAGGAGCAGACACAAAATGAGCCCCCCACCCCCTCAAGACCATATCCAGTGGAAGAGGCCAAAACCCCAAGCCAGAAACCAGAAGACGACCCTGGAAACAGGAAAGCATCTCATGTTACAGTCTGAACTGCAAGACCCATGATTCTTTGCTCCATGCAGCATGGTATTTCCTTACACATTGTCCATGATTTGCATGTGGTATTGAATACTCACCAACTGATTTAGCAGACTGTCCTGACTGGTTTCCAGCATGAAACCAGGACAACACATTACAGAAGCAACTTCTTTCAACAAAGTCAGGGTACTTCTTGAACTTTCATATGTCAAAAATACCTAAACTTGCAGGGTTTTTTTTTTTATTACCTTGAACTGGGTGAAATAAGGGGGAAAAATGCTTCAAACCAAAGAAAACTTAAATTGAGTTTTAGGACTTTAGAAGCATTTTAGATTTGCCTAGAGATAGAGCCAAATTGCTTTTTGTTGTGTCTTAAGCTGTCTACCAGAATCCAGCCTCATGACTGGAAGTCTGGATTCTGTCTGGGTTCTCAACCAGAAAGGAAGCTCTGCCCTTACTGACTGCAGAGATGTACATCCAGGAGGCAGCAAGCTACCAGAGCTTCTAGAAATGCTGCCGTCAGGCAAGGCAATAAGATGTCTTTTCGCATCTGTTCCCTTTTGCCTTCAGCTCTGCCATACAACTTTCACTTACACAGACTGATCTTAAAACACTGCCAATCAACTTTGCTACATGCCCCATGCAATTAGTGGCTTCCATCATCATTGTGACTATGATTTCGATGCAATCCACTTTTATCACACCGTAGAAATAAGACTGCCCTAGCTTCACATGGACTTGACATGGTCCAGCACTCAACACAAGTCTTAGAGCTGCTTCATATTAGCATGTGTCCCTGCACAAACATACACGTTCCCACGCAGAAATGAGAGAGGGTTTATGGTCCAAATTAAGCTCCTAGGAAACTGTGCTGAATCAGGTCCAGAATGTGTAACTGCTTTGTGGTGCACAGGATGCACAACAAAAGCAAGAGATCTGTTTTGGGATACCTGGAAACTGAAAAATTAAATATGCCATTATCTCAGATACACCACCTTTTCTGATTCAGGACACCTGTTTCTCTTTCTAGCCAAAAGGTTGTGAAAAAGACCATTTATCTGTTCCCATGGCTGCCACCAGTTTACACAAGGCAAGCCAAGCAGCAGCCTAAGGCTGTAAGTTTCATCATCTTACAAGATGGCAAAAATAACTGAGAAGTTGTTACAGTATGAGCCGATTTCGCATAATACATCACAGACAACAGTTGTCTGAAATATACAGCACACTATGTAAAATGAATGATCATATTATAAAATATAAAAGGTTATTAAAAATTGTACAGTTTAGGTGACAGATAAAATATATAATTTGACATGCCATTTATTTTCATCTTTTCTAGGAAAAAGGTAGTCTTAATGCACTACTTGTAAGAAGTATAGAATCATAGAATCATAGAATCAAGAAGCTTGGAAGAGACCTCAAAGATCATCGAGTCCAACCTGTCACCCTACACCTCATGCCTGTCTCAACCATGGCACCAAGTGCCACATCCAATTCCCTCTTGAACACCTCCAGGGATGGTGACTCCACTACCTCCCTGGGCAGCCCATTCCAATGGCCAACCACTCTCTCTGTGAAGAACTTTCTNGCCCAGAACTGGACACAGTACTCAAGGTGTGGCCTAACCAGTGCTGTGTACAGGGGTACAATGACCTCCCTGCTCCTGCTGGCCACACTATGCTTGATGCAGGCCAGGATGCCATTGGCTCTCTTGGCCACCTGGGCACACTGCTGACTCATGTTCAGGCGGCTGTCGACCAGTACCCCCAGGTCCCTTTCCACCTGGCTGCTCTCCAGCCACTCTGACCCCAGCCTGTAGCTCTGCATGGGGTTGTTGTGGCCAAAGTGGAGCACCCGGCACTTGGATTTGTTGAATGCCATCCTGTTGGACTCTGCCATCTGTCCAGCCTGTCGAGGTCCCTCTGCAGAGCCCTTCTACCTTCTAACAGATCAACACCTGCTCTCAGCTTGGTGTCATCTGCAAATTTACTGATGATGGACTCAATCCCCTCATCCAGATCATCAATAAAGAGATTGAACAGGATGGGGCCCAGCACTGATCCCTGGGGGACACAACTAGTGACAGGCTGCCAGCTGGATGTGGCACCATTCACCAGTTGAAGTGCATTGCTATACAGTAATACAGTCTAGGGATAGTAAGGGGAGGGGAAGAGTTAGGACAAGAAAAAAAAAAGGCAAGATTTTGAGTTCATAGTTGAGAGAGTTCCCTTGTTGCAAACTGAGTTATTTAATTTTTTCCACTGTAATTAATGAGAGCTATAGATCTGGCCCATGTATCTGTCTAACTGTTTATCCAAACCTTTGCACATTGTACAATGTAACAGTGCAGCCATTAAGCACACAGGTAAGTATAGATTACTGGTTTTGCAGGAAAATAGCATATAGAATTCAGAAAAGCCTAGGCTCTGGGATATGAAGGACCAGAAACACAGGAAGCTGGATGGAATATGAACCCCATTTCATAGTTGATCTCTCAGCTGATAGTATCTGACTAATAAGCTAGACATATATAAATCACTGGTAATTTATTATTTAGACCCTAAGCTTCAAAGTCTAAACTTGAAAGTACGAGGGAAGTGTGCTGAAGGAACCATATGCCCAGAATATGCCCCAAATACTGGAAAACTTGTCCCAGCATGTTTGGGCAAGTTCCCCTCTTCCACCCTCCTTTCCGGAGTGGGGGACAAAGGCCCAGGTGCCAACCCACCTTGTAAGGGGTAAACAACTACATGCACCCATTGCATGGCATGCTCATGCTCCTTCCAAGTGTGGGCATAATTCTAGTTTCACGCTTTCTATAGGCTAAAGCAGGTTGTTCATAAGAGTGCCCATTGGTCAAAATCCAGCCTCAAGAAACTTGTAAGTATTACCCTACTTGTAAACAAGTTGCTCTCTCCTTTTGTAAGCTCGCAGCACTTAAGCTATTTTCTGTAAGTCTTCTCACTCCCACATGCATGCATACTAGCGGCCTCTGCAACACGGAGAAGAATCCAGCACCCCAGGAAGGCCACCGTGCCTCAGTTTGCCCGAGGAACCTGCAAAGGAGATCCGTTCGCTGAAGCTATGAAAGCCAGTGTCAAAAGCCCAGTCCCGGCGGATTGGAAGAAGACCCCACTGTGTCTTAAAGAGGACTGGGCTCCCCAGGGTAAGCTTTAGCTCGGAGGGGGAGGGACTAGCCCAAGCCCAGCAGTCCAACATCTGCTACAGCTACAAGCAGTAGACCGAGCAGTCACGACCTCATGTGTACTGGCTCGCATAAGCAGGAACCACGCTTAGCCGCTCTGCATGACCCTGCCATTCGTGGGAGACAAATGGAGCCACGCACTTTGCCGCTCCGCAGCCCTGTGCCAACAAGGCAACATAAAGTCAGGACTTCCTGAGAGACAGAGTCCTGTCCTCTCCTTGGAGGTCAAGCCCACGACTGTATCATAACCTTAAACAGGGAAGCAGTCACTGGTGAGATTCAGCATTGCCAGCTAGTCTAATGATGAGCCAAGGGGAACCACTACTCCGCGTAGCTGCACCCCTTCTCCGATGTCCGTCGCCCCGCCTCACAGGACCACTCCCCCAAGATCAGCCCTGCCAGGCCCACCTGTTCAGGGAGGCACACTGGCTCTGCCAGCCCCCGGCCTCCACAGTTGCACCGTGGGACCAGCCAGCCAAGGGAAGCCATTAACTGGCAGAAAGTCTTGCCCCTCCCGCAGAGGCGGGAGGAGAAAGAAAGTCACCGTTTATCGGGAAGCCTCACCGCGGCCCGCCAACAACTCAGCCACAGCCTCAGCCCCAGGAGCTTTCCCCCGCCCAGAACGGTCCAGCCCTGGGCCTGCCCAGGGCAGACAGGTAGCAGCCAGCGAAACCCAGCAGCTTACTTTGCTACAAAGACACAGTATATCTTTTCACATGTGTAGCACTTGCTAACATTCAGTTCAAAGCACCTGCACCTAGCCACATGACATTCTAGCTTGAATTGCCTCTGATAGCATTGTAAATCTCTGTATATAGTTAAAGCCACCAAGCATCTTGTCAAGTTGCCATCCAGTGGACAAGAGTTCCCTTAATTAGAAATTAATTCTGTAAATATTTTAATTGGGTTGAATTGTACATACTAAACCAGTTATGGGATGTATTTTCACAATCACGCACTAGAATCTATATACTAAATAGTGAGTAATCAGTTATTGATATTTTTTAATCATTAGTACAGTATTTTCCATAATTCATATTTCATAATTCATAAATTAATAACCTATCACAGGAAGTCACATGAATACACGTTGAGAAGTGTGAAAAGGAAATCCAAAATCCTGTGTTTGCCAAAGGAGTCACATCAGTGCATTTTCCAATAAGGAAACCTTGTCATGCTTCAAAGATCTTTTAAGAGAATGAGTATTCAATGACATGTTACTAGCAGAGATCTTGTTCTGTACTGGAAATCCAGGCTTTGAAGAGGACTTTGCATACAGTTGAAGAATTAGAATCATAGTAAGAGACTGGAATGTGTCATTCTTCTTAAACATTTTTAGTTTCTGCCTCCACTTCCATCTCACACCAAAATGACAAGTCTCTGAAAAGAGCGGCAGCTTGCTGTGATGCATTTAAGTCACCTAAAGTCTCACAGGGACATTGGACATGACAACATGGTACAACTGGGAAGCTGCAACCATCACTTCAAGCAGTTTTATGTTCTCTCAAATATTGATTACAGAGATAAAACTAATGCAATAACATTTCCAAAAGTCTTGCCAAGGGAAATGTGTGAGGTACATCTGTGAACTTATATAGGGCCATAGCAAATCTCTAAGATCAAGCCCATGTTGAAGGACAACATACAATTCCCTCATTCCAGAAACAGTGATGGCTCAAGGGAATTACTCACTTTGTTTACCAGAGTTTATATTGAAATCTCCTCATTATATTGGCTTAATTTTTCTGATAGATGACTTCAGGAGCTATCAAGGACCTACTCTGGGCAGAACACAGGAGTTTGCCTTTCCTAAATATGGATGATGACCATGGACACACACACACACACACACACAAACGCTATTATGACCTTTCTTTGAGGGCAAGAGCATAATAGCCATGGTTGTGCCCAACACTGTGCTCTGAGGGTGCACCGCCACTTCAAAAAAAGCGTGGGTGATGAATGCCAGGTGGAGACAGAACATTCTCATCTGAACACCATCCCAGCTAATGTGCAGTGTCTGTGTAAAGACAATAGTCTTATGGGATCACTCTCTCTGTCTGCAGTTACTGGAAAGAGGACAGAGGGAGGGAGAGCACAACAATTTTCATAGTTTTGATGGCAGGATCTATACCTTAGTTGTGTTGAATCTTCTCTGGAGATTCTTCCATTTTGCCTTGACTCTTCTGTTTCAGAGGGAGCATGTCTTTGTTGAAATATATTTGCCTAATGGCTTAACTGAAAGTGTTCTTTATTAATACTCCTTAAACACCTGTCTTCCTTTTTTTTTTCTGTCATGAGTGAATGGGCAGAAGAGAGTTTCTTCACACCATTTTCAAAGGCTCAGGAGATGACTGATTTAATTCAAAACTAAAACTCTCTCTAGGAAGCACAAGCACAGGAAGATCTAGAGGTTGTGGGGGAACCTCAGCTCATTCATTTCTCTTGTGTAACCAGCCCCACTTACGTGAGTCCCTAGCAAAGTAACCATAGCCCCACATTATTCTCACCACTTCAGCCATTAGAACTGACTTGTGTTCAGCCATTTCAGTTAAGTCTTCCACTGCTATTTGTGTTCCTTACTTCATGCTACAGTAATGTAGATGTTAATTTCCTGAGGTGCAAACACACAACTGTCATTTACTTCTCCATTTATACCAAGGAAATACTTTCTATCTTAATAATCTGTGTGTTGCGATAGAGTGTGTTGAGTGTTGCCATTAAGGAAATGTGTCCATTTATATGATTGACTGCCCTCATTGCCACATACCCTTAATGTGTGCTTCCTTCCCAAACATGTAGGAATCATTCCTATATTGATGCTACATGAACTGAACAGCATGAAAAGAGATCATCAATCCCAGATTAGTTTCCAGTTAAACATTATCTGTGAAAATGGTGATGCTAAATCACAGAATCAACCAGGTTGGAAAAGACCTTAACCATCATCAAGTACAACCTATTACCTAATACCCAGCACCTCATGACAACTAAACCATGGTTCCAAGGGCCACATCCAACTTTTTTTTTAACACCTTCAGGGATGGTGAATCCACCACCTCCCTGGGCAGCACATTCCACTGGCCAATTACTCTTTCTGTGAAGAACTTTCTCTTCACCTCGAGCCTAAACTTCACCTGGTGTAGCTTGAGACTCTGTTCTCTTGTTCTGCCACTGGTTGCCTGGGAGAAGAGACCAACCTCCACCAGTCTACAGCCTCCTTTCAGGTACTTGTAGAGAGCAATAAGGTCTCCCCTGAGCCTCCTCTTCTCCAAGCTAAACAGCCCCAGC
>VXBD01012019.1:125668-174699 GCA_013399975.1 Indicator maculatus | reverse complement strand
AGCTCATCTGCCAGCTCTTTCAGTACTCTAGGATGGATCCGTTCCAGGCCCATGGACTTGTGAGGATCCAAGTGGCTCACCCAGTCTCTAACTGCTCCCTCCTGGATTACAGGGGGACTGTGCTGCTCCCTGACCCCATCTACTGGCTCAGGAGACCAGTTATCCTGAAGCCCTCCTGTCTTACTGTTGAAAATTGAGGCAAACAAGGTATTTAGTACCTCTGCCTTTTCCTCATCTGAAGTTACAATATTCCCCTCCACATCCAATAAAGAGTGAAGGTTCTGCTTGCCCCTCTTTTTACCATTAATATATTTATAAAAATGCTTTTTTTTTTTGTCTTTCACAGAAGTGATCAGTTTAAGTTCTAACCAGACTTTTGCCTCTCTAATTTTTCTCCTACATGATCTAATAACATCCTTAAACATATCTCGAGTTACCTTCCCCCCCTTTTCAAAGGTGATAAAATACCAGCAGTCAGGCCAAAATGCAGGGTTTCTGTGTGATAATGATATTGCTTTATTTTCTTTAAAAGCACCTTTAAAAAAGATTTTTATTCTTTTAAAAACAGCCCTGAAGTAAGCAGAAGGCTGAGAAATGCCAAAGAAAGCAGCATCTCCTCTTGTGAGATGAGCAGGCAAGACGTTCACAAACACTTCAAGCTCCCCGCAGAGAGCAGCCACCTGCCCTGCCTTCTGCCAGGTGAGCGACAGCACAGGCTTGTAAGACTGTGGAAGCAGAGCATGGAGGCATCCACTCTGACATCCTCCTGTGCCCTCTCGCAGCCCGTGTCATACCAGGACCTGGCCAGTCCCCAGTTCCCAGGCTTGGCTTCTGCCAGTTTTGGGATTGGAACTGGCAGAATCAGATAACACTGACTGCCTGGGCCAGCAGCTCGCAGGTAATCATCAGCCTTTTCAGCTCAACATGCTGTGTCAGCTTCAGCAGGTTTCAGCATGTGCTGATTAATAATGCTACTGAACCCATGTTTTCTTTCAAGCTTTGTCAAACCCACAAGCATGACCTAATCCCACTGCCAGGTTCTTTTTATATCTGGGGTTGTTTTTTATTTCCCCAGACCTTTCTTTCTCGTAAAAAGTAGAGACATTACACAGCACTTCAAGGCACATTCTGTTGTTATGTGTAGGACAAACACAGACATGGACAGCTCATACCTGTTAATTCTCTGCTTGCTTCTCCCATCTCAGCTCCAATTCACCCCAGCCACACAGGAAATTTCAGCACTTTCCCTTTGCATTCAGCACTCACCTCTCACTTATTTTCCTTTCTGTCTCCACTCCTTACAACTCACATCCCCTTCCTTCATCCATGAGTGTCCTTCATGAGCACACAGCTGCCTTCCTCCCTACAGAACACTTCATTCTCAGGTATCCTTCATAAATTCCTTAAAAAAAAAATATTGTAATACATTGCTACCTTGTTCTGCCTGTGTGCCTTTATTCTGTCATCTATCCAGATCAGATTCTCTAGTGTTCCTTTTGCTTTTGTGTTAACTTTCTTCAGCCTACTCTGGTGGTTTGACCCTGGCTAGGGGTCAAATGCCCACCAAAGCTACTCTATCTCTCCCCATTAGATGGAGAGGGGAAAATGTAACAAATGACAGCTATACAATAGAATTAATTTAATAACAATAACAAGCAAAAGCAATAGACCGCACAGAAGCAAAAGCAGAGAGAGAGATGTTAGTCTCTACTTCTCATCCACAGGACAATGGTCGAGCTCGGGAAGTAGGGGTCTCTAAGCTTGGTGGTTCCTCTGGAGGACAGACACCGTGAATGAATCCCCCAAACTTCCTTCTTTCACTTCGTTCTTATATCTGAGCTGATATCATATAGCATGGAATACCTCTTTGGCCAGATTGGGTCATCTGGCTCAGCTGTGTCCCCTTAGCATACTCTTAGGGCGGGGAAGTATTGGAAAAGCACAGACTAGGTGCTCGCTTCAGCAGGAGCCAAAACACTGGTGTGTTATCAGCACTCGGCTACAGCACTGCAAAGCACAGCACTAGAAAGATGCTTTGAGGAGAAATAATGCCAGCTCAGCACAAACCCAATACAACTAGATAATTGTACATGCTTCCCTTTTGCTTTTCCTTTGCTGTGAGCATAAAGAAGATGATGAAACACTTAGGAGGAAAACAGTGAGGGAAACCACTTCTTGCCAAGAGAATATGCTTTCCTGCTCATTACAGATGTGTGGCGCTCTATGGGCAGTACTGCAAGGTGGTGGTGTTCTGCCCAGCTGGATGTGATGTCCAGCCAGATGCAAGGCAGAGAGGTCCAGAGAAAGCCAGCCTTACTACAATGCACATTCTAGCTGGGAGTTCTTCTGCCTGCAGATAAATACTGAAATGCACCATTCTTCAGTGCCTTCCCAGACAGCCTCAGCTGTGTTGTCTGGGGAAGACCTGTAGAGGACGTAACATTTTCTTCCTGCCCTTGCATTTTCTTCCTGCTCTTTCATAGCTACCAATAATGATCTGGAAAGATCAGCAATGACCAGCTAAGCCACAGGTTTCCCAAAGAAGAATTTAATGCTTTCTCTCCATGTCTTTCATTATAGCTATTCAGTACAGCAATTGTTAGTATGGGCCAGGACAAATATTTGCTAAGCAGAGCAGGAGGAAACCAGAAATATCCATAAAGCATGCACATCAGGAAGTTTTCTGGCAGAAGGATTATGAAGGAAATGGGTATTTGCAGACAACGTAGAAGCTATTGTGACAGCTGCAGATTGCAAGCCTTCTGTGGGAAACTCAGAGCCCAGCCGAGAGCTTAGAAAAAGGAGAGGAAAGGAAAGCCTTAGGAGAACTCTGCCAGGCCCAAAATAATCTTCTGTTGAAAGATGCTGCAGAATATTTATGTTGTAGCTATAATGGGGTTTACAACACAATGACTTAATGGACATTGGCATGTAGATACAGAGAATTTTTACTTGTACCCTGTGTCAGTCAAAGAACACTGGCAAAGTAATTTTTCCTTTCCCTGCCTTGTCTGCTTTTCCAAATGGTAAGACTAAACTTCCCTGGGGCAGGGATGCTCCTCTACTTTATGTAAGCAGGGCACTGAGCGAGGAACTTCCAAACATCCCAACTGACCTCAGCAAAAAAACAGGCTGTGATTCAGTCATGAAGTGCCTCTTATCTCAGAAAGATATAAGTAATTTTTGTGCTGCATGTTCAGGCTTCCATTTCTGTTGACTCAGGAATATGTCAGCTTACCTTGTCACAATGAAAGTTGACACTAGCTACCAACAGGATATGGGGCACAGAGACTTGGGAGAGTGTTAATGTTTTTGTTTATTTCAGCTGTTAATTTTACAAATTCTGACTTCCAACTGCAAAACCCCGCAATAGCTTTGTCAGCAAGAGATCATAGAATCATAGAATCATAGAATGGTCCAGGCCAGAAAGGACCTCCAAATGTCATTCAGTCTGACCTCCCCACAGTCAGCAGGGACATTCCCAACTTGATCAGGTTGCGCAGGGCCTCATCAAGCCTCACCTTGAATATCTCCAGGGAAGGGGCCTCAACCACCTCCATGGGCAACCTGTTCCAGTGTTCCACTACCCTCATAGTGAAGAACTTCTTCCTCATATCCAATCTAAATCTGTCCTTCTCTATTTTGAAGCCATTGCCCTTGTCCTGTCACTGCAGGTGTTTGTAAACAGTCTCTCCCCATCCTTCCTGTAGGCTCCCTTCGGGTACTGGAAGGCTGCTATTAGGTCTCCCCAGAGCCTTCTCTTCTCCAGGCTGAACAACCCCAGCTCCCTCAGCCTATCCTCACAGCAGAGGTGCTCCAACCCTCTGATAATTTTTGTGGCCCTCCTCTGGATCCTTTCTATCCCAAGGCTGTATACAGGTCACAGTTCAAATAGCATGGAGAAGTCCTCTGACCCTTGTATAGCTCTGCTAGACACACTGGCTTAGCAGTGGCAATGGTTTGTCTTTAATAGCAAAATCATGTTTGGAACAGATGCATGGAGTTTCAACACATCTCTGAAAACAGTCCCATTTCACGGCAGTTTTAAAGTCTTTGTAAGTCTATGGAAAACACACCAGTGACAAATCCTTCTACATCTGATGGCTTTATTTAGGCACCAAATAATGCACTTATATTAGTGTCTTCAGCTTAGAGCAGACAACCCACTGATTGCTACAAATGCTCAATTTGGAAGCCCCCAGACTGCTCAGTCACACACAGCCTAGCACAATCTGGAATTGAAGCAGAAACATGTTGCCCCCAGGAGTGCCAATCAGCAGCTATGCAGTATATCAGCTGTATCTCCCAAGTGCCTACAGGAGAGCTTTTGGTTAGTCAGTAGTATATTCCTTATAAAAATTAATACCTAAAATATCAATTAGTCCTGGAAACTAATAGCCTGAAAGAATTCATCCAAATGACAAGGATGGCAAATTACCAGAGGCAGACAATTGCCCCTATCCATTTCTTGTTTTGATGTGTACAGTTTATGACCCTCACTGCTCAAACAAGGAGCCTCTGAAGTGCTCTCAGGCTCCAAAATGAAATGCTAACAAGCACGCAGATGCAGTACAGTAGGAAACTGACACTCACCATAGACCTTCAGGCTGGCTCTAATGAGCAGGGAAGCCCATGCGAACCAGCATCTTCTCTGCCCTGACACATTCATGCTCAGTACCATAGGCAGCCAATAGCTCCAGAAGGGAGAAGAAAGACAGACAGTGTTCTGGGATCCTACGGAGCAGCAGCAGTTGTTTGCTGGGAGCATCCTCCCTCATTGTGCTTGTTAAGGGGCAAGCACAATACAGTGTAGATGACAAAACTCAAATATACCCCAGTTTCTAAAGCTTTGTTCTCAGAGGCTCCTGCCCTCTGGCCTTGAGTCCCTCTGCCACTGAATACTGTGTCTGTACATCTCTAAGAAGTCAGTGAGAGAACAGCCTTGCTATTTCTCATTGCGAATCCCAGGTGACAACTTCCCTTTTGTCCCTTACTACCACTTCTTTATTGCTCTCTCCTCTCCAGTAGCATTTATTCCTTTAATTCTGTATTTTGAGAAAGGCAGATCCAGGCAGAGAGGGGGGAATTTTCTTAAGATGAAGATGTGTTAGGTCATATCATTATAACAAACATTTCTCTGCATGCAGAGTGTAGTGATTCATATGTTTGTAAGAGAAAAAGAGTAGAAAAAGATCCAGGATTTTTTTCTCTCACTTCTGATTTTACTTTCAGTTTCTAAGGAAGATATATGGTTCTGTAATTCACGTGTCTGTTAGCTACTGGAGATCTGAGTGCCACTCCTTGTTTCCCTAAGATTCTTCCACAGATATTTTAGCTGTTTGTGAGCCTTGGACTGGAAATAGCAAAGCAAATATGACACCCTTCCTATTTATACAGTATAAGTCCACTAGATCCATTCTAACCAGGGAGATCAGAGCTGGGATTATCATGCCAAGAATGACACACATACCTCATCTGCTGCAGACAAAGACTACTTTGGGGACTTTAAGGTCTGTACAGCTGATACAACTGATTACTTCAAAGTAAAGATTTTCAACCAAATCCTGTGGTTAAGCATTTCAGAGGTGAGGAAAACATGCAAGAAATGGCAACCCACAGGGAGAAATTAAATTGTAAAATGAAGGCTCTTACTCAGAACTCCAATTTCTCAATAAATCTGGCTAAATAATTGCTTGTAAATAATTTTTCTGATAGTCTTTTCTCTGTGCTTTGTAAAGGCAGCCACTAGCAGATTGTGATTGCTTCAGAACAGTTTGTCATTCAAAAGTATTTTACAACATTTTTTCAAGACTGCTTTTATCAACATCTCATTCTTCACAAGGGAACCATGCAGTGACACCATAATTAGTGGTAGTATTTCTATTTCCCATCTGCAAAAGTATAAGCCTTACTTATCCAATGCCAATGTTTCACTTTCTCCAGATGCAAAAGCACAGAATCTTCAAACATGTTTTCTGTGACTAAATACACAATTGAAACTCTACCTTATTGTTGTTTGCTGACAATAATCCTGAAAAGGTTATGCATGCAAAATACATCACTTCATTTAGGAAGTTGAAAAAACAACAGTGAATTGCTGGTGGCAGCATTCTAACAGCTCTAGTGCCTGCTATTCGCTCCCTTCTCTGTACAGAGTGGTGTCAAGCCTACGTGTAGAGAATTCCCAGTTACTTTAGTGGAAAATATTGCTCTGTTCAGACTCTAGCATCGTCATAAATTACCATCATTATTGTGAAAGACAATCCTATTTTATAGGAGGAGGCAGAGGCACCAAGAGCTTAGGTGGTTGAGTGCACAAAGTTTACAGCAGAACCAACAGTACAGTGAAGTTCTCTGAAAGGGAGAGCTCCCTGCTCTGCTCTGTAAGGATGTTCAGCTCTGTAAGGCTTATTCAACCTCTTACCATGTCTCTGATGAAATCTTCAGTAACAATCCAGCATTCAGAAGGAAGGAATATAAACTGAGAGACATTCTAGGCTTTCTGATGTGATGAATGAGTCACGGTAGGAACGAGGGGAAAAGAAATCATCTCTGTGTGCTACATGATCGAGGATAATTCCAGCAGGAAAGCGTTGTATTCTTGAACTTCAGAAAGGTTATCCTAGATAATCAGAGATAATAAAAAGACCTTAAAATTATAGAAAACATTTGACAGAAGCTCTTTTCACATCACTGTTGATGCCTTCCAGGTCTGCTAGAGTTCACTAATATTGGATAGTTATGACCAACCAGGTTGGAATAAAAAAAAATATTCTTCTTTAAACAGACATTGGATATATAATTTGGCTTTAGCTCTCATTTTTAAGGCTGCTTTATTTTCACATATTAAAATCATGCAGGTCTGAAGTCATTAATATTTTCAGTTCCACAAACACTTTTCTATGAACGCTCTAATATTACAGTTATATCAATCGCTATACTTTTTTTTCATTCCCACTATTCATCTTCCTCGGTGTCTTCCTCCAGCTTTCATTTGAAACTTTTCATTTCCAACTTTTATGCTACACCATGTTCATCTGTCAGCATATAGAAAAAGGAGAGACTGTCAGGCACAACACAGGCTATACTTTGTGTGAAGATTTGTCTTGTCCTCCAGCTGATTTTCTCTTGAGCTTTAGCACTTTCGTTGTCAACCTTAAGCATAAAAAATGTGTGTACCATGAGTATACATGTATGAAAGGAAGGTGGGGATGAAGGTTGAAAGAGAATCATTCTTTCCTTGTTATTGAAAGCAGAATGCAGATATGCCCATGACTGTATTTTTTGTATTTCTTTTTTTAGTTATATAGGATGATAACACAGTCTGATGGAGTTAACCATGAACTGAAGTAGTTGTCAGATCAGTGTGCACAGCTTTTCACCTTTCTCTTTCCCCCTCATCAATACAATTCATGGCATTTAGCCATCCAATACAATCTGTATTGCAACATATACTATGTTGATGCATAATGGGAAGTTTCAGGTTCCAGTAGGGTTGATTCATTCCTCACATCTGAGTAAAACCTGGATGTTATACAAGCAAAGGTTGAATGTGGTGAAACTGTTAGATGAAGCACGTCCTAGTCTCTTGAATGGAAAACACTAGCACTAAAGCAGATTCCATCAGGCCCCTAAGAGAGAGTTCTCTCCCCAAATTTGAGCTGAGCATTACACATCTCATTTAATTTCAAAGTTTTCCCTACAGTCAACAAATAAAGGCTGGTGTTTCCAAATGGGCATCCATCTTCATAAGATGTCTAATACAGAGAGGATGACTTCGGGTTACTTAGCTTCCCTTTCTTTGAGAGCCTAAAGATTACCTTAATCAAGTTATCGCAGATTCAGAGGGTGGAAGATAAGTAAGATGAATCCCACCTGAACTAAAAATTTGCTCCCAGCAGTATTTGTTCTGAAATATTCCATTCTGTTCTCCTGCTCAGAGTTCCACTCACCAGGTAATGAAATTCAGGAACTTTTGACCCCTTCAGGCTTGCCAAGTCCAAACAACCACAGGAGAGGAAACCAGGTTTCAATGTGCTAAATGAATTGTCAGCAGAAGCTTAATGAAGCTCCACTCTCAGATCCTATTATCAATGATGAAGTTGGAGGCAGAAAAAATCCAGCCTTCCAGTGAGGGTGAGATTTCCATGTGTTTGCTGAATACTTTGGTGCTACTTATAAACAGAGTGCATTTGATAGAAAAGTCATGAAAGGATAATAAACACAGACTCCAGTAAACATCAACTCCAACACTGGGCTTAAGGAACAGATTTTGTAATAATTCTGGGTTGCTTCAGTGTTCTTAACTAAAATTTTTCCAGTCATGCATTTACACATTAGGCTAGAAAATTTTTGATTCTGCTATTGCCTATTTCCAATGCTTCCCTCCTAAACATTGTAGGAATCTGAAGATGTATTTATTGTTTGAGTTGTGTTTTGTAATCCCTTTCACCACCATTGGGTCAAACGTGGAGTTTTACATCTGGGGCATGGACTCTGACTGACCCAGTTGAATTTTGTCACTGCACATAAATGGAGTGTCTGACTTTACCACAGTAGACATTAACCATCTAAAATATATTGAAATATGAGAGTGGTGAGAACCCTCAAAGAGAGACAAATGGCCCATTTCACCCTCAGACTTGACTGATATGTGGTAACAGAAAGGCTAATCTTACCCATTGAGCCATGAGGGAAAGGATGATTATTGGCTAGCAGCTCAGCGAGAAAATACAGACTACCCTGCACACTGACTTAAAACAGGGTCTTGGCAACAAAATAAGATGTGATTGTATAGTTAATAACATTATAATGTATATTCACAAGCAGGATAAATGAAGATTGCAAAAGTATGTTTGGTGCTGACATTTTCTCATTTTTTCAGTGCTTGACTTCACAAAACTTTCCTATTGTTCCTTAATCACAAGTCTCTATTTGCTTCTATCTATCTACAAATAAGGATGTTTTCTGGTCATTAAGTCTCTCATCTTTCCCCACTCAAGAGTACAGAAGGAAAGGAGAGGAGAGAGGGTCCAATTCTTGTTCTGCAGATGGATAGTAGTACATGTAGGCTGAGTGTCCAGCTCATACCTGTGAAGACAAGTGTGACAAAACTGAACTGCTGCATCAGGGATGCCAAGCCAGTCCATTAAGTTAGATTAACATTAAAGGGTAAAATAACAATACTGAAGATGTAAGAAGGACAATGACTTCAGCATCCGAACAGGATGTCAGCTGTCAAGTGCCCTTAATATCACCTTGGTGACAGCATGGAGCACAGAAATGTCAAGGAAAGCACCATGTGGATGTGCCTCTTCATTTCATTTTCCTTTGTCACTAACTCCTCACGTGAGTTCTGCATGACATATCTCCAGCAGAGACTGGTGACTGATTATAGTGAAAAAACCCTGCTCTGCACCAGAAACCAGACATGGTTTCCTCATAGAACCTATTCTGCCAGGGTGAAGACCATGCTCCAAATACTCCTAAAAGAGATACAGGCAGCTGTCTCAGACTGTGGACCCTACTTCTGCCTCCTTTTATTGCATGTAGAATACTAACCTTCTGCTCCATGGAGGAGGTGTTCATAGGGTTGTATGTGGCCTTCCTTGTAAGAACCACAGTTTTCACCCCAACTCTGTAATTTAAAAGGCATGTTACTGAAGGTAATGGCAGAAAAAAGAGAAATATTCTGATCCAAACTGGGGGTGTGGTCACAGGACCACAGAAGTCAGCTTTTTTCTTTGCTCCCCAATTCAAATGCAAGGTATAAGATGTGTTTCAGCCACATTTGGCTTCTTTCCTTGAGCTGTTCTGAACTCAATGGATGGCACAACTAAGGAACCAGGTAGACAAGCATATGGTGAAATATGCTTGCCTGCTGCTTATCTTAGATAATTTTGGGTCACATCTTCAAGTTTGGGGACACTAAAATGAGCATGATACAGTGACAGAAACATACAGCTTTGTTCTGCAGATAGCTTTTCTTTTGGGGAGTTATGCCCTGCTTCTGTATTCCCTCTAACATAGAAAAACTCTATGAGGAGCTCAGATGGGCACAAGGGATGATTTCTTAGCTTTTCACTTCACTGAGCATGCACAAAACAGGTAGTATTGCAGCTCCTGACACTGTGGTACATTTGTTTCATTAAAATCATGGAACTATGTAAAAATCCAGCCTTTTGTTGAGCTTGCACTTTCAAAACCAGCTACTGGTTAACTACTTAATGTAGCCATCCACTCATCCACAGGCAGAACTCTCCACTGGCTAGAGCTCTGAAGTCCCTCTGATCAATATAAAAAGCAGTCCAAGCCAGTAAACAAGAAAAGAAAATATCTCTAAAAATGTTTTTCTTTTTCATTTTGACCATCTGCTAGTGAGGTTTCAAGTTCCCTCTTGACCCACATGACAGAATTATGCGACAGAATGAGGGATTTCTACAGGTCAGTTTTAAAATGATCAGGTCTTCAATCTGTGTCACATGCCAGGGATCATACCAGCTATTTCTTAGAAGGATCACTCTTTGATGTCAAGAAATTACACTACAAATTGGATTATGCCCTGAGTTTTCATTTCTTTCTCAATTTCTCCAGATATTAGCCACCGGAGTAGCATCTGTGTGAATAAGAAATAAATAGCACCACAACAAATTCGGGGCATGGAGGCTGTGATGTCGGTTTGCCAGGATAGAAATGAAGGCTTACATATTCCCTGAAAACACAGGAAGTGAAGGGCAACTAAGATCTTCCTGGCCAAAATATGGAGGCAGGCTGAAGAAAAGAATCTAAGAAAACAAAACAGAATTAGAATGAAATATTGGTCAACACAAATACTCTTATGATCTTCTCATGGTAAAAATGATCATTAGAGAACATTTATAAAATCTTCTAAACCACTATGCATTCTAAACCCTTATTTCAGAGGAGTCCTACTTCTGAAAATCCTATGTTTTCTTGACTTTATATATTAACTATTTTCTTAACTAATTTAGATATAACCTCTGGTGAATACAGCCACTCTCGTAGTTACAGGTCCTATAGAATGGATAAATTTAGACAGGTTTAGGAATTGGCTCACCATCATGGAAGCTGACCTGAGTTCATCATGAGCTACAATATTCAGAGTTACTGAAGAACTAGCAACCAGCTAAAGCAAAGCTCAGCACTACTCTGCTTGTGCTGGGGAAAATGATTAGCTGCTAACTGAAGTATGTTTCCAGTTTGCAAGCCTCTCAGGTTAGGGAGGGAGGGATTCCTGAAACACAGCCATCTGAGGAGCTGTTTGCGCAGTGTAACATATGGCAGCACAGATCCTGAAAGCAGCCTGGTCATGTTGGTGAACTTCAGTCAGTTGGCTCGTAAACCTGGTTTCTCATTGCCTTAGCAATTCAGCAGAGTTGCATGCTACCTAATTAGGAATCCCTATTCCCTTTTGTAGTAGAAAGATGACCTTTTCCATCTTTAGGAGACTCTGTCCATTCACATTACACCACTACTATGGTCATGGAACATAGTACTTTGGTACTCCTTGTTCAGTTCCTGTAAAAGGTCACACCTCCACTGACTTCATCTAAACTGTAACTTTTCAGTAGGTTGCAAAGCAGCAAGATGTCCTATGCTAGCACAAAACAGAGTGGAGCACAGTTGCAACAATGTCCCATAGAGATGCAGTTCCAGCTGTGTTTGTTGAGCTTTTAAATACTATATTTTATATATGTGCAGATGGATAGATAGAGATATAGAGATATAGAGGTATAGTTGTAACAGCTTAATGCACAGTAAACAAGTTAACTTGTCTGTTTCCCCCAACACAAAAGAGAGGGAAAAATAACATACAAAAACCCCTCTGGGCTAAGTTAAAGAGAGTGAGATAAGAGTTTAATATAAACAACCTACAATGAATGCACAATTACCTTAGCTTAGCCTATTTTCAGAAAAAGAACAGCAAAATGCAGGAAAGAAACAGCATAAAAGAAAACCAGAGTGCTATCCAACTCCCACCCCTATCACCACCATCCCTGCAGAAAGAGAGCCAATACCCAAAATGGGAACCCAAAAGCAGCAACAAGAGCAGGAAGCCTCTCATGTTACAACCTGAACTTCAAGCCCCATAATACTTTGCTCCAACCATCACTTTCATTTTAAAGCTGGCATGAGGCAGGATGGTATGAATAGCAGCACCTATGACAATTATATATGTATATATATACACATATGTATATGTGTGTGTATATATATATATACACATATGTATGTGTATATATATATGTATATATACACGTATGTGTGTGTATATATATATGTTGGCAGCCACTTTAGGGGAAAGTTACTTCTTTCAAAAGGCTTCTTTGCCTATGTTTTCTCATGTAGGTAAAGATTTTCCAACTTTAGTCGCACTGTACATTCTCCAGTTTCTAAGGAGATTTTGCAATCCACTAGGGAACTGCAACTGCACTGATAAATTTCTTGGTGGTGGTGGCTTGAAGCATTCAGGAAACTTTCTTTTTTAAAATCAGTGCCAGTTTTCATTTACCTCCATGAACTGCCTTCAGTAATTAAACTTACTGCTCTTCCTTGCATCTGCAGGTATTTGATACTGTAGAATGTGACCACTGTGATGGTTTTAAGACTGTCTTTTTGAATTTTCTTCACACAGTTTGAGCAGAGAAAGTGAAAGAATGTAAATAAATCACTACAGGGTGTAAGAAAGCAAAATAATGATTATTCTAAACACTTCTATTGGAGAGGTAGAAATGTTTAAGAATCTCTACACAAAACAAAGTTGGGGCAGTCTGAGTCTGACTTGGCTTGCTTGCCATCTGTCTGTCTGTCTAGAGGCTTCTTCTTCTTTTCTGGCTGAAAATAACACACCGACCTTGACAAGCTAAGTCTAACAGCCTCTCTGCTTCTTGGCTTTCTGCCTTCTGCCAGAGGGGTCTGGGGGTCTGGGGGAGATTCCTTCTGACTGGGGGGGAGGCCCCTTGGGGAAGACCCCTTGGGGGAAGCAAAGGGGGCTTGGTTGTGCTTTTGTGTTGACCGTACATATTTGTAAATGTTGTGAATAGTGTATGTTTATACATATTCATTGCATTTCATCATAGATTGTAGATTTGCTTGTAAATACAGCTTTCATTTGTTTCCAGACTGAGCTAGCCTGGTTATTGTCAGTGTGGGGGGAATTTCAGCTCTCACTCTGTTCTTTATTCCAGGTTTGACAAAAATGAGTGGAGAGATTCATGTTTATCTGTTTAGCCCATTTCAGAAAATATTAAAACTAATGTATATCAACCTATTGATCTCTCTCACCATCCAAGTCCTCTAAGATTCATTTCTATATCTATTTCCCGTTTTCCTTTCCTTCTTCTTCCAGACTCATTTTTCCACCCTGAAAAGCCATGTCTGCTTGTCAAGCTAAGTTTATATAACTTTTTAAGTCCAGCTAGTTCTCTCCTGAAACTGTTGCTAGGCAAAGGAATAGGAAGAAGGTGTCTTAAATGCCCACATATCTGAGTTATGTGGATTAAGAAGAAATTGATGTCTTGCATTCAACATCTGAAAAGGGTGAAACGAGGTGAATATGAGATATGTAATCCCTGTAATTCCTTTTGAAGGGTTTACTGTGTGGATGTGCTGTTCAGATACCTATAGGCCAGCAAGAAGTTTATAAAGGAAAAAATTTTCTCTATGACAATACAAAGAAACTTAAACCTGAAGCGCAAGTGGGAAGATTTGCAGGCTGCGAATTATATCTTTTCTTAAAGGAGGAAAGATAGACTTTCCCCCTGTACATCCATAGGGTTTATTTTAATTCCATCCCTTACATTTTCAAAGTCTTATATGAAGTGGGATGTGGCCATCTCAATCCTACCCTCCCTCCTCTTTCATGTGACTCATGCAGCATAACCTTTTTTACATCCACTGCAAAAGTGGATCTACAAAGACATATGTATTAACATTTGCTCAGGGCTTTACCTTGAGAGGAGCTGGGCTGTGTGGTTCCTAGTTGCTGACTGGTTTTAAACCACAACAGAGAAGAAATTCTTATGGATTGCCACCATTACAGAGGAATATTGTGATCTTTCATCAGAGCAGGAGAAGCTTTAGATTTTACCAGGTCAGATCAAAATCTTGGTCGTTTTATGAAACAGAAGCACAGAGCTTTCCATCTTTGTGGGGACAGTACACTGTTTGTGACACCCACAAACAGGTAACCAAGATCAGTGACCTGCCCCTTCCACAAACAACAGTTATTCTGGTGTTGCAAGACCTCACTAAATCTGGGAATGTCCTTGCTCTCCTCCATGCAGCCACATAGTTAGCAAGGAACTTGTGCACTATAATGGAGTACCACACTTTTCTTGCTTTTCTGAATTTAGTACTTCCAAAATAAAACTCAGTCTTGTGGAATAAACCTGAGAGGATCTCAGCTTAGCTATAAGACCTCACCTGCAAGGTAGTTTGTTTTATCCAAGACAATAGTAGATAATTGTTCCTCTGTGTCATAAGCTCTTGTGGTGTGGTGAGTTGCTGTAATAGGAATGTTTGCCTTTGTGTCAGAATCATATTTTAACCTTTTACAGTCATACTACCGCAGCAGTCAAGGAAGACAATCTGTGGGACACAACTAGTGACACACTAATTGCAATTTAATACTGAGACCACAAGCAGCATACCCTGGTCTTTAAACTACTCTTTGTCCTTCACAGATTCTCTAGGCATTAGCCTGTTCTTCCAGAGCAGCATCCACAGCCATGCTGCTGCTTAGAGGAGAAAGCCAAAGAACTCCAGCATTGTCTCTTCAGCTGACTCAAGCTGCTTTACACTTGGCTGCCTCTTTAGTAACTCAGCTGTCTGGGCTTCATTAAAATGGTTCTGACTGGAGCCTGCGATAAGATAGCAATCAGCATATGAACCAAAGTGACTCACTCCACAAATAATATCTGCCTGTACTGATACAAGAATAATGAAGCTGCTATTGTAAGGGCCCCAGGTACCAGATTACAAAGAGAGGAATTGGTTGTGAGTCCTCCTAGAAAGCTAGGTGGAAACAGCCTTTGCAGGACTTGTAGTTTAATAGTAGCTTTCCCCTTGAGCAGTTTTGGATACCAATACACATTGAATGTTTCAAGTTTGCATGGGTTGCAATTCCCTCAAAGGGAAGTTAAAAACAACATAAGTTTGCACTGTCAGTGGGTATGTCTGAACTTTGTTGAAGTTTCTGATGCACAGAAATATGACTGATGAATCACTGTATTTTGTATTATGTTCTGAAAAGACCCTGGATCTTGGCATAGCAGAGGGTCTGTGTTTTGGAAGATAAGATGCAGACAGCACATGGCTCCAGTTTAAGGATATTTCTTTAACAAGACTTCCCTATTCACAAATTCTCTGCATTCCTGATGTTCTGCATCCCATGTTATGGGACTAATTGTAGCTTACTTTGAACAGAAAATAACAGCACAGAAGTGAAGGGCAGGTCACATCAGCATATTCTTACATGGAGGAAGGATGAAATGCCAAGACAGGGGTGTATGGGTAGAGCTTGCTCAGCATTTGTTTGCCCTACTCACTGCTCCTTTTCATGAATACCAAATGTAAATATAAAAGAAAAGATGAAATAGCAGAGGCTTGCATTCATGTTCTGTCTATGAAGGAATACCTCAGAACATCTTCATTTGAACTATGAAGGTATAATTAGTCAGTCGGTGATAGGAAGTGAAATCTTCCTCATTTATAACCTGCAATGTGCCAGTGGAAGCTCTCTCAGGCTTCTAAGAAGCCACTTCTAATCTTGCCACAAAAAGCAATAAAAGCAGGGGTGTTTCTTTCCTTCTGACAGTCACCTACCTCCTCTCAGCACAATCTTTATTGATCCTAATCATGAGTTTCATAGGCAGAGTTCAAAAAAATACTATTATGAAAGAATTTACTAACAGAAAACTCATTTTTCTTTTGTATAGATATTTTAACACACCTTCTCCACCTCTCATGCTCCTACCCCACTCATGATGATTATAATTTTTAAATATCTCTGTAGACAAGTACTTGAATGAGTGGAGGTTTCCTGACAACCTCCAGTGCTGAGTATGTGCCTGCTGATCTGGACTTAGTATTTTGGGTGGGGTCCTCAGTTCTCTCTGGCCTCTCTTTGTCTTTCCTATGCATCATGATGCCAGGGGCACTGGTGCTTCATGGCATGGTTCCTGCTTTTAACTGTGGGGCACAGTTACCTCTTTCACATTTCTGCCTTCAAGACAGAATTGACCTCAGCTACATGCTCTCTTTTCTCCCTGGTAAAAATTGTAGTTCCTCTCTCTGTGCCTTCTCTGGCCACTGGCTTCAGTTTGTTCTGTCTCCTTGCTCCTTCTTAGGCAAGGAGCTGCAGCAACAGCATCAAAACTATTCCACATATATACTTTAGGAACAACCTCATGTGTAAGCAATTGGGCTGCAGTTTGGGATATCTAGAGCCAGTTCCCTCTTCCTTATTAATTCTGTTCAGATAAATGAAGGAAATTAAGCACTTAAAGTGGGATATAGGAAGATTCCACGATGCTCAAAACTACTGCTCATCCAGTGTCTCACCTTGAGTGGTTCCTTAGTTTTCAATACTTAAATCCTTTTCTCACACCAAATCCTACTTCTGTTGACGGCCACAAGTGACAGGGTCTTGACAGGCTTATGCTGATGTCCCACCAAGGTCCAAAAGCTCGTCTGTGTTCTGTATGCCAAAGCAGTTGAGCTCAAAGATGTAGTGTGAAAGCAGTTGAGTTCAAAGATGTACTGTGAAAACCTTTACTAGAACAGTCTTTGGAAAAGGAAAAGCAATTTACTTCCAGACAACAGGGAGAAAGCTCTGTGGCGAACAGTGACCCAGAAACGGGAGTCTCAGTGAACTGCGTCAGAGCCACCTCCTCATAGCTCGAGGGCAGTACCCAAAACACAGACCAAAGGAGCATCTGAGCTCTCTGCAGCCTGCTATTCCTTCTGGCATGAATAAATAAAAAATTCACCGGGCCAAAAAAGGAAATAGCAAAGAGGCTCCCTTTCCAGTTCATGGTTTTTGAGGGATGGAACAATCCTGTGTTTAAGTCCTTCTTCCTAAGACAGTTCCTGCATTTCTGTTTGTGACTAACCTGTAGAACTAGTATGAAGTGTAAATGGGATATTCCTCCACCCTGACAGCTAGGCCTATAAAATCCACATAGGACAGTAAAATAAAGATGCTTACTTGTTCTCTCTGTTTCTTTATTGGCTGCCTTAGGAAGCTACTTGCTCAGGCTGGCAGTTGTATTCAGTTTTGTCCATGGGCTTTGTGCCGCACCGTGGTGAGTTAACTTTGGCCAGCAGCCAGATCCCCAGTCAGCTGCTCTCTCACTTTTCCTCCCCACAGACTATATGGAAATACCTGCCCCATTGTGCTCCTCTGGTCCTCAAGCACCTCGAGCAAAAGACCTTCCAAAAACTCCAGCCTTGTGGAAATGCTAACACCTTCATACAGGGCCAACAAGTCCAGTGTGGGCACAGTTTGTGGCACTCACACTTTAAAACAGGGTTTTAAATTTGTGGTACCAGTTTAAATAACTTAGTTACTGTTGTGGTGAAGGGGGGAATGTTTATTAATTACCCTCACAACAACAGTAAACAATATGGCAAATGGGTATTAATAAAAATAGTAACCCTTTACTAATGAAATATCTCAAAACTCATTGAATAGGACTGTTGTAGGTTGGAATACATATTTACAATGGGAATAGAGCAAATTACAATAGTCTTAGAGCAAAATACAAACAGTTCAATGCAAGCTGGGAGGCAATAACTAGCAAAGAGAAAGTCCCCGAGAGCAGATAGAGCTCGATTACAGTGGGGGGAGGCTTGATAAGAACCTTTAAACCCAAAAGGGCAATGGCTTAATTACTCACAGCTAGTTTTACCCACACAGGGTTGCTGCTGTTGCTGCTGTGACAGTTTACTGCATGGTCTTAGGTTGAGCTGGCTTCAGCTGACAGCACGCAGTTAACAACACTCTTCGTGATGGGCGCTTGCTTGGTTCCTGGGTAAACTGAGGCATGGCATGATTCTGGTGGCAAGGGGAAGCAGGCTAGGCAGATCCAGCTTCCAGGCTTGTGGCTTCTCCACCTTGCTGTGTATGGCTCGTGGCTTTATCCCAGGCTCTGGACCAGACACTTGAGGCAGGGCAGGGCAACTCAAGGCAGCTTTTACGAGATGGGTCCAAGTAGGCTTGAAGCAAGGTTTGAAGCAAGGCTTGAAGCAAGGCAAGGCAAGGGTGACTACCTTGTCACTTGTATATACATATTTTTCCAGAGATCAATTGGTCCAATGGGGCACTGAAGCTAACATGTAGCTGCCCAGTGGAAAGGCATTCTGCCAGGCTATAACCACAAAAGGCAGAAGCAAAGACTTGTTTCTGGGGGAACAGTGGTCAGCTTACGTTCTCTCACCCCAGATAAACATCTTGTTTACCAGACAGGCAGGAGTCCTGTCCCCTTTGTTCTTTTTTCCGCATTGCCCTGTTTTCTGCAGAAGGGAGGGGAGAGAAAGGGATCCTGTCTAGACATCTTAAGGCCTGTATGGGTTTGTACTGGGCCATGTCATGGCCCTACCATGACAGTTACTCCATGCAAAGTGTTTTGGTAAGAATTGCCTCCTCCTATCTTCATGGAAAATATATAGCTTTGTGAATCCAAAAGTCCTAAATCCTGGAGTCCTAAAGTGCACCATAATGTAAATAGTAGAATGACTATGTGAATTCACCTCATTTTCTTCCTCTACTGTTCACAAGCAACTTCAGAGACAAGATCACTGGAGCAAGGAAAGAAATGTGCATGCATGTCAGAAGAGTATGGCATAGCAATGTATGACATCTGTCAAGCTAAAAGCCTCACTTAGTTGAAATTTTGCATATTCTTAGCAAAGAGGCAGATTAAGGATTATCTGCAGATCGTATTCACCAGCAAACAAAAGCAGGGAAAAAAATAAAAGGAGAAAAGAACAAAAATATTCTGTCTGTGGGCAGTTCAGGAACAGGAAAAAAAATAATCCTAGATGCTGTTCATCTAATGAATTATTCACCATGAACTAACTAAACATCAGTTTGCATTTATACAGCATTTAGCAACAAAAAGAGATGTGCAAGCATTACCTTTGTCTATAAAAAGAGCTGGACAGGTTAAATAAAATCAGACTTCAAAGACAGGAACAAAAAGCATCAGCTGACTCACATAAAATTGTAATTGTTTCTTAGAGAATGTAATTTTCTTATTTTTTATTTTAAACCTGGGTGCTCAACCCTTCTGAAGATTACATCAATATACTGTTTTCCTGCCCATCTACAGTGTGGGTGTAAAAGGAAGTTATTGATGCTGCTCTAATAACAGCTCTGCAGGCATTAGAGTTCCCTCTGTTGCTGACTGTGCAGCTTGACGTGTACTGCTCAGGTTCTGGCTACTAATAGAGCCAGGTTCAACAATACATATTATTGAAGAGAATAATACCTCAATTAAAGACTGCTGGTCTTCAGGGATAGCACAGGAATGGCAGGAATAAAAATCCTGTGACTCTGCTCCTCGACTCGTGGGTCATGGTTCTGATATTTCAAGTGAATAAAAAATATGAATAATAGTGCATTATAATTTCTTGTATTAACTCATCTAACAGTAATGTAGTTTTATACCCCAGATTTTGCTCTCAAAAATTCTTTTGCAGCCTCTAGACATAGTCCTGAAAGTTAAGAACAATCCCTGCCAGCATCTTGGCAAAGCAGCAACAACACGACCTGCAAGGTGACAGTCATCATTACACAAGCAACCATATTTTGCCAGAGTCTGTATGACTTTTTATTTTTTTTCAGTGAAGTTAGGAGTTAGAAAATACTAGATTTTTATTTGGTTTTAAGCTCCAAGGTGGATTGGAGGATGCTTTTCAAGTCCATTTCTCTCTTGCTTGTCATAACAGAATTTTATACAAGATCCTCACACTGTCTTAAGGTGGTGACCACTCTGTAGCCCATCATGCTCATCATCATGGCACTCACAGTGGGCTCGAAACAACCAGAGGGACCAGCAGGACATTAGGTTCCTGCAAGTTCGTGTTTCACCCTCAGGCCAGCAAACACTTGAGTACCCCCTCTGTTCATCACCATCAGGTCTACAAGGCCATCACACTCTCTGCCCAAATGAAGAAGGTAAAACAAAGTCTACCTAACAACAGAGGTGACTTACTGATGACAAGACAGAAATTCGTAGATTCACACGTTGCGTCAGGTTGGATGGGCTCCCCAAATGTCATTTTGCCCGACTCCAGTGAGTACAGACACCTCCAGCTAGATCAGGCTGCCCAAGGACAGGACCTCGACCACATCCCTGGGCTAACTGTTCTGGTATTTTACCACATTCATTGCAAAAAACTTCTTCCTTGTGTCCACCCTAAACCTACCATGCTCCATGTTAAAGCCTTTGCCCCTTGTCCTGTCACTACAAGCCCTTCTAAACAGTCCTTCCCTAGCCTTCCTGTAGTCTTCTCTTCTTGGGCCTTGACATGAGAAATGACCCTGAATAAAAGCAACAATATTTTCTTGAGCAATTTCATGGCAAAAAATGCCCTTCCTACTTCCATACTCTCCCAGCTAGGTAAAATTCAGCCAGTTCCTGAATTCAAGGAAATGCTTTCCAACCCAACTGTCACTCCCCCTCATTCTTTAGCATTTTCTTGGTCTTATCCTTGGTTGCCCCTGAGATGTTACATTCGC
This sequence comes from Indicator maculatus, assembly GCA_013399975.1. Lineage (NCBI taxonomy): Eukaryota > Metazoa > Chordata > Aves > Piciformes > Indicatoridae > Indicator > Indicator maculatus. The sequence continues at coordinate 153,932 of VXBD01012019.1, read as the reverse complement.
CTTATTTTTGTCATCACTAACTTCTACCCACAGTCTCAGAATGTGAAAAGTCCTTGATTACACCTGAGTGCAAATGAGCCTATCCTAGTTAAAAAAGGATGAAATGTGAACAGAGATTCAGAGCTGAAAGTCTCATCTGCTACAAGCTTTGAGGTACTGTGTTGAAACTTCTGAGAGCAGAAGCCAGTTCATGCTTTTTGCTTGATGTATAGCTGAATAGAGGATCAGAAAATAGTGTTCACAGGAACAAATGTAAGCCTCTGAGGTTGAGCCAATGACCAGAAATAGGTGTTTCCAGAGTGCCATCCTTCTCAGCCTAAAGAAAGAGTATGAGGCAAATCAGGTAAAGAAGGGGTAAAAGTTCTCTACGCTGACAACATAACACAGTGACTTGTGCAGACATAAGTTTCTATGCAGCAGAATTAACTGGATCTAGTAAGATAAATCCAGCTCCTAGGATGTGATGGCACCAGGACTAAGCAATCACTCTCGTTAGGCACCTATAGCAGGTGTTACAAATGCTGCTCCCTCTCTATCCCTGGGGAGCTGCTGTGAGACTGTGGAGGTGTTCCTGGACAGTGACTCAGTAGTGCAGAGAAGGTTGGATGAAATGTTTGTCATGACCTGAACCTGAGGCATGTAGGAAGCACCTAATCACCTGCTTTGGTGAAATAAGCGACCTGAGTTTGGTCCTCAGGGATTTGTTCAAGTTATAGAGGAACACCACTGGCAGATGCAGATAAAAACTCCTCCAGTTCTGCAGAATAATAATTTCCCATTAGCCAACAAGAAGAAAAACTTTCCTATCATTGCCCAATCTGTCTGTGTAGACACTGAACATTTTCAGATAAAGTGTTTTTAATACATTCAGTAGTCAGTAAAGGTAAACAGGTAAAGGAAGAAAAGCAAATTCCAGGCAGGGGTCAGTTGGTGCTTTACTACTATTTATAGAAGTGCACCAAAATAAGCATCTGATTCTGCATTCCAATGAAATATTTGAAAGGTGGGTCTACATTTTATTGTCATTCAAGTATCAGACAACAGCATATATAGAGAGAGGGCTATTGGTAGCAGTCACTGGAGATAGTCCATGACAAACAACAGAGAGACTGACAGCCCACTGGCATTATGAGTTTCATTGGGCTAATCAAATTCCTCACAACGGAAAAAAATGCCAGTGAATTCACAAAGAAGAACATCACTGTCCTGCAGGCAGCTTTAAGGAGTATTTGGGTATGTCTTTCAACGAGACATTTAAAATTGCACTCATCAGTTTTCAGAAATCTCACTCATTTAAATTGTTACTGTTCAGTAGCCCTGGGATTTAAGAGCAGAGAAGGGTAAAAGACTCACCAGCAAAAAAATCCTTGCTAATTTTTCAGAGAACAGAAAGAGAGCAAATTTTAAGTGAAAGAAATAAAAAAGAGGAACATGTCTTTTTTGTCCTAGCTACTAGATACAAAGCAAAAAGATACAGTGGTGTGGCTGCTGCTAATCTTAGCACGCTGACAGAAAGAAGTGAGATTATAGAATCATAGAAACATAGAATAGTTTTGGTTGGGAAAGACCTTTAAGATCATTGAGTCAAACCAGTTTTTAACTCTACCAAGCCTGGTGCTAAACTATATCCCTTATCACCATGTTTCTTTAAACACCTTCAGGGACAGGGATTCAACCACCTCTCTTGGGAACCTAGTCCACTGTTCAGTAATCCTTTCAATGAAGAATTTTCTTCTAATATGCAGTCTAAACCTCCTCTGCTGCAACTTGAAGCCATTTATTCTACCACTTTTTACTAGGGAGAAGAGACGGGCACCCACCTCGCTACAACCTCCTTTCAGGTAGTTGAACGACAAGATCTCCCTTATCTGCTGCTGACTTTTTGTGCTTGTGAAATCAGGTAAAGACAGGTCTAGGTAAAAGGCAAAAGAGTAGCTCAACGGATTTAAAACTCAAACTGGCTTTAATCCAGGTTGTTTGGGTTAGCTGTAGCCCAGCTCCTGCAGTGAAGCTCTTCTGAAGGGTGAATGGTGTGGCTTTGGGAGCAAATCTCTCTAAAGAGTCCACTGTGTAGATCTTCTTTCCTTGACTTTGTGGTTTCAATCTTGTGCTAAGAGACAAACTCTACCTCTTGAATGTTGCTGTGCCTGGAAGATGAGCCATTGCACATCTCCCTCTGTAGATGAGATCTCCCTCCTGCACTCTCTGCCAGGACTTTCTCAGGTAGTTACATAGTACCTTGTCCCTCCTGAACTTTAAGCTTAGAGACCTCACATTATTTTTTTCCAGACACATCACAGTTCAAACCCACAGTTCAATTTGATTCTCATGTGATGAGCCTCAAACTACACTATTATTAGAAACTTCAGGAGTTTGTAAACTTGAGAATAATTTTCTTCTTACTTTTCTTTGTGTGTAAGGTGCAAAGAATGACATGCCTTTTCTCTGGATGTGAGTTAGGAGGGAAAAGAGGTGGGATGAATGAGGAAAAACACAAAAAAATCTTGCTGCAGGTGTCTTAAGAACTCAGCAGATGAAGAACAACCCTACAGTGCAGCATGCAAGATGACCTGTGTCAAGACCTCTGGGACATATCAAAAGTACATATGAGGAGGGGAAAGGCTCTTTCCCATACTTAGGGAACCACTATTGAATTACTGACCATGATCATAAGAGGTAGAAAAATACTAAGCAGTGAAAGAAAGCTAACAGAGCCACCTTGTTCTAGTTTCCAGTGTGCAGGAGTTAGCTACTCCCTGAAAACAGACATTTTTTCATCAGCATGAGGAGAAAATAGGCAGAAGGTGAGTTAGCTCTGCCAGATAGCAAACTAGCAGGTGCTAGGGCAGGAACTGATACTGGTGCAGCCCTGCTACACCAGCCCTGTAGATAAACAGGAACTGTTTTCTTAGAATAGAGAATCTAACACCTTGTAAAAGCACTAAATGTACTTTCAAGGAGGAGCAGAATGCAAATGTCTATATACTGGCTCCTGATCAGCACCTACCCCACAAGCACTGACAGAAATTACCTGTAGCCATGTTGCTGAGAAGGACTGCAGAGGAAGGAATGAATATGAAAGCAGGGCACCTCTTGTCTCTGTCATTCATATTCTCATTCCTCTCAATCTGGTGTGTTGCTATGTACAGCTTGAAATAGGAACCCATAAATGGGACCCAGTGGTGAAGCCACCTTCAGGTTCCTGCCGCTCATGCTTTTGCCAGCCCCATGGCCCATAAAAAATCACAGTCTTATCCAAAGAGCATGGTTCTTTGACTCCAGCTTTAAGAGGTTGGAATTTCCTTGTGCTCTGAAAGTCTCTGATTTAGCTTCCAGTCACTAGCATTTTTGGCAATGAAAAACAAGTTACAATGTCTCTGTTCAACTCTCTAGTAGTACTTCAGAGGCTTCTTACCCTGCTGCTCTCTGATTTGCGTGCTGTTGCCTGACCCCTGAACATGTTGCCTCCCAGCCAGACTGACTGTCTAGATTGAGCATGGACAAAATAATCTGTGAGAGTAGTTTGATGCTGGCACAGCCTTAACAGTAAAAAATTCATACAACATTTCCAGGAAAAAAAATGTCTTCAGGACTTGGAGGCAAGTTCTCCAAGATCTTTTCCAGCTTTTCTCAGCTGCAAGCAGTAAGACGTTTATTCTGTGTCACTTGCCTGTTAAACAAGGAGCTAATACTCTTCATAAAGGAAGAGTAAAATCGAGAAAGAAAAAGTAAAGTAACTAGTGTTCATGACTAAGCCTTCTTACTTAAATTCAAGCCCCTCTTTCCTTTGTGTGATGTGAAAACTCAGTGATCCTGATTCATTACCTCAGATGTGTGGCTGTGGTTGTGCTGCACAACATGAAGGGTAGGTGATAATTACCTCACTCTGAGCCAAGATGATTTGGGTATTCACATTTCCCTGGCTATTTCTAATCAGCCCTACAGTCTGGGTAGTATTACTGCAATATCAGTAACCTCAGTGAGTCTGACTGATTTTGAGAGAGGTATTTTAAGGCTAAATACTCCATAAAAAGTTAAACAATTTATTCATATGTAACAACTGACGCAAAAAGCTTTAGTAACTTTAGTTGGCCTTTACCAATGAAGAAGCTGGGGTGATGGAAGCTGCTGAGAGCCACAATAGGAATCAACACCACAGATAATGAAAAACTGAGAAACCCCTGGCTTGATATATAGCAGTCAGATAATCTAGATATTTGGAGTTTTCTTTTGGACCTCTAAAGTCTGACCGATAAATTAACCTCAAGTTTTTCCAAAAGTATCAAACATGCAAAATGAGGCTGAAAGATAGTTATAAACATTTGTCCTAGCCATGGAGAGAAATGAGCTTTTCTGTTAGCACTGGCTGGCCAAGGGTTTGGCTGCCTCCACACTGCCTAACAACGTGCAAGTTCCTAACCAGAAGCTTAGGAGTTTGTATACTAATTTTATTATCTTCTGGATCCCAAAATCAGACCAAGAAATTTTCTGAGAAAGGAGAAAGCCGAGGTCATGATAGTGGCTCAATAATGCAACTAAGACAGAAATACTTAGAAGACACTGTATTCTTTTTGTTACTGGGACCATCTGGAACCATACCCAAGATGAGCTTGCTTCTGCCATTTGGAAAGTGAACTCAGTCTTTGAGTTTATGCTTAAGTAATGCTTTCCAGACACCTCCCACAGGCCACGGGAACATTTCTATTCAGATGGGCTTCTTTAAGACAGCGGGGTTTTTACGCAGTATTTTAACAGTCCATTCCATTGCATTTTTTTTTCAAAACGGTTTATCTTTTCCCTGTGCTCATAAACAATTTTCTCGATGTCTTCTCATAAGATCTACTCTCCTATAAGCAGGTTGTTCTTCCTCTCAAATTTGCAGTTATTGAGGGACACGCATCTATCCATTTCCAGCAAGACACCAGGGGACTGATTTTCATTTACAGAAGGGCTCTTTTTATCCTGTTCTGATAAGCGAGGAAGGACAGGTGTTTCTACCCATTGAAGGGTAAGGAGATGTTATTGGCAGTAAGATGCAGGTTCTTGGCTGAAACAGAATGGACCCTGTTAGATTATTTTCACTACAATGTTGTGAGGTGTCCTCAATCAGAGATTGTCAGCATGCACAGAGGTAATGAAAATGTTTTACAAGTATATCATCTTGTAATTGGACTCTGATGGCTGGACATTTATGTCTGTGCTGCAACCCAGTGAAGTAAGGTAAAAATAGATCTCCAGCCAGGTCCAGATAAGAATGAGTTAAAAATACCATTTGTTAGAACAAATGGGCACAGAGGATATGAGAAAGAAATATCACAGCATCAGGAGAACAATATTTTCAGACTGTATTCAAATATGAACATTACACTCTGAATTTAGCAAAAAAAAAAAAACAAACAAACAAACTTCAATAGTCCTGCACATTAGTCAAGCAATGATTTTATAGTTATATAAGAAAAAAAGGATTTATTTGATTAGACTATTGAAGTATAGGGGGATTTAAAAATTAAATATTCTTTTTAACAATATCAATATTTCAAGAAAGGCAAGGAAAACATCAGCAGAAATTGATATGATTGGAAGACACTGAGTTAGAAACATAAAGATATCCACTGAAAGATTAACTAACATTGCTAATTTGTCTTTATTTAGTGCTGCTAAGATATCGGGTTTTTTGGCCTTGATGTCTTGCAGTCATGTTTAAATGGGGCTTTGACAAAAATCTTCTGCAGAGATTTTTAAAAGCCCTCTTCCAATAAACTACTGCAGTAAAAGATCACCTTTTCTGCCAATTTCAGAAAGCTGTATAGGTCCATTTGTGAAAATATCACAGCACCTGAAGGTTTCCTGCGCATTATCCCCACAACACCTTTGAAAGTCGAAAAGCACTATAATTTCCATGTCATGAGTGAAGACAGAGAAGTGAAAACAGGGCTCATGGCCAGCTGATCTCTCTCTCACATGTAATGAGATAGAGCAAAGGCATATTACAAGTACTGAGAATCTAAAAAGAGCTAGAGTGAACATCAGATGTAGAACAGATGCAGTCAGTGCAAGTGAGGAGATCTAGAGAATTTTCTTTGGAAACAAAATCAGAAATTTAGGTGATAAACTCAAACAAGTGACACAGAATACTGTACACCAGCCTAAACCTTGAAGCACCCATACAACATCCACTTTCAGGACAACAAAAGGTATTTTTAAAATGTCTACTGCATTGAGAATTAAATTCAGAGTAGAGAACAATCACCTCTCTGTATCTATACCCTGTGTCTACCAGCCAGTTACAAGGGCTAGCTCTGGGAATCAAGGTATGTGTGCAATCACTTCCTACAAGGATGCCAAACTCAGGCATCCCACATTTTGCCAGCACATAGGATGGAGAGCAGAAGCATCTATCCAGAAAGAATAGGAGTGCTCAGAGGAGAGCTTCAAGACAATTCATCCAAAGTGTGGTGGGTTGAAAATTCCCCCAAACATAAAATTACCAGACTGCCTCAGTTGGAAGCAAATGAAGCTGTTTTTACAAGCAAAACTACAATCTAAAATGAAATGCAATGAATATGTGCAAAATATACAATATTTACAGGTATTTACAATTTATAAACAGCACAAGAAGCCCCCTGGACAAACCAGGGCAGCAAGTAATAGCTTCCCCTTCCCTGCTCCCTTCCCTACCCCTCCCTGTACATGGGACGAAAGAAAGAGCGGAGAGTTGTTTGTTAATACTCAGCCACAATAAGAACACATTCAAGGTTAGCAACAGCCAGCAGAAGCACAAGCTAGTATCTGCTAGAGTGATGAAGCTGAAAAAGAGAGAGCTTAGTTTACATATCTAAGTTTTATGGCAGATATCTGTCCAAAGGGATTGTTTAGAACTTACCATTATTTTTCTTTTAACACCTAATGGTGATTTATTTACATTCTACTATTTTCTGTTCAAGATCTGTGGAAAATTTTCAAAGCACAGCCTGAAACTACCACACAAAGCAATAGCCCTTGTGGAGCCCTTCTCCCCAGAATGCAGAAGAAATTCAGACAGGCCTTGTGCCCAGGATTTGCTACAAACTACTAAGGGCAGATTAGGAGCTGGGTGAATTTTCTCAGAGGATATCTATGCATGTAAATGCCCCTCACCTTCAGTCTTTCAGAAATTTGCCCAGGATTATAAAGGAGGTTTGTAACAGAGCATAGACCAGAAGTTGTGATGTCAAAGCTCCAAACCACCCTTCTTCATAAACACCTGCCTTTTCCTACATATATAAAGAGGTTCTAAATCTCAGACACAGAAGCAGGTTTGGGTTAAAGTATTTCTGTGCCAGGTAGGGAATTATCTAGAGAGTTCACATCAATTTTCATGGAAATCCTGTGCCTGAATGCACTAGGACTTTGGAAAAACTTGTCCCGATTTTCCCCTAGTGTTAAACTGTCCCTTCTTGTCCCATCCCCAACATTTTTAAATATACTTGGTTCATTCATAGTCTGGGCTAANGGGGGGGGGTTGGATGAAATGGGAGCAGATTGGTTACTGCAATTTGAGATTGATATTGTGTTTATTTATTTATTAATTTCTGTCTTTAGTTGAGTGTAATTGTACAGCCCTTAGACCACTGGTTAAGAAGACTGATAAAGATGTTACAGTGAGATTTATTATGAGCTTTTACAGATTTATATCTGTTAGATCATTTGGTGGATGTCTCATGTGCTAGATAATAATATAAAAGGACACCATGCTTATAAAATTGAATGGAGTCTGTCACTAGAAAAATTTGCAGAGACGTTACAGCCACAGTTGGGAAGCTCACCCTATGTATCCTTACTGACTTCACAACACCTTTTCATAACTGTACTCTCAGCTCTTTCCTTCACATTGACCACTCACTATTTCTTCCTGTTTTTAATAATCATTGGTTTCCCAGTGACAAAGAGATACCACTGCCTACCTCAGCAACCAAGGTTGTGAGTGCTATGGACTAGTAACAAATAGTAAATGAAAAACAGTGGCGTTGAGGTAATTAAATGTAGAAGTCCAGATGAAGCCAATTAGAGATCTCTTACCCAGCACAACTCAAAAAACAACAGAGGCCAACAGCAGTGTTAAAAATAAAAGCTGCAGTAGCACTCCTTTCTGCTGGACATACTCCTTCCCCTGGTTGTTCCAGCCCTTCTGCCCTTCTCCTTCCTGAGGTCAGCTGGAACACATGTGTCTACCAACTGTCTGCTGGCAGAGCGGCAGTAAAAAGGTAAAAGGATTATATAGAGTGAGTGGAAAATCATCATACCTGGTTCACATGGGAACTTTAGGAGATCATGTACATCCACCATCTCCTCCTTGTCACCTCAATGGTACATATCAATGACAGGAATGCCAATAGAAGCATATCAGGGTCAGGACTACAGTTGAGAAAAGTCTGGCACATCTCAGAAGTACATTTAGGGGGGAAAAAAAGTGGATGACAGCAGTACAGGATAAATGTTGCTCTCCAGATCCCAAGTGAAACCTTCAATACAGAGTCAATCCAGTTGGTTTTCCCCTGCCTGACAGTTTCAGAAAGAGTAAGGGTATAGCTAAGGGACTCCCTTTAAGGGCTGCTGGCAGTATGTTCTTGCTATTAAGTATATTCACATCTGAATGACCATGTAACACACACAGCAGAGTGATCCCAATGCTGAGAGCGACCGCACTGTGGGGGAGATTCTCCCAGCACCATGGCCTGAGCCCTGCCCAGATCCCTGAAGTTTTCTTCTGATGTTATTCACTCGGTACTACAAAGGAGAATAAAAATTGTTAAATGACTAGGAGCTCACATCAACACAGTGTTATTGCTAAACATATTGCTGAAGGCTTTGGAGTAAGCCCCAGTGAGCTTCAAAATGCAGTCTGCTTCTTTTATAGGATTTTAGTGCAGCATGAAGTCTTAAGCCAGATTTGAATGATCAAGCAATGTCCACAGGAGCAATTTTAGCACCATGGCACAGCACTTATGGTGGGCTTTTCAGCAGACCTCAGGCTGGCAGCCAGATCAAACTTCTTGGAGTCCAGTGAGTGAGGCTCTGACATCAGACTTTTAGATAACTGTGGTGTATTGGACTATGCCTGTAAAATTGTAACCCAAATCTGACCCTTCCAGACATAAGCATGACCTGGATTTTTCTGTGTTATCTAGTTGATCTTGGAGAGCATGGAAAGCATAATATGTACTGCTAGTGAGAGGAGAACATGGATGGAAAAGAAGTATCTGCTTAACAGAGTCTATACAATACATACTGAGAGAGTGCAGTACATCCAAGGAGCACGCTGGTGTTGGAAAGACCCCACTGATGTGACACCTGCAAGGTCCTCCTTTGTGGAAGGGAGCAGATGGCAAGTTGTCCCTAGCAAGAAGGTCTGGGCTCACTGGGGAGACCTGCTAGCAGAGGCCTTCAACCCCACAGCTGCCAAAAGCAGTCTATACGAGGGAAACTTGCATGTTCAAGTGGTTGCACGAGGGAGTAGGGTCTTTAGGAAAACTCCACGTAACTGTGAAGGAGAAGGTGACCACTTAGATTAGTCTTACCTGCTGGGCTATTTGCCTCCTGCCCAAACAACAGAGGGTCAGATGGAGTCAGCTATGACCTGTCTTACCCGCAAGCAAATCAAAAGATCCACAGAAGCACAAGCCTGCCTAAATTCAGCATATTTCAGAGTATCAAGAAAACTTCCCTGTCCACCATTCTAAGATTCTCCATTCATAGCTCTCTTCCAGCTGTTTGGTTGCTGTAGCATGCCAACACTGTTTCTGAAGCATTACAGTATTGCTCCAACCTGCACACCCCATCCTTTCCTCGAGCCTCACTGATCTCCCAGTGTTGCTTCCTTACAGCAGGTATCATCACAGCTAGCATGGAGCTACTGGTGCTGTGCACAGCAGTAGTGCTTGGCAGGACATAGCCCTGCACTGCTCTCATCAGGGTACAAACTGCTTTTCTTTTTGCCTCAGTAATTCTTCACCACCACTCTTTGGGCCTAGACATCCAACTAGTTTTTAACCTGGGAAAGCATGCACCCATCCAGGCCATTACCAGTCAGTTTCTCCAGGAGGATGCTGTGAGATACAGTGTCAAATGCTTTACTAAAATCTGGGTAGGCAACATCCATATCCTTTCTCTCATCCATTAAGCAGGTTACCTTGTTATACAAGGAGATTGGGTTTATCAAACAGGACTTGCCTTTCATGAATCCATGCTGACTGAGCCTGATCACTGATTGTCCTGCATGTACTGCATAACGGCACTCAAAATGATGTGCTCCATAACCTTCCCTGGCATGAAAGTCAGACTGACAGGTCTGTAGTTCCCCAGATCCTGCTTCCAGCCCTTCTTGTAGATGAAAGGTCACATTTGCCAGTCTCCAGTCAACTGAGACCTCCCTGGTTACCCAGGACTAATCATGGAAAGTGGCTTGCTGAGCTCCTCCTGACTAACTCCACAACCTCCATCAGTACACTTGGGTGGATCCCATTCTGCTCCATAGACTTGTGTAGTCCAGTTAGTGTAGCAGGTTGTTGACCATTTGCCCTTTTATTGTGGGGGTTTCATTTTGTTCCCTTTCCCTGTCATCCATCTCAGGGGACTGAGCATCCAGAAAACAGCTAGTTCTGCTACTAAAGACTGAGGCAAAGAGGGCATTAAGTACCTCAGACTTTTCCTTATCCTTTGTCACTACGCTTCCCTCTACATCCAAAAAATAATAGAGATTCTCCCTAGTCCTCCTTTTGTTGCTAATATATTTGTAGAGACACTTCTTATTGTCTTTAACCACAGAAACCAAATTAAGTTCTAGCTAGCCTTTGGCCCTTCTGATTTTCCCCCTACATAGCTTCACGACATCTTTGTAGTCTTCCTGAGTAGCCTGCCCCTTCTTCCAGATGCTATAAACTCTAGTTTTTAACCTGATTTGTGTCCAAAATTCCCTATTTAGTTATGACTATATGCCTATATCCTACTTCTATGAGAGTCAAGGGCTCTGCTTTTTTCTGTCCTTCCCTGCTGTCATGTGCCCACAAACAAGGGGAGCAAGAAGGACTGAAGGAAAGGAAGAAATCAAACAAGTGACTCCACAGAAAGCCACTATGCAGAGTAGTAAGGTCCCTATAGCTCCTACAATAGTGTCCAACAGTATATAGATATAGAAAGACACAGGCTAAACACCCCTCAGTATTCAGTCAAGAGGAAATTGGGAAAACAAAAAGGAAAAAATCTAATAATTTTACAGCTAAAGCATGGTGTGCACACGTGTGTGTCTTTGCATTGTAGATGTAACTAACTATAAAATGGCTACATATTTTTATAAGATTTTTACATTCTGATATTGCTGGAACAGTTACATCAATCAAAGGTATTACCTCTTAAAGACCCACACTCTTCTACACAGGTGGCAAAGGACTTTCAATTATATTTGCTTGCTATGCTCAGCAGCAGAATTTCCAAGGAAGACAGAAAAGACGTTAACTAGGAGGAGAAGATGTAAAGTTGGGTATTTATTGGATAGTTCACTTGCAGCATTCTTTAGCTGCTGCATGGCATCTCTCAGCATCTTCCCAGCAGGAAGGAAACTCAACCTGCCTAGGGCTGTCAGATCCAGTGCAGCCAGAGCATCCAAATCATTCAGCATGGTCATTGTCACTTCAGTTTGCAGCTTTTCCCCATTTTGATTAAGACTGGTCTTCCCTCAAGCTCAGGCAGTCTGGTTTCTGCCATACAGTGGTTTCAGATATGCTTTAATGAGGGAAGAGATGGTTCTCCTTAATAGGCTGCTGGGTAGCCCTTTCAGAAACTACCCGCTTTACAGGCAAGGAAAGACAGTGACACCACTGAAAAGGGAATATTATCTGGCTTGGTTACTTTATTTTTATTGTCTAGTCCTGTCACTCTTCATGTGATCTGTCAATTAATTGGTGTACCAGTAATGAAGAAAGTTTCTCTCACTGTGCTTTGCCTTAAAACAAACTGCGTTAGCAAGCTAAATGTTTAGACAAACAGACCAGTGATACAGAAGCTGAATATCATGAGCCTGACTGACCTCACTTCTAAATGCTCTTTGTACTCGGAACCACAAGTGCTCTGAATCACCAACAGTCAGATCTCAAGCAGCTAGCATTTGGTAATTGTAACAATAGCAGAACAGTAGTGTAAACATATTTCTGTGATGATGTAGGTACCACAACCGTCCTGGAAAAGTTTATTTTTAGAAGCTGGCAGAATATTGACTGAATAACTATGAAGCAGAACTTTTTAACAGGAAAGGGTCTTATCACCATTACACAGCTTACATATAACTTCTTACAGGCCCATTATTGCCATACTCTTTGATAGGCTCACAATCACAAATTTATTCTACCTTCACAGCAAAACCGCTGTTGAAACAAGGATGTCTTATTCTACCCAAGGGCTGAGGCTGGTCTGCTGGCAGGTTCCAGCTTTTCTTGTATCCCTTATTTAACCCTCTTCTATCCTATTGGCAGCAGCTAGCACTCCAGTTCTACCCTGGAGGTTAAGAGACTCTGACTGCAGATGGGCCAGCACCCATCACAGTCTCCAAAACAATGGCTAAAGACAGTAGCTCTGAGAGGCTTCCCTCTTCCACTCAAATTTCGTCATCATCTTCCGTCACTGTTTGGAAGACAGATATGTCAAACTCAGGGCAAAATAGATCAACAGAAAACTGAGATACAGGGCAGACTGAGTCACTTCTTTGGACAAATCATGTAGGAATCCACAGTCTACATAGCACAGAAAAACAATGAGGGAAGCTCCTTCCTCATCTTCACTCTGTTAGTGTGTATATACGTTTCCAAGAAAGGTTCTGCTGTGAGTAGAAATATTCCAATGGTGAATGGTAGTATCATTTTTCCAGTAAATGCCTTTATCAGGAAATCCAAAATGGTCAGTCAATGCCCTTTTCTCTGCATGAGGGAGTAGCAAGACGTCATCAGCACTTGTAGCAGCACTTGGAAGGGCCATGGAAGAAAGGGTCTGCAGCTTATCCAGGAATAAGGAGAATGAGAAAGAGGGGAAGGCAACTCAGAAATTCCTTTTGATAATATAATGTCAAAACAAAATATAATCTCTGTGAATGGACTGTACCAGGGGCTCCTATCTGACAAGCCAAATGAAATATGAGAAGCTCTGAAGCAGGATGGCAAGCTTTATCGGGGAGGAAAAGAGTGGAACATATATCCGGCTGTCACCAGGAGAGGAAAAAGGTGCCAAGCCCATATCTGCTTCTAGCACAAGGAACCGTTGAGCTACCCTGAATGACAATAGCTCTCATCAGAGAGGGATACAAAGTGCCAGAAAAGTAATAAAAAGCAGCCAAGCTTTTCATTTTCCTAAGTGCATCCCCTCATTATATTTTCTTTTAAAAGCATCTTTTGACTGATTTTAATGTAGATGAGAGTTGCCAGATTGACGGCCCTGGAGTCTAAAGACCTTCCTCATTATCTGTAGCCTAGACAAGAGCAATAAAGCATCCCTCAAGCTCTCTCTGCTCCAGCAATGTGCCTTCAGGCCAGCAGGATAAGGAGTGAAGGGAGCAATCTTTGAGCACATACTCAGCTCTTAACACCCATGTGGAGCTACCTGCTTGCAGCCGGTAAGATATGTGGAACAGGAAAATACAGAGGATAATATTTTAATTTTATATGACAATAGCATAAGTCCTCAAGCAATCTGCTTTACATGGTGGACTGCATTTCACAAACAGTACCCAGAGAATAAGCACTGTATGAGGCAACATCTCACAATGAACAGAATTCTTAGCATCAGACTAGAACTTTATGAGGAAAACCAGATCCCTGCCCAAGAGTAGCATATTGCCAAGTAGCTTGAGTGACAATTTCATTCTGAACAGAGCAAGACCCACCTGACTCATGTGCACTCCAGGGAACTTAGCCAGTAGCAAATTGTGTACATAAGATTTGATGACCCACAGAGGATCTGCATACTCCAGAATATTAGCTTTTAAAGAAATCTGTAACATTTCAAAGAAATTGTTCATATGTTTGGATGGAAGAGTCTAAGAATAAGGATACCTAAATTAGTGTTTGCAGTAACACTGATTCCAACATTGTCCTACTACAGAGCAGCCTGCTTATACGTATAAGAAAGAAGAAAGCGGAAGCTGCTCAGCTATCTGCACCTGAACCTTCAGCTGAACAGTATTAAATACATTACAGTTGCCACCTGTCTGAGCTAGCAGAGGAGAAAAAGCAAACAGAATGTAGTTTAGCTGTGAACTGATGCAGACAAAACATTTTTTGTAAGTGCACTCAACTGAGAACTTCTGAAGTGTCTCCTGATCTGAGGAAACCTATTTCAGAAACCTATAATAGATGACCACAAAAAGAATGATGACCAAGAAAATTTTTTAGTTTGGTGGAAAGCATACTTCCTGATGACAAAAAATTCCCAGAGAAAATTCCAGTCTAACCCATTAGCTGACACTCTTAGAAGCAGGCATTGAAAATTCATCACATCTCCTATGACTTTCAATAAAAGGAGCAGAGCAGAAAAGATATAACTCCTATATGGAAGAAGGGATTGTACTATTCCATTAAGATCAACACCTGTCTGAAGAGCAAGGTCTCCAAGTCATGTTGAAGCAAGTTACACAAGACCAGGTGTTTGTACAGCAATTTAGAGGGGAGGTGATATGAACAGTATCTGATGATCTGATTAACATCATGGTCTCCATATCATACATATTTTGAAGGTTTTTTTAATCCATCATCTTGTGAGAAAGTAGACAGTACTTTAAGCCTACTCCAACCATTCTTTATTATTTTTAAAACAGTTTACATTTTGAGCTAGAAGCTGTCTCTAAATACACAGGTGCAGGTACAGCCAACTACAATGAACAAAGATGACCAGAACCTCAGCAGTTCCTTCTACTAGAGTATTAATTATTCCTATAATACTGCTATGCTATATAATAGCATTACTATAATACTGTTATATTAATACAATAGTGACTACTCTTATAAGAGCATTAATAATGTCCATGGCAAAAGATAAAATATTAATACCCATTCCTGCCACAGAAATGGCTTAGTGATTCTAACGCAGGTAATCTTCTCTTCTTTTCCTCTCACCAAGTAAGTCATGCAAAACTGGTGTAATTTTTTGGCAAAGAAAGCCTACTGAAGTTAGCTCTTTGATTGTTCCAACTTGAGCATGCATGTCTTTGAGCCTGAAACCTGATTATTATATTAATAGAAACAAAGGGGGTGGGGAGAGAGGGGGGAAAGGTCTTTTTTAATACTTGATGTGAGACAGAAGCACTGTATTACAGGGAATATGATTCAAAACTCAACAGGAGCTATGAGCTGCTGCCTTACACAACAGTGTGACCTCTCTGATCAGAGCTGGTGAGAGGTGTGGATACTAAGCATCACTCCCCAGGTTCTGCTGGATGAGAGAAAGAAAATGGGCAAACTTTCTCTCATTTCCATGCAGGTTCAAAACTCAGCAGGGCTTGGAAAGGTAAGGCAGTGCCTCAAAGCAAGGTACTGCTCTCTTTCTGCAAAGGAAAAACCTCTGCTTTGTGTACAATCAGATTTTAACCCCAGCATCCATGGGTAGGAGATGTTGAGCTCTGCAGCAGTGCTGCCAGGCATGGGAAGGAATAATCTCAACTCGACCAGCCTTGCCTCTAGACTGTGGCATCAGAGGAGGCTCCAGTGACTTCAAAGGCTCTCAGGTGCTGCTAGTGCAGCAGCCACTGAGCACTGAAAAGATGTTCAGCTCCCTCCACCTGTCCCATTTCCTGACTTTCCACAAATTTACAAACTACACCTTAGACAGATTAGTGGGCATTTTCTGTTGTTTGTATCTGGCTTGTTAAATATTTTTGGACCCTGGCTGCAACCTTGGAATTTTGTGAGAAAGGAAGTTGTTGTGAATAGGATGGAGGATGGTTATTAATTTATGAATTATGAAATATGCATTATGAAAATATTGTCTATTAATTATTAAAATTATTAATAACCGATTTGTCATCTTTATATATTGATTCGAATGCACGGTTGTGAAAATATATTCTGTAACTGGTTTAGTATATACAATTTGACCCAATTAGAATATTTACAGAATTAATTTCTGTTAATGTAAGGTGCAGTTCCACCGCTTGTCCACTAGATGGAGACTTGACAAGATGCTTGGTGGCTGTAACTATGTACAGAGAAATTTACAATACTATCCAGAGGAAATTCAAGCTGGAATATCATGCGGCTAGGCGCCGGTGCTTTGAAATGAATGTTACTGAATGTTGCACACATGAAAATATATACTGTGTCTTTGATTGTAGCAAAGCAAGTCACTGGATCACGCTGGCCGCTCGCTGGCTTACTGTCTGCCTGGGGCTGGCCCATTCTGGGTAGTGACTTTCTTTCTCCTCCCACTTCCATGGGTGGGGCAAAGCTTTCATTCTCCTCCTGTGGCTGCAGGAGGGGCGACTTTCTGCCGATCCGCGGCTTCCCTTGGCAGGGTGGTCACACGGTGCAACTGCAGCGGCCGGGGCTGGCAGGATCGGTGATGGGAGTGGTCCTGCGCGGTGGGGCTGGGTTCTTCGGGGTCGGCCCTCACGAAGGAGTTGACAGTTCCTGGTATGCGGGGTTGGCTATCTCCGATCCCAGAGAGGAGCTTCAGGGAAGGGGCGCAGTGAAGTGGCGCTTCCCCTCACTTGGCTCGAAGTGAGCTGACTGTGCCAATCTCAGCGACTGCTTCCCATTAAGGTGACAATGCAGTCCTTGGCTTGAACTCAAAGGAGAGGATGTCTTTCTCTCACTCTCTCAAGAAATCCCAGGTTACATCACCCTGATAGCACAGGGCTGCGAAGTGGCAACGGTGGGCGGCTCCTTTATCTCCCACGAACTGCGGGGGTCACACAAAGCACATTGCTGCTTGGTAAGCTGCAGGTGCTGGACCGCCAGGCTTGGGCTAGTCCTTCCCCTTCCGGGTTAAAGCTTACCCTCGGGGTTCCAGTCCTCTCAAAAATGCAAGTGAGCTTACGACACTGGCTTTCATAGCTTCAGCGAAGGGATCTGCTTTGCTGGTTCCTTGAGCAGCTCGGGGAGCTGGCTTTTTTCTATATTGCAGAGGCCTCTAGTTATGCTTGCATGTGGGAATGAGAAGACTTACAGGTGCTGCAAGCTTATGTAGCTCGAGCAAAGTGAGAGAAAGGAAAAGGAGAGAGCAAATTGGTAAACAAGAGGGAAATGCTTATAGATTTCTCAAGGCTGGATCTGGCCAATGGGCACACTTGTCAACAACCTGCTTTAACCTATAGAAAGGGTGAAGCTAGAATTCTGCCCATGGAAAGAGCATGAGCATGCCATGTGATGGGTCCATGTAGTTGATAACCCCTTAAGGCAACAGGTTGGTGCCTGGGCCTTTGTCCCCCTCTCCAGAAAGGAGGGTGGAAAGAGGAGACTTACCAAAACATGTTGGGACAAGTTTGCTGATATTTGGGGGCATAATTCTGGGCATATGGTGCCTTCACCACAGAAGTACAGCTAAGATTTAAAAGAATGGCAGGAATAAAGGATCCTACCTAAACTATGAAGTTCAGCTTTGCCACTGCTTGATTCTCTGTACTTATCCCATTTTTCTTTACGCCTTCAAAGCTAGCTATCACTCCTTCCATATGTAGAAAAATTGTAATTATTCTCTTTGGGAGAAGACCCAGATGGTATCTCAACATCTTTTTTTTTTTTTTTTTTTTTTTTTTTTTTTTTTTTTTTGGTNTTTTTTTTTTTTTTTTTTTTTTTGCAGTTTTGGTACTCCTTTGACTCAGCAAACCAGATTTCACTTCTATTTAATCTGCTTTGAATCTGGTTTTCAAGCAATATAAATTAGAGAAAGTTGTCTAACTCTGCATGCAGAAGCTACATAATTGCTTTTATGTTCAGCACAATCCACTCTAAAGGAGACATTCTGAAGGAGAAGATTCTCTGACAAATTCTCCTTACACCATCAAGAAATTATAAAAGGAGCCATTTTCAAGGTGGGAAATGTTTCTAGGAAAAATAGTCCCCAAGGCTTAGTGGGTTTTAGGGTGATATCTGGTTTTCTTTTTCTTATTCCCTAACCACAAGCCAAGTCTTCAAATTTCTGCATAATGTGTTTTGTCCCCTGGAGGCATAAAAAGCATTTTTTATGAGGGATGAAAGGTGTTTTATTTTTTAATATCCTATAATGTTATACAAATCAGGCCTCCCAGTTACTACTTTTTATAAACTGCATCTCTTCATAAGTTTTTCAGCCCACATGTACTTTGTATGCTATGCTATAGAGTTGCATTTGATAGGCTTGCAAGAAGAATGCTAATTTCTCATGTGGAAGCAGTTTATCTCCCTTACTAGTTGTCATGGAATTTTCTGAAATTCTAACAAAACAGTTGGCTTCTCCATAAGATCTCAGAGGTCCAGGACAAGATAAACCATACATTTCATTAACCTGACAGAATGTTAGTGAATTCTATGGGTGTAAATACTGGCACATTACCAGATTATAATTCTTTCCCTAAAGCAAAAAAGAAGTATAAACTGGCACATGGCACAACTAGCAAACCTGGGATGAGTACATAAATTTTTATCTGGATTTCTATGTCTCACCTGGAACCTCTGAGCCTGAAGGCTATATTCCAGGAGTCAGAATAAGTCCTGAGTTGTACAAATAGATAAAGTTTAGTTAGAGAGTGGTTACTTAATTGTCATCCCAGAGCAAGCCTCCTGGGAACTTCTGAAAACTGTAGTCCTTGTTAGCATCTCGTTATCCAGCATCTTGTTTTTATCCATTTTGCTTTGCAACAGCCTTAACACAGACCATGACAGGAGGCACTTTGGGAGGGATATTTAAAGCTTGCTAGGGACATACATGCAGGCACAGAGTCAGATCCTCGGCTGGTATGCTCATATGCCTGCATTAGCATTGGCAGGAGCAAACATTCACACACAGCAAAGACACTGGTCGTGTAAATGCTGTATTAAATCTAGATGTGATTTCTGCCTGTACTTTGAAATTCTGTGGTTTCATTGGTTTTTTTTTTTAATCTCTTCTAGTAACTCTTGCTCTGTTCCAAGTCATGTCCTTCAAGCATCCTCCCCTGTTCTCATTTATTAACTCCAATTACTTGTATTCATGATTTTAATTTTTAAACCTCCTCTCTAAGCAGCTTGTGCTAACACACCGTCCAAGCTGCTTTCTTTGCTATCTGCTCAATTACATGTTCTCAGCCTTTTGGGATTTATGGCATTTTTTGTGTTTATAATAGTAGATGCCAAGTGAGCCATTTCATTTACAGCGACAAAAACATCATTGTTTTAAACTTCTTCTCTGACCTGGCTGCACATATTCAACTTATTGCTTGTTTAAGATATCCTTTGCTTGATAGCTCTTAGCCTTACTCAGTTCAGGGTCTGCTTTTGCAAGATGGTCCTTTTGTGGGTTATGTACAAATAGGACTCAGACATAAATCTGTCCTATTGAGGCATCTCTGAAAACTGTCAGCATTGGAAATGCATTCCCCATTTCTCTGAGCTCAGCTACAGAAGGGTATCCCTGAGATTTTTATTTTTTTCCTCTCTCCCATGATTCTTAAATGGAAACATTTTTTGTTCATTTATCACCTATTGTAAATCAACACCACTCAAGTTAGCAGGGCTGTACCGATTTATGCTCATAGGGAATTTGGCACATGAGCCAAGCTTAGTAGCTTCTCCATCAAACACTCTGTCGCTGTACCGTTCTTGGTGATAGAAAATTTGGATCTACTATTACTCTAACACCAGATCAGTATAATCTTTTTTCTGTGCTTTGTGTCAAGTGCCATCATTTAGCTCAATATAAAATATTCTGTCAAATAATCTCACACTTTCATCTGGTATCTTTTTATGTTGATTTTGCAATGGTGTAACTCTAAGTTGAAAGGCTATGGAAAATAAGATGTCTGAGGCCAGCGTCTTCTAAACTTACTCTCCTTGCAGTGTCCTTGTGGTGCAAATGCCTGGAGATTTGACTGCCACAAGAAAGCTTTCTTTTTGTGTACGTAAGTTTACACCTGGGGCAGAACCAGTCTGAACTCAACACTGTGTGGTGGTGAGCCACCAAGATTCAGGGATGCAGTCAATCACTAATTTAAACTGCCTTCAAAACATGAGAAGTCCTTCTAGATCCTGGATACAGGGACACTTTGGCTGAGTCTCATCTCTCTGCTGAGACACATGCATGGTCTGATAAAATGAACATTTCAATTCAATTCAAGACCAATGGCAGGAAAGCCCTGGATGGGAAGGTGAGAGAATGTAGTTTTGAGTAGTCTTAACTAGCTTAACTCCATTCTTGACTGGAGAGCTTGCCAGTACATGCAGAAAAAATTCTGCTGTTTCGACTCATGGCTCTGTTAGTGTAGCTTTAAGACAGTATAATTCATATGTGATTCCTTTTTTTGCCTGCTTTTCCAACATTACAGAAGGTGCTTCGGTTCTCTTTCCCCAACCCACCTCAGCCTTATCTTTCTGTGCTACCTCTTTCCACATGCTGTCACTTTGCCTTATGAGAAATAGCAACCAAAACACGTCTCTATTTTTTCTTCTTTGCTATTTAGTAGACATTCAGCTAGGCTCTTTCCTTGGGGCATTTCTTTCTTAGGAAATAGAAAGTAGTCATTTATTGACTTACTCATCCAAGCCATTACAAGTTTTCATTGCTTCCCCTTCCCCTCTCTCCAACCTGAGTTTTTATCTGAGGAAGCAGTGTTCATAGCAAGGCAATGTCTCTGCCTCTCCAAAGATTTCTGTTTAAGCCCACCCAGCCAGCAGGAAAGCACCACGCAGCTAGCTGTTCACTCACTCCTACCCTCCTGTGGGACGGGAAGGAGAAACCACAAAAGGCTCAAGGGCTGGGGCAAAGGACAGGGAAGGCTCACTCACCAATGATGATCACAGGCAAAAGACAAACTCAATTTGGGTAAAAGAAATCAATTTAATTTAAACACGAACACCACCAATTCACCAATTGAATCAAAGCAGGACAACAAATACAACTGAATCTTAAATACAACCCTTCCCTTGATTTATCCATTCTTCCCGAGCCCAGCCTTTCTACTTCCTCTCCATCAGCAGTGCAGGGGAGCAGGGAATGGAGGTTGTGGTCAGTCTCAGTTTGTTCCAAGTTGTTTCTGCCAATCTATCCTCCTCAGGGTGAAAACACCTCACAGTCCTTCCCTGAGGCATCATGGCATCCCTCCCATGAGACAGTCCTCCAAGAACTTCTCCCACCAGTGTAGTTCCATTCTGTGGGCTTCAATGCTCCCAGTGATGGACTGTTCCAGTGCAGGTCTCCCTCAGAGTCACAAACTGCTTCAGGATCCATCTTTTGCTCCACTGTGGGGTCCTCCACAGGCTGTAGATGGCACACTTCACCACTGACCTCTAACAGCTGCAGGGGCTCAGCCTGCCATCTCACCACAGGCTGAAGAGGAATGACCTTCCCAACCCCTTCTTCACTGACCTACATGTCTGCATGATTCTCTCTCTCTCTTTCTTATCTCACTCCTCTCCAAACAAAATATCTCCCAAAACAAAAAGGAAGTTATCCAGCAAGTTTTCCTTTCGTAAATATGTTATCACAGAGGTTCTGATCAGCTTGGCCTTGGCGAGTGAAGAGTCCAACTTAGAACCAGGGGAGCTTCCCAAATCGTCTTACAGGAGATACACCAACAGCTCCTTCCCCTGCTACCAAATCCTCCCTAGACACAAATCTAACACAATTTATCATAATAACCTCTTCTTCTGTACTTTGCCAGCCTTTTTATTGCCCCCTGACTGGAGGAAAAACACTGAGAGATCACTTCGGTCTACAAATTCCCTAGTGATGACCCATGTATTTTTATAGGCTTCATAGGGCTGTAAGCTGTATACACCTTCCCAGACCATTTTCCAGCCCCAGGATACAGAGTTGATACAGAGTCAAGGTAAGAATGCAGTAGGGCTAATGATGGAGAGCCAAATAAAAAGAACAGCTGCAGAGGGTTGTGTCATCTCACACACTTGGGGAGAAAAGGGCAAAAGCATGCGTAGTGGTTTTAAGGCTATGCCTTTATTTTCTTTTCACAGAGTTTGAGCAGAAAAGTAAAAGAATGTAAATAAATAATGATTGGGTGTAAGAAAGCAAAAAAATGATTATTCTAAACACTTCTATTGGGGAGATAGAAATGTTTAAGAGTCAGTACTCAAAACAAAGTCAGTCTGTCTGGTGTTTCTCTGCTGAGCAGTCTTCATTTTCTCTCCTGACTTTGCTTTCGAAGATAACATGCTTGCATACTGACCTTGAAAAGCAAAGTTCTAACAATCTCTCTGCTTCTTGTCTTTCTTCCTTCTGCCAGGGGAGTCTGGGGAAGGCAGGGAAGGGGGAGGCAGGGGGGCAGCTTTCCTGGCTTTGGCCAGGAGGGTTTTGTGCTGTTTCTGTTAATTGTACAGATTTGTAAATATTGTAAATACCATATATTTTGTATATATTAATTGCATTCCATTGTAGACTGTAGTTTTTGCCTATGAATACAGCCACATTTGCTTCCAAACTGAGCTACTCTGGTATTGTTAATGTGGGAGGGGAATTTCAGCCCACCACACTGCAACAACATGGTGTTCAGTGCAGCAATTAAAACACAGGCACTGAGAACCTGCCACTCTGGGCCAGAAAAATGTGTATGAATTTTTTATGTCACCTCTTCTCTTCAAATGGAAACTTCTACTAGCGGGAGGCTTAGTCACTTTCCCCCATCACTTCTACCAGTTGTATACCTTTTGCTTTGATCCAGAAAGCAAGTGAAAGTTTTACTGCACACTGAGGTTCTGGAATGACATTTTGCTACCTGCTGTATGTTCTTAGCAATTGTATTTACTTTCTTTGAACCAGTAACACTGCACAATGAGAAATCACAGAGCCAGCACTGTAACTATTGCCTGAGCTGTGGTACAATAGTGCTTTCTAACAGAAAAGATCTGTTGCTAGAACTTGCTAGTTAAGTCTGCTTAGAGATTTGTTCAGGCATCTGTTGTTAATTTTGCGGGGGCGTGATGCTTCATTCTTGGTCCATGTACAAACTAATGTTTAATAAACCTTGCAATGAAAAAATGTTTCCTAATATCCAGTCTAAACCTTCCTTGATGCAGCTTGTAACTATTTCCTCTATTCCTGTCACTTGCCATCAAATGAGATCACTTCCCAACAGACCCTGTCCTTGCCACCAGATACATCCTACAGGTCCTGTTTATAACTGATCAACGTGCCTCTCCTGAAGAAAGCATGGCCTTGTCTTTCCCGTCTTTCCTTGTGACACATCACTGCTGAGGTAAGGGGAATGGTACTGGCCAGGATGAGCTAGCAGGGCCAGCTAAATCAGTTTGGGTGTAGAATAAGTATCATTCAAAATGTCTGCAAAAAGCAGACAGGCAGTTTACTGACCTGACATAGGAAGGATCCTGGAGCTGTCCTGATCCTAACAGAGTTCTGATGGCAGCAGAAATGCACATAAAATATTTTATCTCTGAGAAACCACCACCCTTACCTGAGAACGTTGCTTCTGGGGATTCTGACACAGGCGCTGTGGTAGGATTTGGCTCACTTTAACCACTTAAGTTTGAGATACGTAGGCTGACATAGGTCTATGGCTGTCCCTGTACAGATAAGATGGTAGGAAGATGGTGACGTTCCAAAAAAGGATCTTACCTGGGAATGGAACAAGTAGGATAAGTCATTCTGTGAAGGCATCCATCTCTCTCTATTGACTGTGGAGGAAGCCTAGACCCCCAGTATAGACTCAGCCTGTCACCAAAGGCAATAAAGATGAAACCCTGTCACAGACCACTAGTTTTCATAAATAAGGGGGAAAATTTTTCTTTCTTAGTGTGTTTTTAATCTCCTGAATTGCATACTCACTTCACCAGAATGAGGTGTCGGTCTGAGCTTCACAGAAAAAAATTGAGCTGATTGGCAGTTCTTAGGTCCATCATAGCTCTTTAGCTTGCCATAAGCTCCCCATTGGACAGGACACTGGCTGACTCACAGCTTTTCTTCCCTGCAGCATGTCACCTGTCATAAAATTAAGGTTGTCCTTACTCCTACATTTTAACTGAGAGAAACTTGAGCAGAAGGAAAATCCAAGTTAAAGAGCAGGAGATGAAAGGAAGGAAGGAGGAAAAGGAGAAATAAGAGAGGAGGACATAAGAAGTGACAGAAGAATGACATACAACAGTACTTGGGAATTCTGGGGAAAGTATGAGACTTCTCACTGATGAAACAACAAGGCCAGGAGAAAGGAGGACTTTCAGAAAGACAAGATGGTATTTTTCAAATGGAACCTGGAACATTATTAGCCTCAGGCTGCTGGTTAAACCTGAAGTGAGAAATTCTGGTCTTCTGCTGCTGCAACTCTTCTTCTTTAACACAACACTATATTTAGGTCTCTCCTGACAGGTGGGAGGACCAGAGATTGGCAAGAAAGTTACAGTGGAATCAGAAATGACAAATTTTTTCTTGTTGAACAAGATGAACTTTAGCTCAGGCTTTGAGGGAATTCAAGAGAGTTGTTGCTTTTTTTTTTAACTGTTCATGCAGACCTAATGAAGAAGACACTGCTGTGGATGATGTTTCAGATTTAAAATACACACACCTGTCTCTTTTGATTTACTTGGGAGCAAACTCACATTAGTAACAGTTCTTACAGTTACTTCCTCAGAACATCAGGGACAGAACAGGACCTTAGCACATGCAAGCCATTGCTTTCCATATTTTTTGCATTTTTTTTCATCAGAAAATTAAATGCTAATTACAAAAGGGCAGAAGTCTCCTAGTCTTACTCAGAACTAGTTTTTATCCTTGCATCTTTGAACTTCCCTATGTGATACAGAAGATTGAATCCCAACAGCTGAATACTACTCAGATACCTAGGAAAAAGAAGTCTCTCCCCTAACCCTCTGTCAGATTGTTACTACAGGCCTTCTTGGTTGTTTTTGGTTTTTTTGTTTGTTTGTTTTTTGGTTTGGTTTGGTTTTGTTGTTGGATGGTTGGGTGGGTGGGTGGTTGAGGGTTTTTTTATAATTTATGAGGTAAGACAGAATTTAAATATTAGAAATCAAAATTACATTGAGCTACCAAATCAATACAAAAGATATGACTATGTTGTCTCAGACTGTGAGGAAGCTTGATGTACCCTACAAATAAAATGCTGCCCTGTAGATGCCTTAAGACAGACTTAAAACAGACAAGAGGATGTTTTTCCCAAAGTGTGTTATACAAGTGTGGAACTCATTGCCACAGAATGTTTATGGAGATCAAATGTATAAAAGGACTGGGTAGACAAGCATACAGAAAGTTCAAACCCCAAAGAGCAACTAAACTTAATGCCCTAGATGCTCTGAATCTGCAGCATAGGAGATAAAAGTCTGTCCTAAAGACTAAATGACTCATCCTGGCGCTGTTGGGGTTTTTTTGGTTGTTGTTGTTGGGTTTGTGGGGGTTTTGGCGTTTTTTTTCCAGTTGTTGAGCATCCACATTATTGATTTATGCCAGAGACAGGATATGAGTCTCTATGGTCCTTTGGTCAGTATTTGGACAGATATTCCTGTGGGTTTGCATTTTCCCCTATGTCAGCAGAGAAATACTTGTGTTACCCCAACTAATGTTATTCAAGGAAGTAACAGGTCTACACAAAACCAGTTACAGATGCAAGTGTAGCCTGGGCAGACCCTTAGAAAAGGTCGTTCTGTAGTCATGAGAAAAGCCTTCTTCCTTCACGCCACACTGAAAAGAACGATGAGTTAGTTCTTTATACTGTTTCAGGTAGTGAGCATCGATATGAGTCTTAGAAGATAGTATAGTAGCTGCAAATTCAGTACTTTATAAATGTAAACAAATCAAGTCCCAAGTGAAAGACATTGGCTGTTTTTTAGCTCCTGGGAGCAAAGAAGAAAGTGTTTATGGATGAAAGGTAAGTGTGGTTCTCCATTAAATTTTCAAAGAACTGAGATAAAACCAAACACCTTGATTAATCTTATCATGCACTGTTAAAATGCAAACTTCATTATAAAATGGAAAAAAATTTTGCTTCATGTTCTTGCCCATGTTGAATACATATAGGAGTTGCTGTTCAAAATCAGCATGGATTCTACAGGATATGCAGGAATTGATTTTTCCCAGTCTTTAAGTTGAACGGTTTGAGATTCATTTTAGCTGTAGATAAGTCATAGAATCATAGAATTGTCAGGGTTGGAAGGGACCTCAAGGATCATCTAGTTCCAAACTCCCTGCAAAGGGCAGGGAAACCTCTTACTAGATCAGGTTGCTAGGAGCCACATCCAGCCTGGCCTCAAAAAACCTCCAGGGATGGGGCTTCCGCCACCTCCCTGGACAACCTGTTCCAGTGTCTCACCACCCTCATGGTGAAAAACTTCTTCCTAACACCCAATCTGAATCTACACATTTCTATTTTTGCTCCATTCCCCCTAGTCCTATCACGACCTGACATCCTAAAACGTCCCTCACCAGCTTTCTTGTAGGCCCCCTTAAGATACTGGAAAGCCACAATAAGGTCCTTTTGGACCCTTCTCTTCTCTAGACTGAATAGCCCCAACTTTCTCAGCCTGTCTCCATAGGAGAGGTGCTCCAGCCCTCTGATCATCCTCGTGGCCCTTCTCTGGGCATGTTCCAACACATCCATATCTTTCTTGTAATAGGGGCTCCAGAGCTGGACACAGTACTCCAGGTGGGGTCTCACCAGAGTGGAGTAAAGGGGCAGAATGACCTCTCTTGGCCTGCTGACTATACCCAGGACATGATCAGCTTTCTGGAACGCAATTGCACACTGGTGGCTCATGTTGAGCTTCTCATCCACCAGTACCCCCAAGTCCTTTTCTTCAGGGCTGCTCTCAAGCCAGTCACTGCGTAACCTATACTGGTGCTTGGGATTGCCCCAACCCAGACAAAGGACCTTACACTTGGTTTTGTTGAACTTCATGAGGTTGTCATGGGCCCACCTTTCCAGCCTGTCAAGGTCCCTCTGGATGGATCCCTTCCGTGCAGCATGTCTGCTGCACCACACAGCTTGGTATTGTCAGCAAACTTGTCAATGCCACTGTCCATGTTGCCAACAAAGATAAATAGAAAGAGAGCTCAGATTTACATATATATAAATTTTGTGGATAGTTTAACCCACTCAAGGTTGAGCTCATCAGTGGATACTCAGGGGCACTTGCCTTTCAAGGCAGTGCAGAACAGTCACTGAGGCATACCTAGAAGAACTTCAAATTTACTACTTGAGTCAGGGTAACCCATGATGCCCATCACCTTACAGATTAATGAGGCAGCGACAAGATGATTATGCGCTTTTCAGGCTCTGCAGTTTGCCTGAGAGAGGGCATTCCTAAGCAAATATTTCCAGGTGGAAGTGTTTCAATATCATTAAAAATAATCCTTCTGGATATACCATGAAAAACTGGAGAAAGGCTTAGGTTTCCAGAATGAAGATCTCATCCTCCTGAGCCTAAATAAAGTAGTAGGTCATAGTATAGGTCATAGGCTTTATGGTAAATCCCTTGCTAAGTATGAGTTTCACCTACTGCTACACAGATATTATTAGTCTGTTGAAAATTTAACAGAAATATTTTTTCAGTAGTTGTTAAGCTTTGATAATGAGGGTCCTTACTGACCTTTTTACTTTCTTGTTTCTATCATTCTGTGAACAAAATTGCGTATTTGGTCTAGTAACTTAAGCAAACAGCTGTCTCTTTTGACTTTTTTTTTAATCATCCTTACAAATTGAGATAATTTACCTTTCTTTCCTCTTCTGCCTAGAATTAAATTAGTTTGATAAGAAAACTACAGGCCAGTAGTATCGAATGCACAAATTTTAATAGAGGATCCTTCTAAGAAAGTATTCTGGGTTTATTGAATTTAGAAATTAGTTCTTTTAAAATAAAATAATGTTTTAAAATCTTGGCAGTTCAACAGACAAAGGCAAACAAATCAATAAGAAGACATAGTTTGTGTGTTGTTCTGGCATATCTCTTCTTGCAACAGAACATACAAAAGCAAATACTGATTTACCTTGGTTGGATATGGATGGCTGCAAAGGGCCATCAAGGAACTACCAAAAGTTTGAAAATCTAGTACTACAGAATTAATTAACTACTGGGTTAGAGAACACACTCCCTCCCCTGTCCCCCCA